>JARBWK010000001.1:182690003-183070003 GCA_030556195.1 Anolis apletophallus | reverse complement strand
TAAATACACACACAAAACACATTGACAAATCAATTCCTACCCTTACATACCCACACTTCCACATCTCTAAAGAGGGCACAAATACATCCACACACATACCAAAACACAAACACACATACCCCCCAAATATCCACACACACATACACACACACACATATATACATGCACACACATACCAAAACACAAACACACATACCCCCCAAATATCCACACACATACACACACACACATATATATACATGCACACACAAACCAAAACACAAACACACATACCCCACAAATATCCACACACATACACACACACACACACACACATATATACATCCAACCACATAAAAAAACACAAACACACATACCCCCCAAATATCCACACACACATAAACACACACACACATATATATATACATGCACACACATACAAAAACACCAACACACATACCCCCCCAAATATCCACACACATACACACACACACACACATATATATACATGCACACACATACCAAAACACAAACACACATACCCCCCAAATATCCACACACACACACACACACACATAAATATAAACACAACACACATGCTCACATCATTTCAACAACATACATACCCAGACATTCTCACATCACCTACATAGGGCACAGCAACGCGTGCCGGGTACAGCTAGTAACATATAAAAACAGAGAACACACAGTACTAATACAGGAGGCAAATTAAACAATTTAAACAATTTAAACAATTAAACAATTTGAGAACTTAATCCACCACATAGAGATCTACTGGGAGAGATCCGATGGCCTATAGTTCTCAGAAAGGCCGTTTACACTCCGGCCATGGGGCCAGAGTGTAACTTAAGTCCCTTGCTGGTATCCGTATACTACCCTTAGGGGGAGAGGACCTGCTCTGCTGGTTTTAAGGGCTGAAAGGCACATCTTGTTTCTATCCTGGATAACATGCTCTGGAGCTGGGGATCGTTCTGAGAACTCACCCAGCTCCTGTAGCCAATGTTCCAGAAAGTCCTAGGCCGAAACCTCCTTCGTCTCTTGGCTGGCCCCGTTGGCCAGGAATTCTAATAATAATGAGGTTTCTTACCTCCTGGCCTAGGAAGTCGGGCAGGTAGGCAGACAGGGTGTGGGCTCCGCGGTGAGGAAAGGCCTCTCTCTCTCGGTCCCTCGGCGCCTGCCCTGCCCCCTTCAGATGCCGTTTGCCACCACAGCTCGAAAAGGGGCGAGAGGTGCGTGGGGCAGTCACAGAAGCAGCAAGGCTTGTCCTCGCCCTTCTGCTCTGGGCTGTTTTCTCCGGATCCTGCGCTCATCCCTTGTCCATTCTGAACCCGGCGGGGAAAAAGGGGTGATTGATGAAGGCACCCCTCATGGCCTTAGCCATGTGGGGAGGCCTTGCACCCACCCCTCTTTCCTTCCGAGCCCAGCGGGGAAGAGAGGGGAGTGGTGAAGGCGCCCCTCATGGCCATAGCCATGCGGGGGGCGGGGGGGGCTTGCACCCACCCCTCTTTTGTTCCAAGCCTGGCGGGGAAGCGAGGGGAGTGGCGTGCTTTCTCTTGCATATGCCTTTGCCTGCAAGCGCCTCCTCCTGACTCTTTGTATCCCTGTGGGAAGAGGAGGAGGAGCCAACCAGTAGCAGCTCGCCGCCCCCTCTGGCTGTCCAAAATGGCTTCTGGCTTCTGTGTGAGCCAAAAAGTTGTTTGGCTCGCACAGGAGCCAGCAGCCATTTTGGACAGCCAGAGGGGGCGGCGAGCCAGATGAAATCGTCAAAAGAGCGACATATGGCTCGCGAGCCATAGGTTCCCGACTCCTGGAACCTGAAAGAGGGGAAAGGAGCAGCCTCACCCAAGTTGTTGCTCCATCCCCCTCTTAAGCTTTGCTTGGCTGTGGGTGGGGCCTGAATTCCCACCATGAAATAAAGAATCAGACACAAGAAAATGGATCTAAAGCAGTGTTTTTCAACCTTTTTTGAGCCGCGGCACACTTTTTACGTTTACAAAATCCTGGGGCAAACCACCAACCAAAATAACACAAAATGACACTCTAACACAGTAATACATATAGTTAATATGTTTTTAAATGTATTTATACACTCAGTGTGAAACCTGGGCCTGTTTCGATGAACACAACATATATATGACTTCCTCTCACATACTTATACATGGCTATCATGTCTTCTCTCAGCCTTCTCTTCTCCAGGCTAAACATGTCCAGCTCTTCAAGCCGCTCCTCATAGGGCATGTTCTCCAGACCCTTGTGAAATTTCACCCTGAGTTAAACTTGCTTCCAGTTAACTATGGATGTCATGAAGCTGTTATAAACAGTTCCTTGGGAAGGAGGCAACTCTCGAAAAATCCAGTAAAAAACCCAATCATTTCCAAGCGGAGAGACTCAATTTGTTGCTTGGAAACCTGTGAATGTTTCAGCCTCCCGATGCTCCCAGGTTCACTCACTGCCCAATTCACTGACGTGAAGCTTCTGGCTTTGGCTGTTCTTGCAAGACATCCAAGCCAATGCGAAAACGCCGACTCAATCACTTCCGCCCACTGCTCTGCTTTTGCAGAGGGAGGAGGAAGGCAGCGAAAGAGGCCACACAGATCCATGAAACGTATAGAGTCTATACGTTTCATAGATCTGTGTGGCCTCTTTCACTGCCTCCCTCCGCCCAGTGCTGAAAGAGGGAGAAAGAGCTGCTAGGAGGGGGAAGAGTGCCAATTTCCCACGGCACACCTGATGATTGCTCACGGCACACTAGTGTGCCACGGCACACTGGTTGGGAAACACTGATCTAAAGGACCATTTTCTGACCTATTTATTGAAAGAACTTGTAATAACCTGCAGAGGGAAATTCTGTAAAAATGCAAAATATAACTTATCTCTTAAGGGCCACCTAGTGAGCCTTGTCCCTGGGCCAGTTGTCACTCCCTCTGACCACCTCCAAGGACATGCGTGCACCAAGGATCCCGAAGGCCAAGCACCTCTCAGCCGATCATGGTTGGAAGGTCATCCTGAACAGTGCTGGACAGTGGGGAGTCAGTATGAACACCAAGTCAGAATGCTACAGACCAATTCTGGATTTTATGGTATTTGTAGATAACCTTTCCCAAGTACCTTACCTACATTTGTGAGGGACATGCTTCCCAATTTTCCCAGCCAGCTCTGTGAATAGGGCTGGCTGAGGAGATCCGTAGTTTATGCATATCATTTGGGGAAGGTGGGATGACAAAATACATGTGGCTGGAGCCTGTTGAATTCTTCCAGAACTATTAGCTATGGAGATTCTGACACCAAACCCTATAACGGTCCTACATAGTTCAGGAAGGTAGACTGTTGAGCCATGGGAAAAATGGCACTCCAGCAAAATCTGTATTATGTCCTGGTAAGGATGAGATGCATACAAGAGTAGATTGTTTAACACCAACCCAAACTGGATAATTCTGTTTTATCGTGTTCTTATCGTGTTTTTATCTTGTGATTTCACTGTTGTAAGTCGCCCTGAGCCAAACCGGGAGTGGCGACTTACAAGTGGAAATAATAAATAAATAATAATAAATAACAAGGAGTACGGCATCAGAGTCTCCAAGCCCCACATCTTTCAGTGATATCATTTGATTTCAGTTTCTACTTTCCCAATGCAGATGGAGCATCATGCCTTTCTCACCAGGGAGAAAATCACACCACTGTTGTCACTAGTGCAAGGAACAGCTCTACCTCCCTCAGCTGGATGAAGACCAGCTTTTCTCTCTTGCTGCTTTCTATAATTTTTTTTAACATAATGGCAGTCCTTCTTCCTCATCAAAGCACACTTTCAATGAAACAACACCAAAATTTTCCCATGCACTACTATTTCCCATAGTATGCCCAAAAGCGAGGAGGAGCTGAGGAGCCTTCTAATCAAGGTGAAAGAAAATAGTGCAAAAGCTGGGTTGTAGTTAAACATTAAAAAAACCAAGATTCTGGCAACCGGACTGATTGATAACTGGCAAATAGAGGGAGAAAACATGGAGACAGTAACATACTTTGTAATTCTAGGTGCAAAAATTACTGCAGACACAGACTGCAGCCAGGAAATCAGGAGATGTTTACTTCTTGGGAGGAGAGCAATGAGCAATCTCGATAAAATAGTGAAGAGTAAAGACATCACACTGGCAAGGAAGAACCACATAGTTAAAGCAATGGTATTCCCCGTAGTCACCTACGGATGTGAGAGCTGAACCTTAGGGAAGGCCGAGCAAAGGAAAATAGATGCTTTTGAACTGTAGTGTTGGAGGAAAATTCTGAGAGTGCCTTGGACCACGGTCCAACCAGACCATACTTCAGGAAATAAAGCCCGACTGCTCACTGGAGGGAAGGATATCAGAGGCAAAGATGAAGTACTTTGGCCACATAATGAGAAGACAGGAAAGCTTAGAGAAGACAATGATGCTGAGGGAAAAGGAAGGAAAAAGGAAGAGGGGCCGAGCAAGGGCAAGATGGATGGACGGTACCCTTGAAGTGCCTGGCTTGACTCTGAAGGAGCTGGGGGTGGTGACGGCCGACAGGGAGCTCTGTCGTGGGCTGGGCCATGAGGTCACGAAGAATCAGAAGCGACTGAATGAATAAACAACAACAACTATTTCCTATGCTTAGTGCCGTGGGATTTCCCTTCCCCTTTTATCAAGGAAAGGAACAAGACGGGCCCTCATGAACATCTGTCAGTAGTAAGGAGAGCTAAGGGCTTGTAACATAGAGAAGTAAAAGTGAAGCTGAATTTCTCCACATGAGGAAAATAAACATGTGGTACAGTACTGTACGGACTCACCCGTCCTAAGCAGGCCGAATCCTGCTTGGAAGTCTGGATCCCTGTTTGGAAATTGCTGGCCTCCATTTTAGTAAGGGAGTTTCAGCTAGCAGCCATCAGGAGAAGGTCAGAGCCAGAGAAAGGGGGTGTGGCCTTAGAGTCACTCTGCTCAGATACAGTTTCTTCCCTGTGATTGGCTGGGTGCCAGAGGGGAGGAGTTGAGCTGACTAGGAGAAGGATTCCTGTCAGAAAGATTTTAGTCTTGTCTTGTGAGAGGCTTGGTGGCAGTAATTACCGGGTGTGTTAATGATTAATCTTTAGTGTAAAGTCGTGACAAGTACACATTTAGATATCTAAATGAGCTTCGGAGTGAGCGGTATACTAAATCGAAGTTAATAAATAAATAAATAATAATATAATATTCAATCAATGACTCCTTGCATCTTTAGATGTCATTCATTCAGGCATTTACATCCTACCTGCAAGGTACTCAAAGTAGCCTTGATTAACCTTCTCCCAACTTCATGTTTCCAGCAATTCATCAAGATAAGTCAGGATAATTGAGAGATAGGCTCCACAAATGGATTTATGGCTGGATCCTGTTCCAAGAAGAAACTAAAAAAAGCACTGACCCATTTTCTGCTGCAGCTCTGCTTCTGGCTTTTTGAATGATTGTGTGGGGAAATGGTGGCAGTAAGCAGCAGCCCCCTGAGACGATGCTAGTGCACTCCCCTCTCCACATAACAACACTTGTCCATAATTTTGGGTTTATACATGAGACTAACTTATGAAAGGGGATATACAGTAAATGTGATTTTCAATGCATGTTGTAATGGTGATGTTCGTAATACCTTCTGGGGATGCTGTGCGTGAAGATTCTTTCCCCAGAGCAATTTTCTTTGTTCTCAGAGTCATTGTATGCTGGGACTAGTAACGACTATTTTAAAAAGTTCTGTCCATAATTTTATTGTATAATTAAGAGGCTCTAACTTGGAGCAATGTTGTATTGCTAACATTCTTTATCTTGAGGAGCGCCTAGATCTCGTGTGTTATTAAGATAAAAATAAAATTAAAAGAATGATAATCGTTTTCATTACAGGGTGTTGTGTTTCCTCTGTGTACTCTTTCGTCCTGGCTCTGATTAATCATTAAAGACGCCTCCCATGACTGAAGTGAGAGTTCCTGTTAGCATTCTTAGTCTGCAGAAGAAGTTGCACCCAATGCGTCCTACAGCAATTGCTGCAGCCAGTGAGATCAAAGTAATTCCCCAGAGTGTCACAAGTTCTTTGAGGTGTTCTCTATAAGAATCTCTAGGTCCTCCAACATGAATCTGTTGTTAACCTCCAGTGTAAGTTGGCTGTAGAGTCACATTGAAGAATCTAGAAATTCCTAGAAAGAATCTTTTAATCAAATCTACGAATAACCAAATGTGCAAAAGTCAAACCCACAAGTGTGAAGGACAGACTATACTTATAATTCTTTTGGTTTCAACAACTACCGTGTTTCCCCGAAAGTAAGACAGCGTCTTACTTTCTTTTCCCCCCGAAAAGTCCCCCTACGGCTTACTTTCGGGGTACGTCTTATATAACCCAAGACGTACCCCGTCGCCACGCCCACGCCGCCACCGCCGTCACGCCGCCGCAACCGGCCCCATCGGCACACCTCCGCGGCACACCTTTCAGCCAGGCCTCCAAGCAAGGGAGGGGAAAGAAAGCCAGAGGTGTGGCGAGGAAGCGCCGCGTCAGAGTGACGCACCGCCGCTTCATCCCGCCCCTGGCTCCTTTCCCCTCCCTTTCGTCCAAGCACGGGAGGGGGAAGGAGCCAGGGGCGTGGCGAGGCAGCGCGCGTCACTCTGACGCGGCGCTCCCTCGTCCCGCCCCTGGCTCCTTCCCCCTCCCTTTCGTCCAAGCAAGGGAGGGGGAAAGGAGCCAGGGGCCGGACGAGGGCGGCGCGCGTCACTCTGACGCGGCGCTCCCTCGTCCCGCCCCTGGCTCCTTCCCCTCCCTTTCGTCCAAGCAGGGAGGGAAAGGAGCCAGGGGTGGGACGAGGCAGCGCGCGTCACTCTGGCCTTGCGCTCCTCGTCCCGCCCCTGGCTCCTTCCCCTCCCTTTCGTCCAAGCAAGGGAGGGGAAAGGAGCCAGGGGTGGGACGAGGCAGCGCGCGTCACTCTGGCGCGGCGCTCCTCGTCCGCCCCTGGCTCCTTCCCCTCCCTTTCGTCCAAGCAAGGGAGGGAAAGGGCCAGGGGCGGAACGAGGCAGCGCCGCGTCAGAGTGACGCGCGCTTCCTCGCCACGCCCCTCCCTTTCCCCCTCCCTTGCTTGGACGAAAGGGAGGGGAAGGAGCCAGGGGCGTGACGAAGCGGAGGCGCATCACTCTGACGCGGTGCTTCCTCGCCACGCCTCTGGCTCTCTCCCCCCTCCCTTCCTTGGAGGCCTGGCGGAAAGGTGTGCCGCGGAGGTGTGCCGCGGCCGATGGGCCGGTTGCTGCGGCGGCATATATTAGCTGACCCCCCCGACCCCCCCGATACGTCTTACAATCGGGGGTGTCTTACTTTCAGGGAAACACGGTAGCTGTGATACATTTTGGGACTTTTTCTATGTGTTCCCCTAAGACTAGAATGATGAAGAATCCTGTAATATATGCAAGCTTGCCTTTTCAAGATTATTTTAGTGGTTCAAGAAAGGTTTTCTGAGTCCTGTTTTTGGACTTTGATAGACCATATGTCTGTTTCCTTACACCTTCTGCAAGCACTCTTCCCTCTCTTGTTGTTGAAAAACCGATCCCCCTCCTAAAAGATGAATTAACCATATAGTCCATATTAAATATATTTTTATTAATTCAATGCAAGTTCCACAGTTGCGAAACCCTGACATTCCACCCTTTCAAAATTCAATTCAATTCAATTCAATTCATTATTTCATGAGTCGCTCTCCACCGGAGTGCTCTGAGTGACTTTCAACAGCAATAAAACATACATTTATCATCACATGATTGCAAGTTAAAAGCTTTAACAAAGAGCCAGGTTTTAAGAGCTTGGGTGAATGACCGCAAATCGGGCATGCCTCTAACATATGGGGCCAAGGAGTTCCACAGGGTTGGAGCCAGGACTGAAAAGGCCCAATGTCTTGGTGGAATCTAGATGTGCTTCCCTGGGGCCGGGAATGTGCAGAAGTTTTTCCTGGGCCGGTCTTGGTGATCTTTGGTGGCAAACGTATGAGAGGTGATCCCTGAGATATTTAGGACCCTGACCGTATATGTCCCTGAGCGTTAAGACCAGTGTCTTATAAGAAGCCCGGTGTTCAGTTGGAAGCCAGTGGAGATGTTGCAGCACCGGAGTTATGTGGTGTCTCATAGGCGTCTGCGTGAGTAGTCTGGCAGCTGCACTCTGAACCACTTGAATCTTCCGAGTCACTGAAAGAGGGGTACCAGCATACAATACGTTACAGTAATCCATCCTCGAGATGACAGTGACATGGATCACTGTTGCAAAGGCCTCGGTTGGAAGATAAGATGCCAGCTGCCTTGCCTGGCGGAGGTGGAAAAAAGCCTGCTTGCTGATGGCAGAGCCCTGTGCCTCCAACGACAGCTGGAAATCCAAGGCTCTTCGCCACTGCGGATGGAATTAAAGGTTCACCATCAAAGGTGGGCAGTAGACATGCCAGTTCCAGAGGCTGACCAGGCCATAAGATTTCAGTTTTGGCTGGGTTCACCGTAAGCCTACTCACGCGTAGCCAATCTATCACGGCTTCCAAACACTGGGAGAAACTATCAGGGACTGCAGTTATCCCAGGTTCCAAGTGCAGGAGGAGTTGGGTGTCATCAGTGTATTGGTAGCCTTTCAAACCAAAGCTCCTTACCAGCTTGGCTAATGGTTGTACATAGATGTTAAACAACACCAGGAAAAGGATGGCACCCTGTGGTACTCCGCAATGAAGAGGGGGCCTCTCAGATACCTGACCCATCCATTCTATCTGCTGGCTACGGCCTCGTAGCCATTTGAGGGCAAACCCTTGGACTCTATTTGCAGCCAGGCATTGTATTAACAGATTGTGGTCCACAGTGTCGAATGCTGCGGTAAGATCGAGGAGCACCAACAGCACCGATCCACCCTGGTCGAGCTGACGGCGGATGTCATTAGAAATAGCCACCAGAACAGTCTGGCCAGAGCGGAAACCAGACTGGAAAGGGTCTAATCTGTTCGTATCCTCCAGGAACTGTTGGAATTCAACCATCTTGCCCAGGAACGGGAGATTTGAAACCGGTCGGTAATTAGATGGAATCGAAGGGTCTAAACTTGGCGTCTTCAGAAGGGGGCAAACTATTGCCTCCTTCGAACTGTCTGGAAAGACCCCTTGTTCCAAGGAGCTGTTAATTATAGACATCAGGGGTTCTTGCAACCCCTCCCGATAGTCTCTGACCAGCCAGGACGGGCACAGATCTAAAGAGCAGGTGGTTGGTCTTGCCGTAGACAGGGTCTTTTCAACAGGGATTGTTTTCCCCCCAGCCATCCAGAAGCCGAACATTCCCAGAAGAATAAACCAGTCATTTGCCTAACTCAAAGTTCCAGAGAAGGTGGAGGAGAAGTGAGCCTAAACAATAGATCGATTCCAAATCCCTTCACAAAAGGAGTTTCAACCTAAATCTCAAAACTATGTACCTTGCTTTTTTCTTTTGACTTTTTTCATGGTTTATGATATACAGATTATTATTATTATTTTATTATTTATTCAAACTTCTATCACCGCCACTCCCCGAGGGCTCGGAGCAGTTCACAAGTCTGGATAACAAAACAATAGGCAACAAACAGACACTACAACATCAAAGAAAAAAAGAAGGGAGAAAGGAGGGGAGAAGGAAGGGGGAGGAAGAGAGAAGGACAGAGGTAGAGTTCGGGATGTGGCAAGGGGTGCTCAGATGGACCTAGCAGACCACCTTGCCATCAAAAGAAGGAAGCGTGGGAGGTCTCCAGGAGATCTCTCGTAGCAGGCCACAGGAGAGTTGGGTGGCCTGGCTTCCATTGTCCAAAGGTCTGACAGGAGGAATCAGACCTGCTAAAGGAGTGTCTTTCTCCGACCTCGGACATGTCCGATGGAGCTCACGTCGCTTAGAGCTCGAGCTCCAAAAGGTTCTGGGACGGAACGATCTCCTGAACCTGGGCTCGAGTGAGGTGGGCCACCTCTCTCGCAAGTGGTTAGCAGGAAATATGTTGGGTCCAGGGGGTCGGCGGCCTCGGCAGGGGGGTGATCCACGTTGCTGGTCCCTGGTAGAGCCAGGGGGAGGGGATCTGCTGTTCCTTGGCTTCCGGCGCCGCTTCCTCCGATGGCCGTGTGGCTTCCGCTGCAAGGCGCCTCCAGGGTTTGGGTCCCCTAAGAGCAGGTGCTTCCTCCCTGTACAACTCCCTGGATTAGCCGCCCCCAATCTTGTTTCGCCCTGACCTGGACTGCAACTCCTCCTCTGGCCACCAGAGGATGGCGGGGCAGACTGTGGTCCTGGTGCAACTTTGGGGACCGCTGACCATCGACAGGCTCGTCGCTGGGGCCTCTCCCCGGGAGCCCTCACCAGAACACCAGAAACATCAAGCGCCTCCGTCGGGGAACCCGGCAGCAGCAGCCTGGGAGTGACTGGGGCCTCCAGCGAGGACTCTGGCTGTAGCAGCTGTCCCAGCGTACAGTCAGTGGGGGGCATGGCCAGGGCCCCTGGGATGAACAGGGGGGCGGGGCTAGAGACGCCGAGCGAAGCGAGCTCAGCGCCATCTTGGACCCACCAGCCGACGCCCTCTCCATTGGGGCCAAGGAAGCCCAGCGCCCTAGTGCCCTCCGTGGGCTCCACCATGGCACCGCCGCAGCTCCAACTGTGGCCTCGTGCCCGAACGGGGGTCCCTCCTCGGGGGGGAAGGCCTCCCTCGACGGACAGCCGCAAGGCGCTCTCCCGGGCCTCCGCACGCCTCTCCTCCATTCGCTCCATTCACTCCTGGAAGTCTGGGGGCCCCGGTGAGCTCGAACACGGCCCACCCAGGAGGCCAGCAGCAGTCACCCCAATCGCCTCTCCCTCGCCACTCGCCTCTCCTTCTCCTCCTTCCTCGGGGCCTGGGCGCCGCGAGGCCAGGCACTGGGGACCTGGGACTCCAGTGACCGATGTCCCTCCGGTCCTGAAACGGGGGTCCAAGCGGCAGCGGCCATCCTCCCGACAGAGGGACGCCAGCACAAGCCCCAGCCCCCTCACCTCTCCCAGCCTGGCGGCCAGCTGCTCAATCAGCCGACCGAAGCCATGGAGGAGGTAGGGTAGGCCCGGTGGTTTGTCCTGGGTGCTGCCGAAGGTGGTGTTCAGGGGGGTGGAGGCCCCCACCTCCTCCAGCTCTGGCCAAGGAACAGGGGACCATGATGGACAGTCCCGGGGGGCTGCTGCAGGTGCAGGGATCTTCCTGGAGCTCGCAGCGTCCATGACTCTGGGAGTCAGGACCGGCCCTCGGGTGACCTCGAGAGCCGCCTCGGCCTCAACCCGCAAGGCCTCGAGAAGTAATGAGGACTTCACCGGCGTTTCAGCTGGCAGCTGGAGGTTCGGCCCAAATCCCCCAAACCTCCGCGGATTGATCCCCCTAGCTGGGGTAGCTAGCTTCGTGGGTGTGGCTGGTGTCTGGGAGAATCCGCCGAGGCCCCAGTGGAGTTCGGCGTTCTCACAACTCCTCAGCGCCGCCATTTTCTGGATTATGAACAACATGTATGTTTTATATTAAATGAGACTAGGATGCAATGATAAACAGAACTTTTCTGCTGTGCATTCGGAGAGTAGTTATTTAATTTCTACCATTGCTCTCCTCAATGCCCCCGTTCTTGGAGTCCATCCCCCCTCCCCCATAAAAGACGTGTCCCCCCCGTAAAGGATGCTATTCTGCTTATCTCACCCTGAGTTTTTAACACTTTATATGTGTGCCTGTGGCCCGCCCTGTCTTTGTGATTTTAGATATCTAGTTGTATATATTTTTTTATTTATATGTATGTATTTTTTGTGTTTGTTGATGATGTTTTGATTTTATTTTATTGTAATTTGTTGTTTGGGCTTGGCCTCATGTGAGCCGCCCTGAGTCCCCATTGGGGATATGGGGGCGGGGTACAAATAAAGATTATTATTATTATAAACCTTTGTTTGTTGCTTTCAAATCTAGTCTGCATATCATCATCTGTCAAGGTAGCAGAACATGCCAGGTTACAGATACACACCACTCCTTAATTGGATAGTTGAATTTCAGTTGCACTCTGACTTTTGGTCAGCAGGTGGCAACCTTGTTTGTTGAGAGAAACAATTATTTATTTATTTATTTATTTATTTATTTATTTATTTATTTATTTATTTATTTATTTATTTATTTATTTGATTTCTACACTGCCACTCCCAGAGGCTCGGGGCGGTTTGGCCCTGTTCAACTCTCAGGATCCTTTTACACTACATAATTATAGTAGTATGATTCTACTCTAAGTGCCATGAATGCACTTGATGCAATCCTAGACTTTGGATTTTGGTGAAGCACAAGAGTCCTTGAATATAGAATTCCAAACACACGGCCAAACTCCAAATTTCAGCATCGCATAGGGTGAAAACATGGCAATTAAAATGGCACCACAGTTCTATAATTGTATAGTGGGAAATGGTCTCAAACTCCCTGAAGCACCAACACATGGCATGTGAAGCTTCATTTGCTTATTTTCAATTGAAAAAAGGAGATAAAATGGGCATGCATGTAACCCGCCTTGAGCTGTGAGGAGAGGTGGGCAAGAAATAAAACTGTTGTTGTTGTTGTTGCTGCTGCTGCTGCTATTTTAACAAGAACAACCCTCTCTTTGAAGGCATTCACTCTTTCAGGGATGTGAAACTTGCTTTGGTCCTTTTGATGTTGTTGGGCAGTAAATCCCCTCAAACCTAGCCAGCATCACCAATGGTGAAGCGATATGGATTCTGATAACATCTGTAGGGTTGTCCTATATACCACAAAGAGACCAGATCTTGTCTGGTCTCAGAAGCAAAGCTTGAAGGTCAATTCTGGTTACAACATGGATGTAACCAACTAAATACCAGGTGTTGCAGGCTATATTTCCAAGGAAGGAACTGGCAAAATCACCTTTGAGAATTGCTTGCTTAAGAAAACCCTAAGAGATTCATTGCATTTTGAAGACAGATAGATAGAAGCTAGCTTCAATCATTGCTACTCTAGATTTTTGAATTTTCGATGCCAGAGGCCCCTATCAGCACAGCTGATGGCTTGAGAATCACCAGAGTAGAGGAACACAAGTACCCCATTCATTTGAAGAGCTTTCCTGCTCAAACCCTTAAAAAAGTGAACAGCAAAAGATTTGAAGGTGGGCACTGTTAGCTCCTGGGCAGCAGAGAGGCATATAGTTTACCTGGGACCCACTCACATTTAGAATTATTGCACTATTAATCCAGTTAGTTGTGATTTTGTCCTATGGATGCTTGGACTGGAATTCAACGAGAGTGGATTTTCAGAATGAGAGTTCTTGTGAATCAACAGGTGTCAAACCCCCGAATTGACACAGCATGGTACCATCACAATTAAAGTAGAAGAACAGCTCTATAGTTCTGAAGTGTGAATGGACCTCTGTTCACAGTTTAACTCACTCAAGAGAAAGATGTGGTATTTCTACCAAAATTGTTCCTTTCTCCTTTCCTTACATCTATCCAAAATTTATCTGCCTATCTATCTATCTATCTATCATCTATCTATCATCTATCTCTATCCACATCTTATGTGAAACTGTGCTTTCTTTTGGTTTTTTTTTTTTTTTAGTAATGCTTTTCCTCTTTTGGGTTGGGTCTCTGTGTGATGATGAGTAAGGACTTGTTGACACTACCAAGAAGATGTTGTGCACCACATTTTCCCTGTTCTGCAGTGACACCGCAGTGACCCCATTAATACCACCCACTTTACAAACATTATAGCGAAATAGTCATAACCAGCCATGCATTTCCACTTGGTGAACTCACCCCAGTGTAAGGAGTGAGTTCTTTCCCACTCTCTTTCTTCTCTCAGATTTTAAACCTCTTTCCAATGGTGCACATCATCATCATGCTCCTAAATAATCACACGTGGCCCAGGTCACTTCCTACCAACCTGTTCTGCCCAACACTCACTCCTTCCCTCAATGCCACACCAAAATGGTTGCTGCCTTGTAGTTCCAGCTACATGCCAAAACATTATACATTTTCTGGAAAATTGCAGGGTAAAAGGCAAATATACCCTAATTAAATTTCAAACACCATATTCTAAGCAAATCAAGAAGGTTGTGTGTCTGTATGGATTGCAGCCGCAATGAGGTGAGTACTATTTTTTTCCAATCCATATAGAGAAGCACTAAGCAGCTAGAAACTGACTCTAAGAGGAAAGTGCCATTCTTTTTGAATTTTTTTTGGAAGCAAGTTCTATTGAAAACTGCATCCAAAGAGAGATGCATTGATGATTGAGTGTGTTCACTATGTTCCTGCCAAAGCAAGGATGGGGGTCCTGCAGTCCTTCCGATTTTGTTGGATTTCAGTTCCTACCAGTCCCAGCCTTCATTTCAACCTCCCATTTCCATAACCAATTGTTGGGTTTCATCCCTGACTGCACAAGTTTCCAGTCCTCAATGAGGAGAAGTTAGCCTAGATAGGTTAGAGTGAGGGATTCCCTCCCATTTCCCCTAGCAGCTTACCTCAAGAAGGGGTTTAGAAGGGGGTTTGTTTCTATTCACCTTGCATGCCAAACTCCACCCCCTTGACTGCTATGAATGTAAACCTTTAGAAAAGGTAACTTTCTGTTTGCAAGGCCTTTTGTCCTATTGATTAGGCTGGCCATGCGGCAGTCTCCATTTTTCTGTATAGTTCTGCTTCTGCTTCTTGAGAGAGAGGAAGCATCTTGCACTCTCTGAGGCAAGATGTGATAGTTAGTAACTTTTGTTATTTTTCCTTTTTCTTTTCCCTTAGTGGATAGCTTAGCAAAGCTAGTTAGCTCCAAGTAACCTTTCCCATAATGATTGGATTTCTCTATTTACAATAAATACTTTTGTTTTGATCCTATGCCTTGTGGATCTGCAATCCTGTTCAATCCTCTTAAATGGGACTCAATCCTGGCTCACTGCATGTAAGTTTCTGTTGCATATGAATCTTGCATTCTGCACTCTGCTATATTTTTGGTGGAATCACCTCCAAGGAGGGTTATTTTTTAGCCTAACAGCTCTTGATTCCCAAAACCAATTCAACAGCTGACCTCTAATGTGGACTCCTGGTCAGATGCCTTGCTTGCTAAAAAAACAACAACAAAAAACAGAACAGGAGGAGGATCAGGTAGTTGACTTCCCGAAGTTGAGCTCTGTTAATCCTTTGGGAGAAGATTGAAGCAAAGAAGATGTTGAGTAGTTCTGTGTTTTCTCTGCCTCTTTTAGCATTTCTCCATCACCTGTATGCATCAGTCCTACAATTTCCTTGTCCTTCCTTTTGCTGCGTACATAACCAAAGAAGTGCTTTTTATTGTTTTAACCTCTGTAGCAAACCTGAGGTCATCCTGTGCTTTGGCTTTTCTTACTTGGTTATTCCTACGCATGCTGGTTATTTGTTTGAACTCCTCTTTGGTCACCTCCCTTTATCCGATGCATGGTGACTTGAAGGAAACCCTGTCATGGGATTTTCTTGGCAACATTTATTCAGGGTGTGTGTTTCTTTCCCTTCCTTTGAATATTACTTGCACAGTGTCATGCAGTGGGTTTCCATGGCTGAATGGCGATTTGATCCCTTTCTTCAAAGTTGTAATCCAATGCTCAAAAAACTATGCTATACCAGCTCTCTCCATCACTATACAGGTTGGGTGACACCTGCCTAGAAAGCAGTCCATGTGAAAGGGTATGCTTTAGTCAGTGAATGAATCTAAAAAGAAACGTATTTATTTAGTGTCAAAAGCATGGCATACATAAATATAAAACTGGCCCAGCTTACTTGTCCGAACGCATCAGCCGCTACGTCCCACCTCGCAATCTAAGATCATCCGGGGAGGTCCTGCTCTCGCTCCCGCCGACTTCTCAAATGCGGCTGGTGGGGAAGAGGGACAGGGCCTTCTCGGTGGTGGCGCCCCGCCTGTGGAATGCGCTCCCTATTGAGGTACGGTCCACCTCATCCCTCCTGGCATTCAGGAAAAAGGTAGAATCCTGGCTTTGGGACCAGGCGTTTGCACACCAGCACTAGGCAGCATGTTAAATGGGGATTTTAATGGAATGGATGAAGAGGGTCAATGTTTTTATGGATTGAATATTGTTTTAACTTGGAATGACTGTGTATGATGCTGTTGAAACTGTATCTTAATGTATTTTAATTGTGGGGTTTTGGGGTTTTATGCTGTTGTGATGTGGGCATCGAATTGTGCCGTACTGTAAGCTGCTCTGAGTCCCCCCCCTCGGGGGTTGAGAAGAGCGGGGTAAAATCCTGAATAAATAAATAAAACTAATAAAAATAGAAAGAGCACAAGCAGCTAAATAATTTTCGACCAAAACTGGGCAACAGCGATTGCATTGTTTGTAGCCTCAAACAATCTGTACATGAGGCAGGGCATTGTGGACAAGCATACAGATGCAAAGTTGTCTGTTCTGCTCCACAGTCGCCCAAGGTGGAGGATTCTTTAGGCAGTGCCGTTTTGCCAGGTTGTCTTTCGATCTGCCACTCCACTTCTGAGTCTGTTCAGGGACTTCCAAGTTGTCCATTCTTGGTTTGCCCCTGGAGGAAGATCCTGGGGAGGGGGGGGGGGGTCACCCAATTGGAATTTCCTGGTTTAGCTGCTCAGAGGGATACTCTTGCTGAGGGAACATTAAGAGGAGGGCTGGTTCTCATGAAGCTTTCTTGATTTGAATCTACTGGGAGGATGCGGGTAGCCATGCTTTCACAGTGTCCAACCTTATTTCTCTTACAGTTAGCAGCAACTTCCCACTGCACGTTGGAGGTGGCGGGGCTGAAATAAGGGATCTGTTTTCTTTTCAAAATTTCTAACATAACTGATAATTAATTTTAAAAATAGAAAAAGAAACTCTAGGAATAGAGGGTCCTAAGGTAGAAAAATCCCAGGCATGATTTGTTATATAATCAGAGCAATGCTTGTTTGTACCAAGGACATGAACTCTTATAGCCAATTTCACTTCAGCCTTATTATTTTTGAACCTCACTATATTTGGGAACATTACAACAAGAGCAAGAGCATACAAGACACATCAACAAAGACAAATAATGTAGGGTTGCTGTAAGCTTTTCGGGCTGTATGGCCATGTTCCAGTAGCATCCTCTCCTGACATTTTGCCTGCATCTATGGCAAACATCCTCAGAGATTGAAAGCCTTCGACAACATCAGATAATGTAGATAGTGTAAATATTGTGACTTTATTAAAAATTTCCATTAATAAATTATACTATAATAAATTACTATAGGAGACATAGTACATTTCCAGGAGCTCATTCATAAAGGCAGTACAAGTAATAGCACTGTTGAATTAATTTGACTGTTAGGATATGATCACATCCAAAGATGTTTGCGTAATGTTTGGCTGGGCTCGGATTTCAAATTCTCTCTTGCTTCTTGATCTTCAACCCTACTCTCCAGATATTTTATACTACAAGTCTCATCATCCCCAGCTAGTATGGCCAGCACACTAGCTGACTGCAAATTATGAAGTCAATAAGTTCAGCCTCTCAGGCAAATGACCAGCTTCCCCAAACCACACCTGACTCACTTTGGGCATTAAGCCATTCCAACAACAAATTTAGAGCAAATTGCAACAAAAAAATAACTTATGGTGATCAAACACAATACATAAAACACTGAACACATAGGTAAAACAATGTTTAAAAAGGCATAGATCTCTGGAACATCAGTCTAAATAACAAGACATCATATTTTCCTGAGAATAGTTAGGGGCGGTCTTCGATAGGAATTCTCCGTAATTCCAGGCCATGACTAGCTTCACACCCACACTGTAGAATTAAAGCCGTTTGACACCATAGCTCGATCCTATGGAATCCTAGAATGTGTAGTTTGTTGTGGCAGCACAGCTCTTTGACAGTTGTTGTTGTTCATTTGTTCAGTCACTTCCAACTCTTCATGACATCATGGACCAGCCCAGGCCAGAGCTCCCTGTTGCCCGTCACCACCCCCAGCTCCTTCAAGGTCAAGCCACTCTACTATCCTTCCCACCAATGAGCAGTCGGGTTTATTTCCTGAAGTATGAACTGGTTGGATCTTCTCGTGGTCCAAGGCACTCTCAGAAGTTTCCTCCAACACCACAGTTCAAAAGCATCTATCTTCCTTCGCTTAGCCTTCCTTATGGTCCACCTCTCACATCTTTAGGTTACTACTCCTTGACAGAGAAGGGTAACTATCTCACCAAACGACAGTGCCCCAAATTCCATAGCATTGAGCTATGGCACTTAATGTAGTGTCAAATTGCTAGCATTCGGCAGTATGGGTACAAGACTTTGTTTGGTCTATAGTTCTAACATGGTGGATGGATGGGACTCATCATCTGAAGAGATGATGGCTTTGAATTACTCTTATAAGAGCAACTGGCAATGTAGAATTTCCTTTGAAGTGCTTGAAAGTATACATGGAAGGCAACACTTTTAGGATGAAAGTTTCTGTATTTGCTAATATGATTTTTTTAAAATAAAGATTCCAACCAATAATGATTGTTCATCCTACACCAGATAGTATATTGTATTGTATTATTTATGTTGTGAGCCACCCCAAGTCCCTTTGGAGATAGGGCGGGATATAAATAAAGTTTATTAATATTACTATTAATTTATTTATTTATTTATTTATTTGTTTGGACTTATAGGCCGCTAACTCCACAAGGCTCGTAGCGGCTTACAAAAGCCAAGCAACTACATAAAAATACATCAACAGTAAAATGACAAACAAAAGGATAGTACAACAGTGGACGGGGGGGAGACTTGGGAAAACAGGGTGGGACTACAGGGCGTCAGGGGAGGACCCAGCGAGTCAAGCGGGCCCAACTTCCCGTCGGAGGGAAGGAGAGAGGTGGTTTGAGGGCAGTCCCTCACAAGGTGGACAACATCAGATAGGGAAGGGGAGGACCAGGCTCATGCCAAGGGCAGAGTCATCTGGTGGAGTCATCGAGGGCGACCATCAAATGGGGGGAGCCGGGGGGGGTCCCACAGATCGAGGAACGTCCTCAGAGACTCCAAGTCAAGTGAATGACCATCACGGTTGATGCCGGCCTGTAGACCATGCCCCGTCGTCAGCGGCTTGTCTACCCTCCTAAGTTGGAGGTTCGCTGGTGGGGGTGCTCTGGACCTGCGAGCAGTGTTCGGAATGTCCTGGGCCGGGGCCTCCGGGGGCACCTTCTGAGAGACGCCACCGTAGGGGGAGGTATTACAGGGCAGAGGAGACGTCCTCCGGCCCCGCCCCTGCCCCGTCCTCGACCCCGTCTCTGTCTTAGTGGGCGTTCAACAAGCTTGGGTGACCCACCGGGGCCCGGGCCGGTCACAGTCAGGGGGGCCGCCAGCAGCTGCCCCGCACGTCGTCGGGGCCGCTCCCCCGGAGCCCTCGCCAAGACTCCCCGCGGGGCCGCCTGCCCAGCGGCAGAGGGAGCTTGCGGCTTTGGGCGGCAGGGCCGACAGTGGCGGCAGCTCCACGACCGGGCCGCCAGGGGCGGCCCCAGCCACTGGGGAGGGAGGAGGGGGAGGGGGGGAGGGGCCAGGGGCGCCGGGCTGGATGACGGCGCCATGTTGGAATCAGCCGATGCCTCCACTATAGAGCCCGGGGGGGGCAGGGGCCCAGGGTTACCCCCGTCCGCCACTGAACCACCGTCGCTCTCCCTGGGGTCTCGGGCGTGGGCGGGTCGCCTCCTCTGGGGGGCCTCGGCAGCCCACCGACCTTCCTCCGGAGCTTCATCCACGGGGTCGGGGCTGGCTACTCCACTCGGCCTTCTCCCCCAGACTCGAGTGCGGGGAGACCGAGCGAGGCGGGCCCTGTGCTCCACCAGCCGCGGTCCTTTTAGGCCCAGGGCAGTAGCCCGGGCAGCAGGGGGGCTGCCGCACCACACCAGGACGCCAATGTCGGTCCCAGCTTGTCTAGCTCGCCCAGCCAGAAGGCCAGGCGGTCGATCAGCTGGCCAAAGTGACAGACGAGGCTGGCAAGGTCCTGCGGTACGTCTCCGGTGTTCGACTGGTCGCCGGCGTCCCCCTGGACGGAGCTGGAGGGGGTAGCAGGCCCGGCCTCCTCCAGGCCCGGCCAAGGTACAGGGGACCAAGTCAGGCACCCCTGGGGTCGCTGTGGTCGCCGCTGCAGTCGCTGCAGACCCCCAGCCGGGGCCCCACAGGGCGGCGGCGTCCCTTAGGCCTGCAAGGGCCCTGAGGACGGAGGCCGCGCCCGAGCAGCCTCCAAGGTAAGCTCGGCGCCGGCCTGCAAGGCCTCAAGAAGGGGGAGGGGGCATCCCGGAGCCTCAAGCAAGGCCCCCCCCCCCCGGGCCAGGCAAGGCAGGCAGGGCAGGCAAGTCCGGTAAGATGGTCTCCAGGCAAGGGGCGACCCCCCTCAACAGCAGGGGTGCTGTGTTGGCCACGGCACGAAAAAAGCTGCCAGAGGCCCAGCGGAGCTCGGCGTTTGCACGTCTGCTCGACGCGGCCATCTTGGAACAATAATGATGAATATATAGTCAAACACCTTATTTATTTAAATATTTACATCCCAAGACTTTTTCAGGTTACATAGCGTTAGGTCCCTTTGTCCGCACAATAATCCTCTAAGTTTTTAGACACAATTAACTGATCAAGGATCACTCAGTATGCATCTACACTGTATAATTAATGCAATTTAGCACCACTTTAATTACTATGGCTCAATGCGTGAAATTATGGGAGTTGTAGTTTTACAAGATCTTTAGCCTTCTCTGCCAAGAAATGCTACAAATCCCAGGCTTCCATAGCATTGAGCTATAGCAGTTAACATTATAACAATCTGAATTAATTCTACAGTATCGATGTATCCATGACCAACAAAGGATTTGAGCCTAGTTTTACTTAATTCCTGAAGGATTCAGCTTCTGTCGTATTGCTTGGCTCCCTATCTACCTTCATTCACTTACTGGATATAGGTTTGCTCACTATCCAAAGTCTAGCTGGTTCAAAACAAAATAAACAGTCCCTGATAACTATATAAATGCATTTGGTTAATTTGTCCTTAGTTGGCTTTTGAAAGCCTGGACTGCTCAAGGCGATTTGCAATACCCAGTATCAAAAACATATGAATTCTTCCCAAAATTGTTCCTGAACCAAAGAGTCCCCTTATCCAGCTTCTGGGCTCTGGAGACATCTCTAGACACTTGGTAAGAAATGAAGGTCCCACGGATGAAGACAGCAAGTTGTCAAAAGGACAAGGAGGAGAAGTCCGCTGATGAATGAATCGTATTGCTATAACAGACTCAGAAAGTCTTTCCCTTCACCACCTGTAATTGCGGAAACTCTGGAGGCCAGTGTGCGTCCGATAAAGAGGAAGGGAGACAGGGCTGGCCGTCTCTGCTCTTGCACAATGATAAATCTACAAATATGGGGAAAACAAAGACAAGTATGAGAGAAGAAGTAAGCCAGAAACCACAGTGTGCCTGATCCATAACGCTAGCCAACGCCCATTTTGGTGCCTCAGTTGTTAGACCTGTCTCTGGGTATGTTTGACCTGCTGATTCCAAAAACAGAACTCAGTTTTCCACTCTCAGCTCTAATGTTTGAGATACATAACATATTCCACATACCATTCTTTATTGCTTGCCCATAGAAAACCATGATAACTATATCTAAGAAACCAGAGCTGATGCGATTTTCTGAATCAGTGTTCCAAATACGTCCAGGAACAGGCCTAAAAAGCAAGATACCATGAATTTTTTTTGTTGGGCTGTGTAATTATCAGGACCAGCTACCCTCCCATAACTGATATGCATCTTTTCTCAGCGTCTTGCACATCATGTTTTATACACAGGTTTATAAACATCTCCATGTCAAGCAGCACTTATCCAAAATGCTTGGGACCAGAAATGTTCCATATTTCGTTTTTCTTCAGATTGTGGAATACTTGCATACACATAAAGGGAAACCTTGGAGAAGGGACCCAATCTCTAAACATAACATTCATTCATATTACATAAAACAAATCTTATATTTATTTATTTATTTATTTATTATTCGATCTTATATTCCGCTCCTCCCTGCAGGCTCGGGGCGGATCACAAACAACTATAAAAGATGCTGCGCATGGGACTTGCAGCTTTACATAGTATAAAAACGCAACATATAAACCGGTATACATTAAAATCAGCAATGGGTTTCTAAAACTCCAGGCATAACCCCTCAGGCGAGATTTGTTTGTCTGTTAGTCAAAGGCCATTTTAAACAAAACAGTCTTACAAGCTCTTCGAAAAGGGCCGAGCTCTGAAATTGCTCTGGAGGTATCAGGCAGCGAGTTCCACCATACTGGGGCCACCACAGAGAAGGCCCTCTGCCTAGTTGTGGATAGATGGCAGGAGCGGATTGGTGGAACCACTAGCAGATTTTGCTCTTCTGAACGTAGTGATCTCGGGGAACGTGACGGGCAAGGCGGTCCTCAGATACACAGGCCCTAGACCGTGCAAGGCCTTAAAGGTAAGTACCAGCACCTTGAAGACAATTCGGTACTCTATAGGAAGCCAGTGCAGTTGCCGAAGGATGGGAGTAATATGCTCCCTTACTGATGCTCCCACCAGCAAGCGAGCAGCGGCATTCTGCACCAGCTTGAGTCTCCGGATTGTCGACAAGGGAAGGCCAACGTAGAGGGCGTTACAGTAGTCCAATCTCGAGATGACCGTCGCTTGGATCACCGTGGCCAGGTCATCCCTGGACAGGTAGGGTGCCAGTCGCCTAGCCTGACGGAGATGGTAAAACGCTGTTTTGCTGACCGTGGAGACCTGGGTCTCCATGGTCAGCAAGGGGTCCAGTTTGACACCCAAGCTCTTGACAAGGGATGACGAGCTTAGTTGCTCGCCATCTAGGGTAGGCAACCGGCACTCATCCAGCCCAGGGCGACCGGGCACAAGATCTCCGTCTTCGACGGATTCACCTTCAGCCGGCTGGAACGCAGCCAGCCAGTCACGGCTTCAAGGCATCGGTGGAAATAATCGGGTACGGTATCCGGCCTGCCGTCCATTCTCAGCAGAAGCTGGGTGTCATCCGCATACTGATAACACTCCAGACCAAAGTCGCGAACCAGCTGTGCCAGGGGGCATATATACGTTGAATAATAAGGGGAGAGAATGGCCCCTGGGGGACCCTTACAGCAATGGGAGTCTCCCAGAGGCCTCCCGCCCCCTCCACACGTGGTCCCCGACCCCGGAGGAAGGAGGCCACCCACTTAAGGGCAGTCCCCCTTACCCCAGTCACGGCTAAACGGTGGGTCAACAAGGCGTGATCTACTGTATCGAACGCTGCTGTTAGGTCTAACAAAACAAGCAGTGCTGATCCACCCTGGTCCAGCTGGCGGCGAAGTTGGTCTGTAATGGCGACAAGCACGGTCTCCGTCCCATGCCCAATACGGAAGCCGGACTGGAAGGGGTCAAGCCCAGCTGTGTCGTCTAGGAACTGCTGCAGCTGATCCGCTGCTGCCCTCTCAATTACCTTGCCTAAGAAAGGCAAATTAGACACAGGTCGGTAATTGGAGGGAGCCGAAGGGTCTAAATTCGGCTTCTTCAGCAGCGGTCTTACCATTGCCTCTTTCAGTCCCCCTGGGAACACTCCTTGCTCAAGGGAGCTGTTGATAATCTTTCCCAGGGGCCACGTAGCCCCTCCCGGCAAGATCTAACCAGCCAGGAGGGGCACGGGTCGAGGGAGCAGGTAGTTGGTCTAGCTGCCGCCAGTATCCTATCGACAGCTGCTGCGTCCAGCAGTTGGAAACGGGTGAAGGTGGGCCCGCCGAGTGGCGGCGGAGTCTCGAGTTCACTCACTGTATCAAGGGTGGCTGGGATATCTCGGCGGAGGGTCGAGATTTTGTCGGCAAAAAAGTTCTGAAAAACCTCAGCTGTTGGTGCCAAACCCCTATCATTTGGGACAGCCGGAATTGTAGTCAGGGACCGAATTATTCTAAAAAGTTGAGCTGGGCGTGAACTAGCCGACTCTATCAAGGAAGAATAGTGAACTTTTTTAGCGTCCTTGATAGCTTGCTCATAAACCTCTTTATGTAGAACATAAAAGCATTCTTATACATAGAATTTGTAATAATTTTGTGCATGAAACAAAGTCTGTGTAACTGTTCAAAAGCAAACTGTCTCAACCAGGCAGACAATTTGGATTTGGGAATATTTTGGATTTTGGAATTCCAGATAAGGGATACTCGACCTGTAATACATGATATTGTTGATTCATGCACTCAAGCAAGGTATCAACTGGGAATATTTAGGTTTTGCTTTATGGCCACAGAAGCAAATGGATTTAGGTTTTACTTCAGCTATTTAAGTGAAGCCCCTTCCACACAGCTGTATAAAATCCACATTGAAGTGGATTATATGGCTGTGTGGACTCAGATAACCCACTTGAAAGCATATATTGTGGGTTATCTGCCTTGATATTCTGGATTATATGGTTATGTGGAAGGGTCTTTAAACAGCTATCTGGAACAAATCTGTGTTGTTTATTATTTATTTATTTGCTTGCTTTACTTTTATTCCGCCGTTCTCCAATCTGATGCTACCTGACGCTGTTGATTTAAGATTTGTGCTAACTCTGTTAGAGGGAATACTCTATGCTTTTATGAACAATGACATTCATTGTTAGTCATAGGCCCCTTCCACACAGCTGAATAAAATCCCACATTATCTGCTTTGAACTGAAATATATGGCAATGTGGACTCCGATATCCCAGTTCAAAGCAGATATTGTGGGGTTTTCTGCCTTGATATTCTGGGTTATATGAGCCCATACTAACAAAGGGTACATCTACACTGTAGATTTAATGCAGTTTGACACCACTTTAACTGCCATGATTAAGTGGTATGGAATCCAGGAAGTTGTCGTTTGGTGAGGCACCAGCAGTGATTGGCAGAGAAAGTTGAAAATCTTGTAAAACTCCAACTATCATGATTCCATAGCAGTGATCCATGGCAGTTAGAGTCATGACAAACTGCACCAGCGGCTCAGTCGACAGGCAAGTGGAATGTTGGAACACCTGTCTTTCTACTGCCTTAGATGAGATCGCCCCCAGACGCTCTCTCACCCCCCATAGTAATCGCTCGCCCTGGTTTACCGAGGAGTTGTGTGCGATGAAACGGAGGAAGAGACAGCTAGAGGACGTGTGGCGGGGTCTTTGTGACGGAGCATTGAGATTGGCTTATAAACAATTTAAAGATGTTTATGAGCAAGCTATCAAGGATGCCAAAAAAGTTTATTATTCTTCCTTGATAGAGTCGGCAAGTTCACGCCCAGCTCAACTTTTAAAGATAATTCGGTCATTGACAACAATTCCGACTGTCCCAAATGATAGGGGTTTGGCTCCCTCAGCTGAGGCTTTCCAGAACTATTTTGCCGACAAAATCTCGACCCTTCACTGGGACATCCCGGCCACTCTTGGTACAGTATGTGAACTCGAGACTCCGCCGCCACTCGGCGGGCCCATCTTCACCCGTTTCCAACTGCTGGCCGCAGCAGCTGTCGATAAGTTACTTGCTGCAGCTAGACTAACTACTTGCTCCCTAGATCCGTGCCCCTCCTGGCTTGCTAGATCCTGCCGGGAGGGGTTACGAGACCCCCTGGGAAAGATTATCAACAGCTCCCTTGAGCAAGGAGTGTTCCCAGGGGGTTTGAAAGAGGCTATGGTAAGACCTCTGCTGAAGCCGAATTTAGACCCTTCGTCTCCCTCCAATTACTGACCGGTTTCCAACTTGCCATTTTTAGGCAAGGTAATTGAGAGGGCAGCAGCGGATCAGCTGCAGCGGTTCTTAGATGACACAGCCTGACTTGATCCCTTCCAGTCCAGCTTCCGTATTGGGCATGGGACGGAGACCGTGCTTGTCGCCATTACAGACCAACTTCGCCGCCAGCTGGACCAGGGTGGATCAGCCCTGCTTGTGTTGTTAGATCTAACAGCAGTGTTTGATACAGTAGACCACGCATTGTTGACCCACCATTTAGTTGTGACTGGAGTTAGGGGGACTGCCCTTAAATGGGTGGCCTCCTTCCTCCAAGATTGGGGACAACGTGTGGAGAGGGGGGAGGAGGTCTCTGGGAGGCTCCCATTAAGTTGTGGGGTCCCCCAGGGAGCCATCCTCTCCCCTTTATTATTCAACATCTATATTTATTTATTTTATTTATTTATTTATTAAATCAAACTTCTATCACCGCCACTCCCCGAGGGCTCGGAGCGGTTCACAAGTCTGGTCCACAAAACAATGGTCAACAAACAGACAATACAACATCAAGAGAGGAAGGAAAGAGGGGGAGAGAAAGGGGGGGGGAAGAGGGAAGGAAGGGGTAGAGCTCAGGCTGTGGCAGGGGGTGCTCAGGTAGAACTGGCAGACGCCACCTTGCCATCAAAAGACGGAAGCGTGGGAGGTCTCAGGGAGATCTCTCTTAGCAGGCCATAGGAGAGACGGGTGGCCTGGCTTCCTTTGTCCAAAGGTCTGACGGAGGGAGTCAGATCCGCAAAGGGAGTGTCTATCTCCAGCCTCGAATGTGACTGGTGGAGCTCAAGCCGCCTCAAACTCGAGCTCCAAAAGGTTCTGGAGCGAAACGATATCCTGAACCTGGGCTCAAGGGAGGGGGCCCCTCCTCTCTCGTACGTAGTTCGAAGAGGCTGCAAGAGGTCCAAGGGGACGGCAGCCTCGGGCGGGGAGCGATCCATGTGTTGGTCCCTGGTAAAGCCAGAGAGATGAGATCTGCTGTTCCTTGGCTTCCGGCGCCGCTTCCTCCGATGGCCGTGTGGCCTCCGCTGAAAGGCGCCTCCAGGGTTTGAGTCCCCTGAAGGCGGGCGCTTCCTCCCTATGGGACTCTCTGGGTTAGCCGCCCCCAATCTTGTCTTGCCCCGACCAGGGCTTCAACTCTCCCCCTGGCCACCAGAGGGCGGAGGAACAGGCTGTGGTCCAGGCGCAGCTTTGGGGGCTGCTGGCAGTCGGCAGGCTCGTCGCCGGGGCCTCTCCCCAGGGGCCTTCGCCAGGACCCCTGAGACAACAAGCGCCTCCGCCGGGGAACCCGTCGGCAGCAGCCTGGAAGTAACTAGGGCCTCCAGCGGGGGCTCTGATTGTAGTGGCTGTCCCAGCGACCAGTCGGCAGGGGGCCCCTGGGATAAACATATGCGCCCCCTGACCCAGCTGGCTCGCGACTTTGGTCTGGAGTGTTATCAGTATGCTGACGACACCCAGCTCCTGCTGAGAATGGACGGCAGGCCGGACACCGTACCCGATTGTTTCCAGCAATGCCTAGAAGCCGTGACTGGATGGCTGCATTCCAGCCGGCTGAAGGTGAATCCGTCGAAGACGGAGATTCTGTGGCCTGGTCACCCTGGGCTGGGTGAGTGCCGGTTGCCTACCCTGGATGGCAAGCAACTTAGCCCGTCATCTCTGGTAAAGAGTTTGGGAGTCCAATTGGACCCATTGCTATCCATGGAGACTCAGGTCTCCTTGGTCAGCAAAACATCATTCTTCCATCTACGACAGGCTAGGCGACTGGCACTCTACCTGTCCAGGGATGACCTGGCCACGGTGATCCAAGCGAAGGTCATCTCGAGGCTGGACTACTGTAACGCCCTCTACGTCGGCCTTCCCTTGTCGACAATCCGGAAACTCAAGCTAGTGCAGAATGCCGCTGCTCGCTTACTGGTGGGAGCACCGGTAAGGGAGCACATCACTCCCATCTTACGGCAACTACACTGGCTTCCAATCGAGTACCGAATTGTCTTCAAGGTGCTGGTTCTAACCTTTAAGGCCTTGCATGGTCTAGGGCCTGTGTACCTGATGGACCGCCTTACCCCGTACGTTCCCCCGAGATCGCTACGCTCAGAGGAGCAGAACTTGTTAGTTATTCCATCAATCCGCTCCTGCCATTTGTCCGCAACAAGGCAACGAGCCTTCTCCGCTGTGGCCCCTGCACTATGGAATACACTTCCAGCTGATACCCGTGCGATCTCGGAGCTTATTCCCTTCTGGAGGGCATGCAAGACCGCCCTTTTTAGACTTGCTTTTAGTTAAACCGGAAATGTATTCTGCCCGATCACTGTCTTTGAGTTTTAAGGAATCTGTAATTCCTAATATTTTTAACACTTGCTGTATTTTGGTGTTTTTATTGTATGCTGTGTGATCCGGGAGCCTGCAGGGAGGAGCGGAATATAAAATTGAATAAATAAATAAATAGATGCGCCCAGAGGCTTGGAGGCCCACCCCAAATGTTTTTATGACCTCACCTCCCTTGATCAAGAATGGACTGGCCACTAATCTTACTGGGATGTGCTTGCCCTACCCATGTGTATATTTGTTTCTTGGTGGATTCCGTAGAATCTATTTTTAAATAATGTATTTGGAAGCATAAGACTTCATCTACTTTTTATTTCCTTATTCTGCCTGTCCTAGTTATATTCAGGTCATCCCAACTCGTAATTTCTTACTAAGGGCCTGATCATCACCCGCATCCCTTCATGGTTCTCCTTGAAACAGGTTGAAACTACATGCAGGAGTTTGAGAGCTGCCATGACACCATCCTATAAAATCATGGGGAGTATAGTTTCATAAAGTACATTAGAATTCTCTGCTAGAGAACCCATAGCCTGAAAAAGGCATGAACTAGTGGGGAAAGCACAGCCGTATTGTGTGCCTTCAAGTTGGTTTTGATTTACGGGTTTGTTGTCTTCCTCTGGGACTGAGGGAATGTGACATCCCCAAGGCCACCCATTAGGTTTCCATGGCCGAGCAGGAATTTGAACCCTCCTCTCCAGAGTCATGGTCTAATGTCCAAACCTAGATCCTCATTTGGTCTTACAGAGTTCTGATTCCCTCACTCCTTCTGCCTGTTCAGGCATGCGTATTGGCTGCAATTTCCTACAGCCTGCAAACAGGACCTGCGTTGCATCTGCAATGTAGAATTAATTCACTTTGACACAGCTTTGCCTACCATGGCTCTATTATATGGAATCATGGGAGCAATGAAGTAGTTGCAAACTGCATTAATTCTACAATCTAGGTGAACTCTTTATCTGTAACAAGTGTCATCAAACTGCTGTTACAATGTAGTGTAGACATATTCATAGCCTTCTTAAATATTATTTGCACTTTGCAATAACTTGCAGACTGACTTTCTTGAATTCCCCCCATTCTTACCAAACAGCCGAGGGATAGCAATAAAACAGCACCCACGGCAGAAGCCACGCCAATCAAAATAATGGCCCAAGAGGGGAGAACAGTTTCATCTTTGACTTCTGGTGGAGGAAAGGAAAGAAAAGCTTTGATGGATTACAATAATGACGTAGAATGCAGCCACCTCCTTCCACATTTTTGGCAATCTGAGATCAAATCCTACTGCATGTATACCAGACTTTACATTGTGCAAATTGCCTACTGAAAGGTTGTTTAAAGCACTGTTTCTCAACCAGTGTGCCGGGGCACACTAGTGTGCCGTGAACGATCATCAGGTGTGCCGTGGGAAATTGGAACCTCCAGGAAGGGGGGGGGGGAGGAAGACTCTAGTGTGTTGAAGTATAAAAACCCTAAGAAACCTACCTCGATAAAGGCCCAAAATTACAAACACCCCCCCACTTGTTGTCTACTTGGTCTCTCCCTCTCCATGCATTGGGAAGGCCCGCCTCCCTTTCCCCAAGTAAAGACCTCCTCTTGCCTCCTGGGGGTTCTGTGTGGGAAGTTTGGCCCAGTTCTATCACTGATGGGGTTCAGAATGCTCTTTGATTGTAGGGGAACTATAAATCCCAGCAACTACAACTCCCAAATGTCAAGGTCTATTTCCCCTTAACTCCATCTGCGTTCATATTTGGGCATATTGAGTATTCATGCCAAGTTTGGTCCTGATCCAACATTGTTTCAGTCCACAGTGTTCTCTGGATATAGGTGAACTACAACTCCAAAACTCAAGGTCAATGCCAACCAAACCCTTATAGCATTTTCTCTTGGTTATGGGAGTTCTGTGTGGGAAGTTTGTGTCTTTCTGCCATTCCTGCCAGGATATCTATGTTGAGTTCATTGAAACAGGCCCAGGTTTCACACTGAGTGTATAAATACATTTTAAAAACATATTAACTATATGTATTACTGTGTTAGAGTGTCATTTTGTGTCATTTTAGTTGGTGGTGTGCCCCAGGATTTTACAAATGTCAAAAGTGTGCCGCGGCTCAAAAAAGGTTGGGAAACACTGGTTTAAAGGACCTAAACACAGGCTGTGAAGTAAGCCATTATTTTGTAATTGGAGCAAGACTCTCAAGCACCGTTGGCCAAATGCCTTCCCTTTTTCTTATTTTGAGTACAGCTTTCTGCCATTCTATTCTATTCTATTTCCCCTGTCCTCCCTGTGGCTTCTGTGCTTCTCTCTCTCTCTCTCTCTCTCTCTCTCTCTCTCTCTCTCTCTCTCTCTTCGTGTTTCCATAATTTCAAATAAATTCATCCTGGTCCTGCTCAAATGTTGACTACACACCGATTTAATTTCAGTGCTTTTATGTTCATATTACTTCTAAAAAATCATTCTGGAGAAAGCTAACCATGCCACTTTCCTTTCAATGTTTGTATACAGAAGGATTAACCATACATATCATCTGTCTACCTGAGGTGCTGGGTCATAGTATGAGTAACACACAAACAAGCAAACAAACCTGTACTGGATGTTGCATTGCTGCCTGCTGGTCCAGTAAAAGTAGTAGTACTGGAGCCAGGTGAGGCAGAAGCATTGAATGTGGTTGTAGAGTTAGACTCAGCTGTGGAAGATGTAGACATACTGGAGGTAGGAGTGCCACTGCAGCCAGATGAGGAAGAGTTATTGAGTGTGGTTGTAGAGTTAGACTCAGCTGTGGAAGATGTAGACATACTGGAGGTAGGAGTGCCACTGCAGCCAGATGAGGAAGAGTTATTGAGTGTGGTTGTAGAGTTAGACTCAACTGTGGAAGATGTAGGTGTACTGGAGGTAGAAGTGCCACTGGAGCCAGATGAGGAAGAGTTATTGAGTGTGGTAGTAGGGCTAGACTCAACTGTGGAAGATGTAGGTGCACTGGAGGTAAAAGTGCCACTGGAGCCTGATGAGGAAGAGTTATTGAGTGTGGTTGTAGAGTTAGACTCAACTGTGGAAGATGTAGGTGCACTGGAGGTAGAAGTGCCACTGGAGCCTGATGAGGAAGAGTTATTGAGTGTGGTTGTAGAGTTAGACTCAACTGTGGAAGATGTAGGTGCACTGGAGGTAGAAGTGCCACTGAAACCAGATGAGGAAGAGTTATTGAATGTGGTTGTAGAGCTAGACTCAGCTGTGGAAGATGTAGGAGTACCGGGAGTAGGAATGCCAATGGAGCCAGATGAGGAAGAATCATTGAGTGCAGTAATAGAGCTAGACTCAACTGTGGAAGACGTAGGTGTACTGGAGGTAGAAGTGACCCTGGAGCCAGATGAAGAAGAGTTATCGAGTGTGGTAGCAGGGCTAGACTCAGCTGTGGAAGATGTGGAATCACTGGAGATAGGAGTGCTACTGGAGCCAGATGTGGAAGAGGCCTCTAATGTGGTAGACTCAGCTGTGGAAGATGTAGGATCACTGGATATAGGAGTGCTACTGGAGCCAGATGAGGAAGTGACCTCAAGTGTGTTAGGTTCAGCTGTGGAAGATGTGGAATAAATGAAGATAGTAGTGCTACTGGAGCCAGATGAGGAAGTGACCTCAAGTGTGTTAGGTTCAGCTGTGGAAGATGTAGGATAACTGAAGATAGGAGTGCTACTGGAGCCAGATGAGGAAGTGACCTCAAGTGTGATAGGCTCAGCTGTGGAAGATGTAGGATCACTGGAGATAGGAGTGCTACTGGAGCCAGATGAGGAAGTGACCTCGAGTGTGGTAGGCTCAGCTGTGGAAGATGTAGGATCACTGGAGATAGGAGTGCTACTGGAGCCAGATGAGGAAGTGACCTCAAGTGTGGTAGTAGGGTCAGACTCAGCTGGGGAAGACGTAGTCCCATCGATGGTAGAAGTGACAGTGGGATCTGATGAGTATTCTGTGGGTAGCGTGGTTTCAGACATTGTAACTGTAAGATGAAAAGTTATGTTGTGTTTTTAAGCATTAACTAGCATCAGAAGCAAGTACAATTCTTTTGGTCATCATTTAGATGTATGCCACCTTAGCTGGCTTTATCTTAGGGCTTTATCAGATTAGTATTTTAAAGCGTGCAGCCCCACATTGTTAGCATCTTCTGCCTCCTGCAGAATTCTGGGAAATGTAGTTTGGGATATCAAGGAACTCTCTAGTTGAGAATTCCAAAGGTCCTGCTCTAAACTACATTTCCCAGATTTCTGCAGTGGGCAGAAGACGATAAGAATGTCGGGGGGGGGGGTGACCTCTTTAAAATGCTAATCTCATTATAGCCTTTCATAATAGCATTTGTTCCTGTGTAAGAAATAATAATGGATTGCTATTGCTAAAATAGCATTTGCTATTGTTAGTTTTTGTTAGTACTTGAATTTTTCAATCAATAAATTAGCAAAATGGCTCTTAGTGAGACCACTTTTTAGCCAATCAAAAGTCACCAAGTTTTAAAATTCTAAGCAACTATGGTAAAGGTAAATTGTAGCTGTCCAGATCTTGTTGAATTGCTGCTCCCAATATCTCTTACATGAGACATTGCTAATTTAGGCTGATATAACAGTAGAATTTCAGAAAAATATGGAAGGCCACAAATTGACTTCTAGATGATCAATCAAATATTGAATTTTAAGGAACAATTCTATTGACTTAGGCTGAGTTATTAAAAATACTTGGGGCTGTTTATTTAACCCAATAGCAAATTATATACAGTGTGAAAAATAGGACCAAATCCTATTTTCAGTCCCAAGTAGAGTAGATGCATTACTTGGATTTATTATATCTGTTGGCCCAATTTTCAATAATGTAGTTAGTTTCCCCTTTTCCAGATCAATTAACATAATTCAGTCCATTGTCAATAAAATACTATGAGACATTTTGATTACAGTATGACTCCTGGAACTCCATCGAAATGAACACCTTCTGCCAAAAGTTGCAGTTACCTTATTAGTGTGGTGAGATGTGTTTTCCAGTTACTGTTCAAATTTATTTTCTAAATTTTGACAGGTATTTTAAAGTTACTGCCATCTTTTATTGTCCTTTTTATGTGAATAGAATACAACAAGCAACTAGCAAAACAAATATTATTGCAATGATTTAACGTTTCCAAAACGTTTCCACCTTTCGGACTTTATAGTCACAGTAATAGTAACACAGTAGATTTTTACTTATAGCAACTCAGGGCCCTTCCACATAGCCATATAACCCAGATTATCTGGTTACACACTGCCATATAATCCAGTTCAATGTGGATTTTATACAGCTGTGTGGAAGGGGCCTCCAGGCCCTTCCACACAGCCCTATATCCCAGAATATCAAGACAGCAAATCCCACAATATCTGCTTTGAACTGGGTTATCTGAGTCCACACCGCCATATGGCTAGGGAGACTAGGGAGACTCCAGTTCAAAGCACATAATGTGGGATTTTATTCGGCAGTGTGGAAGGGGCCTGCAACTACTGGCAAACCTCTTCAGAGCTAAATATTTTCTATGCAGAACAGACCTCCACATTTAAAGCAACATGGAGATTGTATTGCCTCATCTTGTCCCAAATAATATTGATTTCTGTGTGTACAGATTTATATCTCCTTTCTCAGTGTGAATTTGGTCTTTCTCTCAGCACAAAGAGAACCAGTGTGGTGTATTGGTTTGAGTGTTAGACTAGGGAGACATCTACACTGTGGAATTAATACAGCTCGACACCACTTTAGCTGCCATGGCTCAATGCAATGGATTCCTGGAATGCTTGACAGAGGAGCCTAAAACTCCAGCTCCCATGATTCCATGGCATTGAGCCACAGCAGTTAAAGTGATATCAAACCACATTAATTCTAGTGTAAATGCACCCTAGAGACTTTAGGAGACCGGGGTCTCATCTAGACTGCCATATAATCCAGCATGAAACTGCATTATATGATCAGTGTAGATGTGACCCAAGGGTCAAAGTTCTGCTCTGGCATAAAAACGCACAGAGCGACCTTGGGCAAGGCATCCTCTCTCAGCCTCAGGGGACAGCAAAGGCAAAGTTTACCTAATCCAATCTTGCTGGGCAACTATCACCATAAATCAGAAATGACTTGAAGGCACACAACAACAACGCAGGATAGAAACACTTAATATACTTAATATATGGACAAAGACATATGTATAGATTCAGGTTGCAGAGATATAATAGATACAACTCTATAGATATCTTGAGCAATGATCAATCTATTTGCCCCAAGGAACTGGGAAATTGATGCTTCTGTTCGATGTTTGATGTTTGATGTCTTATGTCTGTTATAACAGGCTGCGTTTTTTAAAATTTAATTTTAGTTGTTAAGTCATAATTTGTGTTTATATGTTGGGTTGTTAGATTTTGTTAGTAAGGATGTATTGTTGTTGTATTTGGGCACTGAATGTTTGCCTTTTATGTTTGGAATCCGCCCTGAGTTCCTCTGGGGAGATAGTGGAATATACATTTATTATTATTATTATTATTATTATTATTAACACAAGATTAGTACACAGCAAACAAGATCATTATGCTGGTTGTTATATTGGATCACACATCGGACACTTCCCAAGTGTCTAGGATTATGTGATTTATCGACACATAATGCGTGCAGACCCCAGTAGGGTTGTCTTTTGCAGCTTTACATTTATTATTATTATTATTATTATTATTATTATTATTATTGGATGGGGAAAAAACTTGTTCACCAGTTGATGCTGAAGAAAAGCACGAGTTGTTTCTCTTCAGCACTAATTCAAATTTTTCTGCCTAAAGCAAACCAGCAACTTTCCCAAACTAGCAAATATATTTGGGGTCTGAGGCCAACATCCCATAGGTGTTCTGCCTTGGAAAGAAAAATACTAAGTAATTGAGTTAAATAACTTGTGCTAGTTGCTGTAAGAACAGCATGAAAAACACTTAATTCTGCTCAGTGGTAAATCCAACACTGGAAATAATTAATATTTGTCCAGAATGAGATTTCTGGAATAGGATGCCATAATAAGATGAAGCACAGGAGAAAAGTCCTTACCTGTCCAGTTGAAACAGAAATACAAAATAATCCATGCAAGTTTGCGTCTGTTTAGGAGGCTGCCCATTGTGCCTAAAGCTATGGCAATGATGAAGTGCAGTGGTCCAGAAACACTCTCCCTACTTAAATAGCTTCTTACTGAATGAAGCACCTCTAATTTAGAAACAATCTGCCCATTTTATTTACGAGCTCTCATATTTGTAATGGTGGGTGAGAACAAAAACTACTTTTTGGTCCAAGTGTGGCACGCCTTATTCATATTATTAGATTGTACATAAAGGGCAAGGCTCCGCATGAGTGTTTGAGGAAGCTCATAGGCTTAATCTTGTTCTTTGCTCATTTCATGACGAAAACAGCAAAATATTCCTCTTGACAAAAGGAGTGGTAGGGCTTTGGAGCCAAAGAAAAACTGACTAATTATGTGAAACTTACTGGTTCATTTTTCAAAAGGAGGAAATATTAACAATGTGCCCCAAGGGATATTTATGTAAGTGAGACTAAATGTGGAACTCAAGGAACAAGGAGTGATGCATCAGGTGTTTTGACCCTCATTGCCTGAGTACTACTTGCCTGCATAATTGAAAGAGAGGAAGAAATTGAGAACTTCCTAAACAGAATGGTTGCCCAAATGAGAGAGTTTCCGAAAGTATGGCTTATTGCAAAAACAGGTAACAAGCAATACCTGCCTTCTGAGGCCTTTCCACACAACCATATAATCCAGAATATCAAGGCAGAAAATCTCACAATAGCTGCGTTGAACTGGGTTATCTGAATCCACACTGACATACAATTCAGTTCAATGTGGATTTTATACAGCTGTGTGGAACAGGTCCCCAGTTCAAAGCAGAAATTGTGGATTACCTTTCTTGATATTCTGGGTTATACAGAATATTTTGCGCACTGTTTCGCAGGTTCTTGCCTCCTGACAACGATGGAGTGTGAAAGAGGGTTTCACCCTCCCCCTTGGGAGAGAGGCAGCCAATCATAAAAAGTGAGAGAGGAGATACAAATCACAGCCTTATAGCCCCTTCCTTATAGCTAGCAATGCGATATATATATATATATATATATATATATATATATATATATATATTCCCTACTTCGTGGATTTTCACTTTTCGCGGGTGGTCCTGGAACGTAACACCCGCAATAAGTGAGGGAACACTGTATGACAGTATAGAAGGGCCCAATATTCCCCATTTCCTCAAGTCAAGGTACCTAGTCAGCCAAGTTACTTCGGCACATGAGGCAGGAAACCCCATAACATATCACTTTTGGCAGTAAGACGGCTATAATATCAAAGCAAATTTCCAATTATCTCTCCTATATGCTGCTACACAATTTGCCATCGGAAATTGATCATCTGAAGCAACTGCCTCTCTTTACCTAACGTTGGTGCTGGTGAGACAAGGGGCTCAATCCTTGTTGTTACTCGGCCTTCTTGAAAAGAAGCCACCTGTGACCCATCGACTGCATGTTGTCACTAAGGGCATTTTGAGGCTCTCAAACTTTTACCAGTATACCTCTTCAATTGGGGAATTTATTTGTTTTGGTTTTTAAAAAATATTTTATTGGAAGTGTTCCCCAGAGGAATGATGGACGTTTTTACAACATTTTTGTCTTCTCCAAAACTGTTTTAAGTTTAGAACAGGCTTTTTTTTTCAGCCAGGAAGTAACTGAAAGTTGACTTCTATACCCACCCAACTCTGTTGTCCTACATTTACACATCTGATATTAAAATATCATAGTTTTCTCCTCCTTTTCCTTTGGTTTTGACAACACTGAGGTACTTTGTCCTCTAAGGGCAGTTTCATAGAAGACTTTAATACAAGCGCAATCGGGTTGTAATCTGTATATGCCCCAGAAACATCATGCTTTTCTGGGTGGTGGTGGTGGGGGTGGGGGGTTGATCTCCAGATGGACACAAAACAACCCTCTCCCCTGAAAAGCCTTTAAAAAAAGAAAATAACTTACCTGGCCACCATTACCCCTTCTCTGGAGCTCTCCTAGCGCATAGACATAACATGCCAGGAATAGGGGGGGGGGAGGAGGGAGGAGTGATTTTCCCCCTGCCCCTCCTCTCCTGGTGCATCATTTCTATGTACCAGGAGATCTCCGTAGGAGGGGGAATGACAGCTGTGTAAGTTATTTTCTTTTTAAAGGCTTTTCTTGGGGGTTTGGGGAAGGCGTTAGAGCCCCCTCCGATATTCTGGGCTCATGGAGCCCAGAAAATGCAAGAGGGCTGTGCGGACTGCCCCCTCAAAAGTCCCAGGACTTCTGAGGGGGCAGTCCATACAGTGCCCACAGCTGGAAAGACCCACGTCTTCTGAAAGTCCAAGTCTTTCCAGCTGTCAAACTATTTTGGGAAAAAGCATGATGTTCTCCTTTGTCCCGAATTAATTTGTTTTTATGTGGGGAGTTGTTTGGCTGTCCCATGTAAAAACACGGGCGCTCACATGTTTTAGGTGCTGTCTGGATGCAACCTGTGTTCAAAATGCAAAAGCAGCATGTACTCACTGAGCAGAAGGCAGGAAAGGAAGAGCATTGTCCTTCCCAATAGATAGACAGTAAACTGTTGTAGCCTCTCCTAACCGTATTTTCCTCCAATAACTTTCCCCATCTTGATCATATACTAATGTTGTTTGGCCACATCCGTCCTCATTAGAAAATGAAGGTGTAGGGATGATCGGATAGTAGGGCCCTTTTAACTTATAGGAATGATTGCGTTTTTCACCAATATTTTATAACTTTATTGTTTATTTTTGTTTACTTGTGTTTTAACTTATCTTGTTTTGTTTTAATATTGATTTGATGTGTTATTAATTGTTTATTTTATTTCTTATGTATCTTTTGTATTTATTCATGTTGTGAGCCACCCCGGGGAGATGGGGCAGGATACAAATAAAGTTTATCATTAATTTTATTATCATGTTTTTGGATGTAGAGATAGTTCAAGGGGAATATGTTTTCACTTCTGCAAGTGACAGCATTGAAGAGTTTGATAACATAGTAGACAGTTTGGGGTAATAAGCTACACTATGTCAGGAAAACAAGAGGTGGAAAGCAGAATTTAACAGGACATTTAAGACTAAGGACTTTATTGCATGATGCAAGCCAACTGGCATTGACTAAGAACTTTATCACAGAATGCCATGTACATCCCACTGCTTTTTTATCGTGTCAGTAGTGAATTCAAAATATACTGCAAGTCACTTCTGGTGTGAGAGAATCGGCCATCTATAGAGACGTTGCCCAGGGGACACCTGGATATGTTACCATGCTGTGGGAGGCTTCTCTCATGTCCCCGCATGGGAAGCTGCGGGTGACAGTCAGGAGCTCACCCTGTCTCACGGATTCAAATCGCCGATATTCAGGTCTTCAGGTCAGCAGTTCAGCCGGCACAAGGGTTTAACCCATTGCACCACTGTGGTCCTTGCTTTCTTGGTATCTTATATCTTACAATCCCACAATGTTCCCATCACTTATGTTATGCAATGGGTTTGTTCCACTTCTGTGCTGACATGCCAGAAGTAAAGTGATGTCAGGGGGTGGGATTCTCCTCCTGTTTTTGTTCCTCCTTGCTAATCCTGAGCTGTCTGTTTTCAGTTTATTTGCTATTTTACATGCATTATTTACCATTTTTGGTTTTTCATGGCTGAAAATGCAAAATTGCTTTAAAAAATAAGAATGGAAAGGTAGGGTTAGGAAGATATGTGGAAGTACAAATGCAATACTACAGTTTGATGGATTGGCACAGTTGAGCTCATGAAGAGAGATTATGTGCCTGCTATCAATGATCACGTGACAGTTGTGGAATAGCAGTTTCCTGTGATAAGGTCCTAACTATTTTATTTTAACATGCTCTTTTGTGAGTATCAACTTCTTTAGATGCACTGTTAGAGTGATATTAGTGGCACCGCATTGCAATAAAATTGTGGGAATGAGGCTGAATATAATTGTAAAAGATGCAAGTTGTTATAATCCTTTGTTTTGCATGCATTCTGCTTTCCTAGTTATGGTATCTTCTATCTCCATTCTCTTTTAAAAGTAATTATTTTATTTTCCTCCAGCCATTCTATAAAAGGAGTCCAGTCTGTTGTTTTAATATAACTGCCTTGTGATCTGGAGACTAGTGATGCTAGTTTGTCCATGCTCATGATATCTAGCATTTTCTCTATCCAGTCTTCTCTTAATGGTAGATCTTTTTGTCTCCATACTTGGGCATACACCAATCTTGCTGCCATAGTTATAGTTGTAAAAAGTTTGTCTTTGTTTATATTCCAGTTCATATTTGTCATCCCTAATAAAAAAAATATCCGGGTGCATAGCGAATTTTTCTTTCAACTTTTTGGGCATACTTCATGAATTTCTTTCCAAAAGCTTCTTGCTTTCTCGCATGCTCACCACATATTTATTATTTATTTATTTTATTTATTATTCGGGTTTCTATGCCGCCGACTCCCTGAGGCTCGGCGGCTCACAGGAACCGAAGGTACAACTACACACAAGCAATGCGATAAAACATCTAAGACAATTAAACAGTTAAAACAGCAAAATACAAAACCCCCAGGTACAGTTCAGAAATTAGATAGCGTGACACCCCAGGACAGCGGCTAAAGCGGAACATGGGCAGGACCTACTCACCGAAGGCCTGCTTAAACAAATAAGTTTTGCAGGCGCGTCTAAACGGGAGCAGGTCCTTTATAGCCCGCGTTCCAGCCGGGAGGGCGTTCCACAGCGTAGGGGCTATAACGGAGAACGCCCTCCGGCGAGTAGATGTCAGTTTAGCGATTTGCCGAGGGTATCTCTAACAAATTAGCATCCTCGGAGCGTAGTGATCTCGGGGACAGTGTGGGGTGAGTCGGTCCCTCAAGTACGCTGGCCCCAGGCCATGCAAGGCCTTAAAGGTAGAACCAACACCTTGAAGGAGATCCGGTGCTCGATTGGGAGCCAGTGCAGATCCTGCAAAACAGGTGTGATGTGGCGGCCTGCTGGGGTTCCAGACAGGAGCCGGGCGGCAGTGTTCTGCACCAGCTTGAGCTTCCGGGTCGCCGACAAAGGAAGGCCAACGTAAAGCGTGTTACAGTAATCCAGCCTTGAGATGACCGTAGCTTGGATCACCGTGGCCAGGTCATTCCGGGAGATATAGGGGCCAGCCTCCGAGCCTGTCGCAGATGAAAAAAGCAACCTTGCTGACCGCGAGAGACCTGGGCCTCCATGGTCAGCTGGGAGTCCAGATGGACCCCAGGCTCTTAACGGAAGGCGATGGGCATAGCGCCACACCGTCCAGGGTCGGAAGCTGGACATCTACACCACCCGAGCGGCCCGACCACAAGATCTCCGTCTTCGCGGATTCACCCTCAACCTACTGGCACGCAGCCATCCAGTAACGGCCTCGAGGCAGTGTTGGAAATTATCGGGGATGGATCGGCCTGTCCTCCATCCTCAGAATGAGATGGGTGTCGTCAGCGTACTGGTGGCACTCCAGCCCATAACTCCGCACCAGCTGTGCAAGCGGCTGCATGTAGATGTTGAATAACAGAGGGGAGAGAATGGCCCCTTGCGGAACTCCACAAACTAATGAGGAGCCCTCGGAGACCACCTCGCCCCTCCTCACACGCTGAGACCGCTGGTGGAGGAAGGAGGTCAGCCATTTAAGAACTGTCCCCCTCACTCCAGCCATGGCCAGGCGGTGGATCAGTAGATTGTGGTCGACCGTGTCAAACGCTGCCGTGAGGTCCAATAACACGAGCAGCGCAGACCCGCCTTGGTCGAGCTGGCAGCGGAGGTGATCTGTGATGGAGACCAGGACCGTCTCCGTCCCGTGCCCCAACGGAAGCCGGACTGGAAGGGGTCTAGCCATGTTGCATCATCTAAGAAGGACTGCAACTGCTCCGGCCTGCCCTCTCAACTACCTTGCCCAGGTACGAGAGGGGTCGACACTGGTCGGTAGTTGGAGGGAACCGCAGGATCTAGTGACGGTTTCTTCAGTAATGGAGCTACTACCGCCTCTTTAAAGCACTCTGGGAAGATTCCTTGCTCAAGGGAGCTATTTACGATGTTCAACAGAGGCCCACGTAACCCCTCCAGGCAGGATCTAACAAGCCAGGAGGGGCACGGGTCGAGGGAGCAGGTGGTAGGCCTGGTTGCAGCCACAATCTTATCAACAGCATCTGCGTCCAGTGGCCGAAACCGGTCGAGGGTGGGCCTGGCGGAGGGCCACGGGGTCTCAAGTTCTCTTACTGTATCAATTGTGGCAGGAAGGTCCCGCGGAGATTCAGAATCTTGTCTGTGAAATAGCTCTGGAAAGCACCGGCGGTAGGGGTCTGATCGCTGCTTTTTGGGACAGTAGGGACCGTCGTCAAAGACCGAATTACCTTAAACAATTGAGCCGGGCGTGAGCTAGCAGGACGCTATCATGGCAGAAAAGTACACATTTTTTGGCTGCCTTGACAGCACGCTCATAAGTATCTTTAAATAGCTTATAAGCTGATACTGAGGCTCCGTCACGGAGGTTCCTCCACGCGCTCTAGCCATCTCCTCTCCCGCTTCATCGACCTGAGGTCCTCTGTATACCAAGGGGATAGATGTTTGCGGGGTCGGAGAGGGCGCCTAGGGGCAATCTCGTCGAGAGCTCTGGCTAACGAGGTGTTCCAGGCTTGAACCTGCTCGTCGACAGAGACGCTGATAGACTCAGATCCCTCAGAGCATTCAGGAACCTTTCGGGTTCCATAAGTCTCTTCGGGCGAACCAAAATCTGTTCGGCGCCCTTGCATGGAGGGGGCGGTTGCTCAACCCGGATCCTTAGGGCACAGTGGTCCGACCATGGAACCTCTATTACGTGTCGGGGTGTGCCCTGCCGAGTGCGTGGGCCCCGAGTTACAGAGGGAGAGGCCTAATGTCGCCATGGTCGAAATTAGGTCCGCGGCTGCAGATGGAATGGAGGCTGCGTCGGCGTGGACATTGAAGTCCCCCAGAACAATAAGTCTAGGAAACCTCAATGCCCACTCCGACACAGCCTCCAGCAGCCGCGCCAGGCTCTCTGCCGGTGCGCTAGGCGCACGGTACACCAGCAAGATCGCCAGGCTCTCCTGAGACTCCCACACCAGGCCGGCACTTTCAAGCCCCGAGGTGGTGAGCGCAGGGATCGCCCTAAGGTGCAATCCATCACGGGAGAGTATTGCCACCCCACCCCCCCGTCCCCCGTTCCTGTTCTTTCATATGATGAAAGGCTCCTTCCTGTTTCTCCTACTTCCAGCAATTATGATTGTAATATTTAGTAAATTTTGCTATTTTCCTTGGGGTCATGTACCATTGATACATCATTTTAGCCAATTTTCTTTTAAATCATAAGTGTACTGTAGGTATATTTCATTTTTTAAATTCCACATTAGTTCCCATTCATCAAGCATTATTGCCCTTCCTATATTTCTTGCCCATTTAGCCATACAGTCTTCCACCTGTTCTTTCTCTGTACTCCAGCCCAATAATAATCTATGTATTTTTGCAATAGTTTAGAACTTTATAGCACCACTATAGGGAGGAATGGAAGTACAAATTCCCTTTCCCAACCTATTACCCCTTCCTTTCCCTACCACATTCAAAGCTTTTTAGTTCTGCCCTCCGTCCCTTGCCTCCTACCACTCCTTTTCCCTCTTTCCCTATCTTTTCCTTATAATTCTGTTCAATTGTTCTAGGCCAGGGATCCTCAAACTTTTAAAACAGAGGAACCAGGTCACAGTCCCTCACACTGCCGGATTATAATTTGGAAAATAAGTAAATAATAAATTCCTATACACACTGCACATATCTTATTTGTAGTGCAAAAAAACACTTTAAAACAATACAATAATTAAAATGAAGAACAATTTTAACTAATATAAACTTATTAGTCTTTTAATGGCAAGTATGGGTCTGCTTTTGACTGATGAGATAGGATCGTTGTTGAGTGCTTTCAAGTCGTTTCACACTTAGGTTGATCCTGAGCGAGAGCCGGGGAAATGACATTGGAGGGCCGTATCTGGCCTTAGTTTGAGGACCCCTGTTCTAGAACATGGCCATATAGCCCCAAAAAACCTACAACAACCCTGTTCTATCCTTGCCCATTTGAAAATTATAATAAAAATTACCCCCCCCCAAGATGCAAGTTGTTTTCCTGGCCATAAATTTGGAAAGAATCATATAAGCAGGAGAGATGATACAGGTCTATCAGGTACCTGGTATGTCAAGTGACAGCGCATTAATGCTTAGTAAGAATAAGCAATAAATCTGCTTGCCAAAGTCAGTTCCCTTGGAGTCAGAGGGCTCTTCCACACAGCTCAGAATATCAAAGCAGAAAATCCCACATTATCTGAGTGTGGACTCAGATAACCCAGTTCAAAGCAGATATTGTGTGATTTTCTGCCTTAATATTCTGGGATATAGGGCTGTGTGGAAGGGCCCAGAATCTCCTCTGGTTCCTTTTGTCATTGGATAAGTGTGCATATTAATATATGTTGAGGGCCAAGAAACCCTGATCCCTGCCCATATCTCTGACAAAAGAATTGAGGGGCTGCTTGTAGATCTACGCATCATTTCCTTCTTTCACTTTGTGATGAATTAACATACTTCTCTGAAAAATGTATGTACATCAATTCAGAATATTTGCCATATGAACACGAAATAGTTCATATTGTGACAAATCATAAGACATAAAGAGCGTCATTAAAGGAGACTGTCAAGGTGCAGGTTCATAAATAAACAGGAAATTTTGAGGAAACAGAATGACTTGCATTCTCAAATGTAGTGTTGGTCCCTCAAACACAGCTGGCCCATGGCGTTTTGGTAGAATTGCAAACGTCCAGGGCTACACAGCTATTTTAGTCAAGTTATTCTGGCATCCTAGATTAGAAATCTGAAAATAGGCACACAAACATAAACATAGGTTTATTTATTTATTTATTATTTATTATTGCGGCTTTTAGGCCGCCGACTCCCGAGGGCTCGCGGCGGCTTACAGCAGTGTTAAAAACATCAATATCAACATAACAATTAAAACAGCAGCAATAGGATTAAAATACATTAAAATACAGCATAAAACAGATAATGAAGCAGCATCACACCCGAACGGACGAAGCAGCATGTCGGAGGGCTTACTCATTGAAGGCCTGCCTAAATAGGTGGGTTTTGCAGGCCCGTCTAAATTGGAGTAAGCCCTCAAGGCCCTGGTGCCGGCCGGCAGGGCGTTCCATAGCGTAGGAGCTATAACCGAGAACGCCCTCCGGCGGGTTGCTGTCAGGTGCGCCGACTTTATTGTTGATATTACCAAAAGGTTGGCATCTTCGGATCGGAGTGGTCTCGAAGGGCAATAAGGGGTGAGGCGGTCCTTCAGATACGCTGGCCCCAGGCCGTATAAGGCCTTAAAGGTAAGAACCAACACTTTGAAGGCGATCCGGTGCTCGATAGGCAGCCAGTGCAGATCCTGCAAGATTGGTGTTATACGGCAACCTGCTGGAGCCCCAGACAGGAGCCGGGCGGCAGCGTTCTGCACCAGCCTGAGCTTCCGGATCGCCGACATAGGAAGGCCAACGTGAGCGCGTTACAGTAATCTAGCCTCGAGATGACCGTGGCTTGGATCACCGTGGCCAGGTCGCTTCGGGAAGGTAGGGGGCCAGCCTCCTTGCCTGGCGGAGATGGAAGAAAGCAGCCTTGCTGACCATGGAGACCTGAGCCTCCATGGACAGCTGGGAGTCCAGATGGACACCCAGGCTCTTCACAGACGGCACTGGATGCAGCGCCGCCCCGTCCAGGGTCGGAAGCCGGACATCCACCCTGCCCGGGCGGCCCAGCCACAAGATCTCCGTCTTCGCTGGATTCACCCCCAACCTACTGGCTCGCAGCCATCCAGTAACGGCTTCGAGGCAATGCTGGAAATTATCGGGGACGGACTCGGTCTGCCCTCCATCCTCAGAATGAGCTGGGTGTCATCGGCGTACTGGTGACAGACCAGCCCATAACTCCGCACCAGCTGTGCAAGCGGCTGCATGTATATGTTAAATAACAGAGGGGAGAGAATGGCCCCCTGAGGGACTCCACAAACCAATGGGGAGCCCTCGGAGACCGCCTCACCCCTCCTCACACGCTGAGACCGCTGGTGGAGGAAGGAGGTCAGCCATTTAAGGGCTGTCCCCCTCACTCCAGCCATGGCCAGGCGGTGGATCAAAAGATTGTGGTCGACCATGTCAAACGCTGCCGTGAGGTCCAATAACACGAGCAGCGCAGACCCGCCTTGGTCGAGCTGGCAGCGGAGTTGGTCTGTGATGGAGACCAGGACCGTCTCCATCCCGTGCCCCGAATGGAAGCCGGACTGGAAGGGGTCTAACCATGTTGCATCATCTAGGAAGGATTGCAGCTGCTCCATTACTGTCCTCTCAACCACCTTGCCCAGGTACGGAAGGTTCGACACTGGGTGGTAGTTGGAGGGAACCGCAGGGTCCAATGATGGTTTCTTCAGCAATGGAGCTACCACTGCCTCTTTTAAGCACTCTGGAAAGACTCCTTGCTCAAGGGAGCTGTTTATGATATTCAACAGAGGCCCACGTAACCCCTCCAGGCAAGATCTAACAAGCCAGGAGGGGCACGGGTCGAGGGAGCAGGTGGTAGGGCGAGCTGCAGCCACTATCCTATCAACAGCATCTGCGTCCAGTGGCCGAAACCGGTCGAGGGTGGGCCCGGCGGAGGGCCACGGGGTCTCTAGCTCTCTTGCTGTATCAACTGTGTCCGGAAGGTCCCGGCGGAGGCTCAGTATCTTGTCTGTAAAGAAGCTCTGAAAGACACCGGCAGTGAGGGCCTGATCACTATTTTTGGGACGGTAGGGACCGTCGTCAGAAACCGAACTACCTTAAATAATTGAGCCGGGCGTGAGCTAGCAGACACTATCAAGGCAGAGAAGTATTCATTTTTGGCTGCCTTGACAGCATGCTCATAAGTCTCTTTAAAGAGCTTATAAGCTGATAGTGAGGCTCCGTCACGGAGTTTCCTCCACTCGCGCTCTAGCTGTCTCCTCTCCCGCTTCATGACCCTAAGGTCCCCTGTATACCAGGGGACCGATGATTGCGGGTCGGAGAGGGCGCCTGGGGCAATCTCGTCGAGAGCTCTAGCTAGTGAGGTGTTCCAGACCTGAACCTGCTCATCGACTGAGACGCTGATAGACTCCAGATCCCTCAGAGCATTCAGGAACCTGTCGGGTTGTAAGATACATATCACAACAACCAAAGCCCTGCCTTCCTTGGTCTAGTAGTGGGGCCAGCCCTGGTCATATTGGCATGACTGTTTCAAATTTATAGAGGATTTCCGGTGCCTGAAAGTGTTTCCTTGAGAGGAGAATATTCTTTGAATGATGGCTCTTGCTTTTGAAGGATTCAATAGGTAGTAATAATGTCTTCAAATGTGTTGAGTCATAGCATAATTTGAGAAGGCAGAAGCAGGTTGCAGTCTTTTGATTTCAAAAAAATCATAGCTAATTTATTAATAGTGACACCTGAAAATTATGATGCCATAAATCTTCTCCTCCCCCTCTTCCTTTGCCCAGATGTTTGTGTTTCTTGCTTGCTTGCTCACTCGCCTACCTTGACTTGAAGTGATGGTAGTGTACCATAGACTGATGGAGCTACAGAAATAATAATGAATAATTATTCAAACAAGATATCACTATCTAAATCAGTGTTTCTCTTTTTTTTAAACAAATTTTTATTTTATTTTAACACACACACACAAAAACATACCAAACACAGAACATTTACAATTCCCACCACCAACATGAGGATTATTCTCTTTTATATATTCATTTCTTATGGAGACATTTTTTTATATCTTTATCTTTATACCTTTCCATTCTATATACTATATAACATTTGTATCCTATTTCTTATGGCTTGATCTCCAGAATGATTCATAATATGATTCTTTACCCTTGTGCATCTTCCTTCCATTTTTCTCTTTCTATTTTCATTAATTTTTGAAGCATTTAATTTCCCATTCATAATTTCAAATTCCATTTGTTCCACCATATAATGATACCATTTGTTTACTGTCCATTTTGATTTATCTTTCCATCCTAATACTATTACTGCTTGTGCACATTCTATTATTGCTTCTTTTATTTCCCTATCATTTTCCATTTTCACTATTTTTCCTATTATCGCAATTTCCTTTGTTATGATCCACTCATTTCCTAGAATTTGTTTTGCCTGATTTTGTATAGTCTGCCAAAAATGTTGCATATATTCACATTCCCACATCATGTGCATAAATCGCCCTTTCTGTTGGCATCCATGCCAGCACTGACTACTCCCCTTTTTATAGTAGTATGCTAATTGACAGGGTGTACGATACCATTTATGCAGTATTTTCCTCCTCATTTCTCGTACTTTGGTATTCCTTTTCATCCCTATAATCTCTACCACATTTCTCATCTCTTGTTCCGTAATTTGTAGCTCCATTTCCCACATACTTTTCAAATCCCGTATTGTACCTCCATCTGCCTCTAATAGCATTGCATATATATTGCTGGCCTGTGCCTTCATTCCTTCCCATTTGTCTCTTATTATCTTTTCAAAGGCGGTATCTTCACTCTTAACCATATTAATATTATCTTTTTATTTTACAGTATGCACAAATTGCTCTTATCTGTAACCAATTTTCTTGTCCAAGCCATTATTTAATTCTATTCTCCCTTTGTTATATAATTGTTCTACCCTCTCTATTCCCTTTTCCTTCAATATCTGGATATTTCTATTCATATTTGATTCCTTATCCTTATTAATTATCCATACTGTTGACATTTTGGATTTTAAGCTACTTATTTTTCCTTGCCATTTCTTCCACACTTGCATAGTTCCTTTCATTGGTCCTATTAATCTATCTATATTTCTTTTATCCCATTTTCTAAAAAATATTTCTTCACAACTTACTCCATTCATTTCCTTTTTCAAATCTCTCCCATTTTTATTAGTCACTTGTAGTTCTATTACTCTTTCAATTTGGAAGGCATCACTATATAGATCTAGACATGGACATCCCCATCCTCCTTTCATTTCTTTTGCAATTATCAATTTTTTTCCTTTCTCTTGGTCTTTCCCCCCCCCCCTTCAACCCAATTATTTAATTTTCTATCCCATTCCTTTAATTTTGTCATCGGAGGAATTCCTGGGAGAGCCTGAAATAGGTACATCATTTTTGGAATTATCAATATTTTCAATGCCCTTATCCTAGACATCTGTCTCAAATTCTTATTCTTCCACCCACTCATTTGTTTTAACATTCTCTTCCATACCATTTTATAATTTCCGTCTATTATTTTATCAAATGTTTTATATATCCAAATTCCCAGGTACTTCATCTTTTTTATTCCCAGTTTTAATCCTGATTCCTTCCTTATCTCTAATTGTTCCCTTGGGGGTGTATTGATAAATAATATCTCTAATTTTTCCATACTAACTGATAGCCGTGAATCTTTTTAAAACACCCTCAAGATTATTTGAATTGATTTAATCATTTCCCTTGGCCTCTGTGTTAAAATTATTGCGTCATCCGCATACAAGTTCAATTTCAACTCCTCCTTCCTCCCAATCTTATACCCTTCCCATGTTTCATCCATCTTTATTTTATATGCTAGGGGTTCTATTGCCAGAGCAAATAACATTGGAGATAACAGACACCCTTGTTTGGTTCCATTTTCGATTTGAATGTTTTCCGTTCTTTGTCCATTCACTCTAATACAAGCCTTATTCTCCCTATATACATTTTTTTATCATTTCACAGAAGTTATTCCCCAAATTTAGTTCTTTACATAATCTATGCAAATATTCATGATTTACTTTGTCAAAAGCTTTATATACATCTAACTTTAAAATTGACAATTTTCTTTTTGTTTTTGTCGCATGGCAAATCGCATTAACAACATTTCTTATTGGTTCACTAATTCTACGCCCTTTGACAAACCCATATTGGTCTTCTCCTATAATCTTTGGTAAAATAACTTCCAATCTATTTGCTATAATTTTCATGAATATCTTATAATCTTGGTTTACTAAACTAATCGGACGATATAATTCTGGGAGCTCTGGTTGTCTATCTGGCTTCAGAACTGGAATAATTTCTGAAAGTTTCCATGTTTCCGGGACAATCCCTCTCACAATCCTCCTCACGGCAGCGTTTGACACGGTCGACCACAATCTTTTGATCCACCGCCTGGCCATGGCTGGAGTGAGGGGGACAGCCCTTAAATGGCTGGCCTCCTTCCTCCACCAGCGGTCTCAGCGTGTGAGGAGGGGGAGGGTGGTCTCTGAGGGTTCCCCACTGATTTGTGGGGTTCCCCAGGGGCCATCCTTTCCCCTCTGTTATTTAACATCTACATGCAGCCGCTTGCACAGCTGGTGCGGAGTTATGGGCTGACCTGTCATCAATACGCCGATGACACTCAGCTCATTCTGAGGATGGGGGCAGGCCGGAGTCCGTCCCGATAATTTCCAACATTGCCTCGGCCGTTATTGGATGGCTGCGAGCCAGTAGGTTGAGGGTGAATCCGCGAAGACGGAGATCTTGTGGCTGGGCCGCCCGGGCGGGGTCGGCACCCGGCTTCCGACCCTGGACGGTGCGGCGCTGCATCCAGCGCCGTCAGTGAAAAGCCTAGGCGTCCACCTGGACTCCCAGCTGACCATGGAGGCCCAGGTCTCCATGGTCAGCAAGGCGGCGTTTTTTCCATCTCCGCCAGGCGAGGAGGCTGGCTCCCTATCTGTCCCGGAACGACCTAGCCACGGTGATCCAAGCCACGGGCAGCTCGAGGCTAGACTACTGCAACGCGCTCTACGTTGGCCTGCCTATGTCGTCGATCCGGAAGCTCAAGCTGGTGCAGAACACCGCCGCCCGGCTCCTGTCTGGGGCTCCAGCAGGATGCCGAATAACTCCAGTCTTGCGGGATCTGCACTGGCTGCCTATTGAGCACCGGGTCGCCTTCAAAGTGCTGGTTCTTACCTTTAAGGCCATCCACGGCCTGGGGCCAGCGTATCTGAGGGACCGTCTCGCCTTATACTGCCCATCGAGATCACTCCGGTCTGAAGAGGCCAATTTACTGGCTGTACCATCTGCTAAGCTGGCTCGTTTAACATCCACCCGCCGGAGGGCGTTCTCTGTGATAGCTCCTACGCTATGGAACGCCCTCCCGGTCGAGGCCAGAGCTTTGAGGGACCTACTCCCCTTTAGACGGGCCTGCAAAACCTACTTGTTTAGGCAGGCCTTTGGGGAGTAGGCCCTGCATCCACAATAGACCGCTCTTCGCCACCGCTCATTGTACTGTTTTAATTTTTACTGTTTTAACTGTTTTATTGTATTGCATGTTTTTAAGCATTGTATGTTTCCTGTGTTTTTATGCTGAACCTCTGGCACTACGCCATTGGCCTGTGAGCCGCCGCGAGCCCCCGGGAGTCGGCGGTGCAAAAATCCAAATAAATAAATAAATAAATAAAAATAAATAAATATATACCTCATTAAACATTGCTGCCATATATGGTGCCAACTCATACATAAATCTGTATCTGTATACCTTTATAAAACGGAATGTTTGTATGTGTGTATGTGTGTATGTGTGTATGCGGAGGGCGGAAGGGCGGATATGTGGCAGCTATTTGCATAAAGTCCTTTGATTGGACAGCCTCGCCACTCCAAAATTCTAAGGCACCAGACAGAGGGCATTGCTAGCCACTGATTAGCCAGCATCCCAGAATCCAGGCCTCTACATTCAAACAACAGGATTTCTTCCCACTGAGGGGAAAAAAGCCAGCATCCCATAATCCAGGCCTCTACATTCAAACAACAGGATTTCTTCCCACTGAGGGGAAAAAAGCCAGCAACCCAGAATCCAGGCCTCTACATTCAAACAACAGGATTTCTTCCCACTGAGGGGGAAAAAAAGCCAGCAACCCAGAATCCAGGCCTCTACATTCAAACAACAGGATTTCTTCCCACTGAGGGGAAAAAAGCCAGCAACCCAGAATCCAGGCCTCTACATTCAAACAACAGGATTTCTTCCCACTGAGGGGGAAAAGCCAGCAACCCAGAATCCAGGCCTCTACATTCAAACAACAGGATTTCTTCCCACTGAGGGAAAAAAAGACAGCAACCCAGAATCCAGGCCTCTACATTCAAACAACAGGATTTCTTCCCACTGAGGGGAAAAAGCCAGCAACCCAGAATCCAGGCCTCTACATTCAAACAACAGGATTTCTTCCCACTGAGAGGAAAAAAGCCAGCATCCCAGAATCCAGGCCTCTACATTCAAACAACAGGATTTCTTCCCACTGAGGGGAAAAAAGCCAGCAACCCAGAATCCAGGCCTCTACATTCAAACAACAGGATTTCTTGCCACTGAGGGGAAAAAAGCCAGCAACCCAGAATCCAGGCCTCTACATTCAAACAACAGGATTTCTTCCCACTGAGGGGAAAAAGCCAGCAACCCAGAATCCAGGCCTCTACATTGAAACAACAGGATTTCTTCCCACTGAGGGGAAAAATGCACCATCAACATTCCTCCCCACTTGGCTCTGTGAAAACAAAATGGATTCCTGTATTCTCCTCCCCTCAGCTTTTAGAAAACGGCTGCCTGCCATGCACCCTTTTAAAGTTACCAATAGCAGGCCATAACATTACAGGCCCCAAAATAGAGTTTAGGCAGGATGGCGACGAATGATGGGATTTGCATCCCAATTAACTTCCCAGAAAACATTGTAGCCCCTACAAATCCCCTTCTCCCAGATAGGCCCAAAAGAGGCATCCATCTTCCCTCTTCAACACAGTGTCAGAGAAAGGCAGCTTCTGACAGGATCTTTAGAACAGGCTCTGTCACTCTACTTGTAAGGAACTGGAGTTGTGGCTGTGCTCATGCTCTGCTTTGGCCCCATCTCCAGCCCCTCCCATTCTGTAAACAAAGATGATAAGCAAGCAGCTGTGGCCTGTGGCCTTGCAGGCAACGGCTCCAGCTTTTGGCGCGAATGCCAGGAGCTTTTCCCGGGCTTTTCCAGCTAAGGGGAGGGACTTAGGTTCAAGTGGGAGAATGTCTATATAAGGCTGTGCCTGGGGACCCTTCCTCAGATCTGTTTTTTTCGACCTGGATTAAGGACTCAATAAACTACCTTTTCCTTCAACCCCATGTGGAGTGAGCGTGGTTCGTTGGGTACCCTACCGGAGCATTACATAAAAACAGATCTCAACTTCCCTTTGCAGTCGTGATTACCTTCCAACTGCAAGGGGCTCTTCCCAGCCCTCGGGCTGGTGAGAACCCAACTATGAAGAAGGCGTGTGCCCTCAAGGCGGAGGGGCGCGCAACCCCTTCTGGAGAAGAGAGGCTTTGGCCGCAAGAGAGTGGGCGGCAGAAGGAACCGGCGCAACCAGAGGCCTCCACCTGGGAGGATGGAGTCGGCGTCTCCCAGACCCGAAGGATGGAAACCGTAGGTGCCTGGCGGGAACCGGGTCAGAGGCCATGCCAAGCCGGCTGGGAGGACCCCGGTAAGACAGACGTGGCCGAGGAGAAGCGGCAAGCTTATGAAAATATGCGGAGGCGATTCCCTGACCTGGTGCGGCGGCTGGAGGCGGAAGACTGGGATCCTGACCCCGAGGAAGAGGACTACGGGGAAGAGCCTGCCGCCACAGGCTATGTGTTGGGGGTGCCTTACGTGGTGGAGGGGGACGCCTTCCCCGGGATCCCAAACTGTGCCCTGCTGTGCGAGTTCCTGAGTGATGACGATGGTGAGGATGAACCCCTTGATCCCCTTAGCCCTGATGAGAGACCGGAGGTGGGGGTGGAAGTGGAGCCCAGGCCCCTCCAGGACATAAAGGAGGCGAAGGGGCCCCAGGCCGCCAGGAAGAGAGGAAAGATCCCCCCATCCCGAAGATCCCAACACAGAAGGGGCCAGGGGCGGAAGGGAAGGAAGAAAGCGAGCCCCCGTTGCCCAGGAGTGGCGGAAGACAGTATGCCGGAGGCTCGGAGTTGGGGAGAGACGGGAGAGGTGCTTCGCCCGACCCTCCTGCAGTTAGAGGCATTAGTGGACCAAATTCACGAGCAGCTACACAAGGACGGCCAGTCTGAAGTGGGCCCCTTAGGGCAACGGGACCGAGGTGCATGCAGAGGAACCCTGCCTCCCCGATTTGTAAAAGAGTTGGCCGTAACATCAACCGCTGTCGGGGAGATGGTAAAGGGCTGTGCGACCTTGTTAGGAGTTCGAGATGGGCCAAAAGACCTGGTGGCCTGCTTAACCTCCATCGAGGGGAGGGTGAAGAGCGGTGAGGCCCTGGCGAGGAGGCTGGTGGGCGAGGGCCTGGGGAGAGAAGACCCGGCGTGCGAGGCCCCGGCCGACGAGGGTGGCACCGAAGAGCCCTTCGTCCCCCCCGATCCTTGGGATGGATCCGCGGCTTGGCCAGAGCTCATAGCCCTCAAGAAGAGTGAACGTCCCTGCCCTTCCCTGGAGCCAAAGCTTAAGGCCGGGGCAGGAGGGGAGCGACCAGGAGAAGCGGCTGTGGTGGAAAAGGTGCAGACCAAGAAAGAGAGTGTGGCGGAGCTTGGCTTCGAGACCCAACCGAGAGACGTCGGGGCTAGATCCTCAGAACCCCAGCCAGCGTTTGCAGTGGGGGCCCTGGCCCCAAAGGAGAAAGAAAACCCCAGCTTTGCAACCAAGGTAACTCACCAAAAGATTGGCCAGGCCACCAGTGACCCGGAGGCGGCCGTGAAGTTGTTAGCCCGCTGGGGAGCCTCCAAGAATCCCTACCGTGCCAACAGTTCATCCTGAATGTGTGCCAGACGAAGAGGCGACGGGAGTGAGGGGGTTAAATGGAAGGCCAACTGGGAAAGGCGAGGAAGGAGGCAGCGGTGAGTTTGTGAAACTTCCCAAGTACCAAGAACCGCGAGAAGCTGCAAAGAAGCCTCCACTTTCTCCCTTATCAGTGGTTGCTATAGAATCGCATTCCGATGGCAGAGAAGGAAGGGGGGAGTGCAGAGCCAGCCAAATGCAGGAGAAAGTGAAAGAGGGAAGTTTGGAAAATCTGGCCGTGGAGGAACCTGTGGCTGAAGAAATACAAGCGGGAGAGATGGGCCAGGAAGATGCCTTTGCCCCCCTTCCTTGGGAAGAAAAGCCTGTCAGCTCGGAAGAGGGGAAGGGTTCAGGCCAGGCTACTTCAGAAGTGAGAGAAGAGCCGGCGCTTCAGCGACCCAGTGCGAGTGTGTCGGGAGAGTCGACGCTGTGGGGAGCAGGAGGGGAGGCCCCTTTCCCCCGCATGAGGACCAGGGAGGAGAGCCGGCCGGGACGGGCGACAGCCCGAAGTGAAGATGTTACTGCAGAGGGAGGCCGGCCGGCCACCGATGGAGAGAGACCTTTCCTCCTACAGAAAGGATTGGCGTCCCTGCTGCCAGAGGCCTGCTATATGGACAGTAAAAAGGCACGGGGCCTAGGGGCCGATGGATTCCAGCCACTTGAGGCCATTCCAGCTTGCGGAGCGAAGACACCAGTGGGGGAGCCCCACGGCAAAGAAAACAACAAAGGCGCCTGGCAGAGGGCTGCAGCGGCGAGTGAAACCTCCCAGCGAGAGACGGCAGGGGTGAGTAAAGACAAGCCTGAACTCCCCTGCAATGTGGCGACGGCTCAGCCAGAACCAACTGAGACAAACTTAGTTTTAGCCATCAAAGGAGCCACGACGCCTAAGCCGGCTGGAGAGGAGAGAGAGTGGGCCATAAGCCCCGACAACCTGGGGACGAGTGATGTGGAGGTCTGGATCCTTTGGGTGGTGGCCCTCTTCACATGGCAAGGCTGCGGGGGAGCTGGGATGAAGGCCGGGCCACACCAGAGAAAGGCGCCGCCGCAGATGGAACCCACTGGGGAAGGTGTCCCGCGTGAGGTGGCAAGCTCAATGGAAAACTCCCAAGGGCCGGCTGGCGAATTCCTAGCCGCAGAGGGGCCGGGCATGGTCCCAAAACCGAGCCAGACGGGCCGGATTGTAGCCCAAGATGGAGGGCCGGGCCCAGTTACCAAGGTGGCGGCGGAGGCGGAGAAAGTTTTGACCGAGAGAAAGGAGCCTGCCCTCATGGCCCAAGGTGCTGAGAGTGGAGAGCGGAGGCACATGGCCGGAACCAAAGAAGGGCCTGTTACGGTTGAGGAGGCGACAGACGGCGATGTTGCAGCACGGCCCCGAGTTGTGAGTTCGGGTGAGCTTCAGTTCCCGGTTCAGCTTTGGCTAACCGAGGAGGGGTCTTGGCTTGGAGCCGCCAGGGTGTGGGCATCTTTTGACCAACTAGCGCGGTCGGGGAAGGAGGTCCCTGTACAACAATCTTCTCGCCGGAACGATGGCGATCCTCCCATGGGTTGGGGAGACTCCCGACCGGGACCTGCAAGAACTGAACTTTGTTTCGACCCAGACCCTGAGCCGGGGAAGAACTTTGGCTGGACCCTATGGCTGAATTGTTCGGACCGAGCATGGACCTACCGACCCCCCGGACAGGGGCTATTCACACACCGCTTGGGGTCCTGATCCGTGTGATAGATTTAAGTGGGTTAACTGTGACAGTGGGGTGTGGGGAGATGCTACTGTTGTGTCTTCTGGTGCTTCGACCCCTAAAGGGAGAAAAGCGGCTAATGCAGTCTCTCTGTGAGGGTGGCAGAGATAGCCATGGTATGTTTGAGATAGGTGTTACATGAAGGGGCTGCCTCTCACATGTACCGGATTGTTATAAAGGGTATCAGGTAGACACGGTACAAGTTAAAAGGATTACGAAGATTGTTTGGATGGGTTTTGTTGACAATTTTGAATAATGTGGGGTAACGGATATGTTTTGAAAGTGGTTATATGTATATAGGATGTATTAGACCTGTTTGGGCCTTCCCACTTGGGCGGGTCACTTTAATTGCCTTGGGTTATAACTCTGCTCTTATAGCAGTCTTGCATATGTCTATTATTGCAAATTATAGTTGGCTAAGAATGGGGACATTGTTATTGCTGTATTGATTAATATACTTACGGATTAACTTGGGTTAAGATTCAGGCTGAATATTTCTTGCTAGATAAATATGTGATATGATGCTTTACAAATTGCCCGGGCGTTGAGAACACTCCGCCGGGGTCTGTTAGCTGATGTAACTAGTTTCTTAAGGTTCCTAGTTCTAGACTGCTGGGGCGTTGAGAACACTCCGCCTCATCACTGTTGTACACTGTTGTAGCTTTGATAATTGATAGTTCTCCTTGAAACGTTGAGACTACTCCGCTTCGAGTGATGTATTGTGATGCTCTAAATTGTGTTGATTATGCTGTGTTGTATTGATTAATTGTATTGCTTATTGATTAATTCTGTATTCTATCGTTTTCTTGGGGGTTCGATATGTAATGAAATGGAGTTCTGGCTTTGCTAAGTCCCCATCTCCAGCCCCTCCAATTCTGTAAACAAAGATGATATAAGCAAGCAGCTGTGGCCTGTGGCCTTGCAGGCAACGGCTCCAGCTTTTGGCGCGAATGCCAGGAGCTTTTCCCGGGCTTTTCCAGCTAAGGGGAGGGACTTAGGTTCAAGTGGGAGAATGTCTATATAAGGCTGTGCCTGGGGACCCTTCCCCAGATCTGTTTTTTCCGACCTGGATTAAGGACTCAATAAACTACCTTTTCCTTCAACCCCATGTGGAGTGAGCGTGGTTCGTTGGGTACCCTACCGGAGCATTACACCTTTTCCCTTTTTTTTACTCCTTTCTGTTTTACACCGGTATACTTTCACAGGCCAGGGCGGATATGTGGCAGCCACTTTCACAGGCCAGGGCGGATATGTGGCAGCCACTTTCACAGGCCACAGCGACCAGCACGAGTGATGGACCTGCACCAAACTTGGTACACATAACCCCCATGACATGACCCACGTATTATGGGATTTGTAGTACTTTCCAAGACTTTGGTTCCCACAGACCACTGAGGCCACCAAAAAGGACCAATACAGACCACACTCAGCACACACAGCCCCCATGACCCACTCTACATCCTGGTGCAGTTCGGAGGAGGGTGGGCCATGGATGATGGGACTTGAAGTGCCTCTACTCACTTCCCAAGTCCGCTGCAACCCTCATCCAATCACTGATCGAGACCAAACTTGCCATACATAACCCCCATGACTGCCTTCACGTCCTGGTGAGGTTTGGGGGAGGACTGACAATGGATGATGGGATTTGTAGTACTTTTACACCCCTCTGTTCCCACAGACCACTGTGGCCCCCAACAAACACCGAGAAAGTCCACACTTGGCACACAGAGCCCCAGTGACCCACTCTACATCCTACTGAAGTTTGCAGGGGGACAGAACATGGATGATGGGACTTGCAGTACCTTCCCTCACTTCCCAATCCTGCTACAAACCTAATCCAATGACTGATCAACACCAAATCTGGCACACAGAGCCCTCATGACCCACTCTACAGCCTGGTGCAGTTTACTGTGAGACGGACCACGGATGATGGGACTTGAAGTACCTTCACTCACTTCCGAAAAACAATGCATCCCTCATCCATTCACCAATACAGACCAAACTTAGCACACAGAGCCCCCATGACCCAATCTACATCCTACTACACTTTGGGAGGGGACGGGACACACAGAGATGATGGGACTTGCACTACCTTCAGTAATTTCATGATACCACTGCAACTCCCAATAATGATGGATCAAGACTAAACTTGGCACACAGAGCCCCTATGACCCACTCTACATCCTGCTGCACTTCTCAAATGACCCGGGCACCGCCGGGTCCCCAAGCTAGTGTCTTATAAAATTCGGCTGTATATCCATCTATACCAGGGTGCCTTATATTGTTTCAGCCCTTTAATTACCTGAATTATTTCTTCCTGTGTTATTTCTTCATTTAGCATGTTTTTATCCTCCTCATTTATTTTATTCCCAATTTTTATTTCTTTCTTATTCATCTGTTCTTTTTGATACAGCTCCCTGTAAAATTCTCTCTTTATATCTTCTAATTCTTTTCTCCCTTCTTTCACCAATCCATTTTTATTTTTAAGTTTTGTTATACATGCCTTTTCCTTTCTCCTCTTCAAATATCTCACCGTTTGTTTCATTGATTTTGTACCCCATCCATTAATTCGTTGTCTCACACACTGTCTCATTTTGTTCCATTGCACCTCGTCCATTAATTCCAATTCTTTCTTTTTCTGCCTTAAAATACTATTTATATTTTTTCTCCTCGTTATTCTCAATTGTTCCTGTAGTAATTCAATTTCCTTTATACATTTTTCTCTTTTCTCTCACCAACTTTTTCTTATATGGGACTCAGTGCTTATGCAATGACCTCGAAATACACTTTTAAATGCATCCCCCACCACAGTTTTAGATAACTCTCCATTATCATTTATTCTATAATATTCTTTTATCTCCTCCTGAAGCTTCAATTTATCTTCCTCTTTTCCTGTTACCACCGAATTATATCTCCATATTCTTTGACTAATCTCATTATTCAGTCCCAAGGTTGCAATAAGGGGACTGTGATCTGACAAAAATATTGGTTTCCTTTCTACCTTCTTGCTTGCTTTATTTATTAAGATATAATCTATACAGCTAAATTTATTATGTCTTGCTGAGTAATACGTATCCCTAATACTTTGATTTGCATGTGCATCCACCATATTGAGCTTATTTACATTTATTGTTTTTTTTTTTTAGTGGTTAAATCCAAATTGAAATCTCCTGCCCAAATCAATGTCCCTTCAGCAAAATTATCCAGCTTCTTTTTGTATTCAATATATACTGTTTTGTATTTTTATTGGGTGCATACATCACAGCCAATGTTATTTTAACCTGATTTATCTTCCCTTTCACGAAAACTGTTCTACCTTCCTTATCTTTTTGAACATCCAGCGCCTCAAAAGGAACATTTTCGTTGATTAAAATCGCTACCCCTCGTGAATTCCCAGTCCCCCGAGATTCAAAAATTCTATTCCATGTTTTATCCTTAATCAATTTATCCCTCCCATTCTTTTTATGAGTTTCCGATAACATTATCACATTTATTTTACAGTCCCTTGACAATTTTAACAGCCTGTAAATCTTGAGATCAGCCATACCATTTATATTCAATGCCAATAAAGATAAGTCACCCATTTGTTTTGATTAATTCCATTTTTGTATCTCCCTCTTATCTCTTCAACTTCCTTTCTTCTCCTCTCACCCTTATTGCCCCCTCCCTGAATCCCCGTTGTGCCCCCTTCCCTCAGAGTCCAGTCCTCTCCCTTCTCTCATTAGAGAAGGACTCGAAAGAGACTCAAAAGGTGGCTGCGTTCTCTTTCCTTCCCAGACTCCTCTTGATTTTTTTGTGGCTTGTTTCCATTCTCTTTGACTCCTTTTCAGTTTTTGCTCCTCCCTGTTTTTCAAATATTTTTTCCATTTGCCCCCTGTTAATCTTGTCCCAGTTTATCAATGTTGATTTTTTTGCTTACATCTTGGATCTTGTTTCCATTCTCTTTAACTCCTCTTGACTTTTATGGGCCTCTTCCTTGTCTGATTCCTCCGTCTCCTCCGACACACCCTCTTCTGCAGAGAATCCCAAAAGTCTAAGCATGGTCTTTCCACTAGCCAAATCAGCAGCTTTAAATACTCTCCCATCTTTATAGACGATCAGGATAGCTGGAAAAGCCCAAGTATATCGTTGGTTCTTTCCCTCCAGGACTCTTGTAATTTCCTTCATCTGTGCTCTTTTATCCAATGTCTCTGATGATAGATCCAGGAGAGGCCAAACCTTTATACCTTCCAAGGTAAGGTCCTTTGTTTTCCGAAGCTGTTTGTACACCTTTTGCTTCGTTGCCTCTCTTGTAAATCGGATCAAAATGTCCCTGGGTTTTTTTCCTCCTCTGTAAGCCCAGTGCACTCTTTCTATATCATCTGGTATGATTTGGGTTAAAGTCTGTAGCCAACTCAGAATGTTTTGTTTTAAATTGTCCTTGTTTTAAATCGGTGTTTCTCGAACTGAGCTCCTCCAGGTGTTTTGGACTTCAGCTCCCTGAAATCCCAGCCAGTTTACCAGCTGTTAGGAATTGTGGGAGTTGAAGTCCAAAACATCTGGAGGAGCACAGTTTGAGAAACTCTGGTCTAAGGGCTCTTCCGCACAGCTATATATCCCAGAATATCAAGGCAGATAATCCACAATATCTGCTTTGAACTGGATTATCAGAGTCCACACTGCCATATAATCCAGTTCAGTGTGGATTTTATACAGCTGTGTGGAAGGGGCCTTATTCATAGGTGTCAAACTTGTGGACCTTCAGATATTTCAGACTTCAAATCCCAGAAACTCAAATCAACATGTCTAATGGCAAGGGACTCTAGGAGCAAAACACCTGGAGGGCCACAGGTTTGACACAACTGATCTAAGTGGTCTGATGGATCTGTGGATGTTTTAAAGTGATAATAGTGAATTGTATATACTCATGTATAAGTCTAATAGATATTGTAGTCAAACAACGCACCCAAAAAAATGGGTCAGCATGACTACTGTACCTTATTTCTTATATATATATAACAAAAAAACCAACCCTTTCTCTGAGTAGAGTGGCAAAAGGCAAGAGCTTAGGCTGTCCTGGGAAAGCTAAAAAGAAACACCCCTTTATTCTCTTTGCCATTGTACTACTTCTGTACTTTCTGAATGCCTTGGCAGGAAAACAGCAGTAGCAACTCTTTGGCATATCCCCTCAAGGAAGCACACAGAGAATAGAGAAAATTGGTGTTTATTTTGTGTTCTCCCAGGATGGAGTAAGCACTCACCTTTTGCAAGTAGAAACACAGACAAGCATATGGTTTTTAAATGACTCAATATTTTCATTTTATCATAAAAGGAACCATCCTCTTCTCTGAGCAGAATGGCAAAAGTTCTTGTTGGATGCCTGGTGAGGAGATGGCAGCTTCCCGCTCCCTGTGGAATGACTCTTGACTTATCCATGGGTCATATCAAAATCCATAATGTTGGCCTCAAAACCTGCCATTGACTTATACACGAGGGCAACATATGAGTATACACTAGGCATGGCCAAACTTTGGCCCTCCAGGTGTTTTGAACTGCAGCTCCCAAAATTCCTAATAGCTGGTAAGGAGTTGAAATCCGAAACACCTAGAGCAGGCATGGATAGACCTTCTAGCTTGGGGGCCGCGGAGGAGAGTAGGCGGGCTGGGAGGGAGGGGGTTCTCCCCAAGCCCCCTCCTTGCCCTTTTTTCCCCTTCCTCTTCTCTTTTGGAGGCAGAAAGTGAAGGAAAGATGGGAAACATTTCGATCCCAAAAGGGTTTGCCTTGATCAGAATGAGATGGTGGACAGGAGGGGAAAAAGTGTATCCATTCGACTCTGTATTAACCTATTCCTGATATATAATCCTAGAATCCTAGAGGTGGAAGAGACCCCCAAGGGCCATCCAGTCCAACCCCCTGCCATACACAATCAAAGCACTCCTGATAGACGTCCTCTGTGGAAAAGTCTCCAGAGAAGGAGACTCCACCACTCCCAGGCAGTGTATGCCACTTTCCAACAGCTCTTGCTCTCAGGGAGTTCTTCCTAAACTTTTCCGTCAAATCTCTTTCCTTGCCATTTGAACCCATTGCTCCCTTGTGCCCTGGTCTCTAGAGCAGCAAAAAGTCAGTTTTTCCCCTTCTCAATGGGACATCCTTTTAAATCTTGAAACATGGTTCTCATATTCCCCCTTTACCGTCTCTTCCCCCAGGAGGAAAGGAAAAAGGAAAAAGAGAAGGAAGGGAGGAAGAGAAGGATGGGAGGAAGAAAGGGTGGAAAGGGAGGGTGGGAGGAAAGAAAGAAGGAAGGAAAGAGAAAAGGGAAGGAAGGAAGAGGGAGAAAGTGGGAATGAGGGCAGAAAGAGGGAAGGAAGGAAGGACAAAAGGGTGGAAACAAATAAAGGAGAAAAGGAGAAAGAGGGAAGGAGGGAAAGCAGAAAAAAAGAATGGGATAGGATGGTGGGAGAGAGGAGGGCTGGAGAAAAGAGCCCAAAGGGCCGCATCTGGTCCCCGGCCTGGGTTTGCCCATACCTGACCTAGAGGGTTGACGTTCGCCCAAGCCTGGTATACAGTACTCCCCAAGAACATACTAGTTTTCTGTCCCTTGAACTGTCATGGCCTCCTCCAAAAAGTCCAGAAGTGAGTTTGCTAACACTACTGTCACATTGATGGTTGGTGCCTGAGTAAAATAGGTACACATTTTGATTCATGAGTAAATTATTTATTTATTTCTATCCTGCTTTTCTCTCAGCTCAGGACTCCCAGCGGTGAACAACATATAAAAAGCAAAAACGTAGCATGCAATAAAAGCAGGCAGCACCATCATAAACATAATCATATCTGACTGACTGACTGACTTTATTATTTCTGAGTCGCCCTCCACGTTAGTGCTCCGGGCGACTTACACACAACAAATTCCACAATTAAAATAGAGTATTTAAAACTAGATTAAAATATTCAGTGGTTAAATGCAGGGGCCAGGCTCGGTATTTGAGTTCCTGGTTCTGCATTAACCATGGGCTTTCCTAAATAGCCAGGTCTTCAGAGCGGTCAGGAACTGGGGCAGGTCAAGGGAGGCTCTCTGGTCCGGTGGCATCGAGTTCCAAAGAACGGGGGCCACAGCAGAGAACGATCTCCGTCTCGTGGTCTCCAGGTGGGCCTCTTTCAAGCCTGGTACGTGAAGAAGGTTCTTGTTTGCTGGCCGCGGGGTCCTTGAGCAAGCAGGCATCAACAAGCGGTCTTTTAGGTATGTTGGGCCCCGGCCCCGTAAGGCTTTGAAAGCCAAGGTCAAGGTCTTGTGTAAGGCTCTATACTCAACGGGCAGCCAGTGCAGGCGCTGCAGAGATGGTGTAATGTGGCATCTCATTGATGTTCCTGTGAGAAGCCTGGCGGCTGCGTTCTGCACCATCTGGAGCCTGCGGGTTAGTGACCGGGTAGACCTACATACAAGCGTTACAGTAATCCAGTCTTGATGTAACCGTGGCATGGATTACTGTAGCTAGCGCTTCCGTCGGAAGATAGGGCGCCAATTGTCTCGCTTGGCGCAGGTGGAAGAAGGCCCTTTTGCTCGTGGAGGCAACCTGGGCCTCCATCGACAATTTGGAGTCCAGGATAACACCAAGGCTTTTTACTGAGGGGGACGGAATCAGCGGTTCCCCTTCAAAGTTTTATAGTTTTGTATCTAATACAAATCTATAAAAACCGACATCAACGTAATTAGTGACTAACAAAAAACACAATTTAGCATTCAATAGATTAAAAACCCATCTGGATTTTGAGGAGACATGAATAGAGGGCAAAAGGAAGATACGTGCCAAGAGGAAGGCACATCAAGCAAATCCTTGGGACTCCTTCCATCTGGAAATTGGTGCCCTCATTGGGAAAGACCATGTGGTTCCAGAATAGGTCTTCACAATCATTTGTGGACTCACTGCCAAAACTGTACCCTTCGAAGACAATCATATGGCTCCACACCCATGGCTAGGCCTGCATCCCCTGATACAGGGTCGACTGCTGGCCTTAAGCTATCATCGTCCCTGGATCGGAGATCACCATCTACAGGATTACAACAAAACCCTATAGGAGATGAGGGAGGGAATTCTGCTAAGCTGCTTTTGCCTTCAGGCCGCTTTAGCCGAAGTAATGATGGACTAAATCAACATCCCAGGAATAGAGTGTGTAGGCATGGTGTGGGACCTTAGTGAGAGTGTGGCCTTCCTGTTGGTGTACCGAGCACCCAACGCACCGGCGGGGAGTCTACCTAAGCTGCTGGAGATGGTCTCGGAGTGGGCATTGAGGTTTCCCAGGCTTAATATTCTGGGGGATTTCAATGTCCACGCCGACACCCCCTCAACAGCAGCCATGGAACTAGTGTCCACCATGGAGACACTGGGACTCTCACTCTGTAAGACCGGGCCCACACACCAGGCTGGGCACACCCTGGACTTGATCTTCGCGGCCGGAATTCAAGTGACCCTAGCCTCTTTAGAAGAGGTTCCATGGTCGGATCACAGTGTCCTGGAAGTCCGTCTTGAAGTGCCCCCCCCCCTCCCGGTAAGGGTGCCGAACCTATTTTGGTTTGCCCGAAGAGACTTATGGAACCCACTAGGTTCCTGAATGCTCTGAGGGATTTGGAACTCCCCAGCGGCTCAATCGACAGGCAAGTGGACTGCTGGAACATCTCTTTGACCACGGCCTTAGACGAGATCGCCCCCAGACGCTCTGTCATCCCCCGTTGAAATCGTGCCCCTTGGTTTACCGAGGAGCTTCGAGCGATGAAACGGAGGAAGAGACAGCTAGAGGACGTGTGGCGGAGCCTCCGTGACGGAGCATCGAAATCGGCTAATAAACAATTTAAGGATGTTTATGAGCGAGCTATCAAGGACGCCAAAAAGGTTTATTATTCCTCCTTGATAGAGTCGGCTAGTTCACGCCCAGCTCAACTTTTTGGAATAATTCGGTCATTGACAACAATTTCGGCGGTCCCAAATGATAAGGATTTGGCTCCTACAGCTGAGGTTTTTCAGAACTATTTTGCTGACAAGATCTTGACTCTCCACCGGGATATCCCAGCCACTCTTGATACAGTGGGTGAACTCGAGACTCCGCCGCCACTCGGCGGGCCCACCTTCACCCGTTTCCAACTGCTGGACGCAGCAGCTGTCGATAAGCTACTCGCTGCAGCTAGACCAACAACCTGCTCCCTCGATCCATGCCCCTCCTGGCTTGTTAGATCCTGCCGGGAGGGCTCTGAAACCCCTGGGAAAGATTATCAACAGCTCCCTTGAGCAAGGAGTGTTCCCAGGGAGTTTGAAAGAGGCTATGGTAAGACCACTGCTGAAGAAGCCGAATTTAGATCTTTCGGCTCCCTCCAATTACCGACCCGTGTCGAACTTGCCTTTTTTAGGCAAGGTAATTGAGAGGGCAGCAGCGGATCAGCTGCAGCAGTTCTTAGAAGACACAGCTGGACTTGATCCCTTCCAGTCCGCCTTCCGTATTGGGCATGGGACGGAGACCGTGCTCGTCGCCATTACAAACTAACTTCGCCGCCAGCTGGACCAGGGCGGGTCAGCCCTGCTTGTTTTGTTAGATCTAACAGCAGCGATTGATACCGTAGATCATGCATTGTTGGCCCACCATTTAGCCGTGACTGGGGTTAGGGGAATTGCCCTTAAATGGGTGACCTCCTTCCTCCAGGATCGGGGACAACGTGTGGAGAGGGGAGAGGAGGTCTCCGGGAGGCTCCCATTAAGTTGCGGGGTCCCCCAAGGGGCCATCCTCTCACCCTTACTATTTAACATTTACATGTGCCCCCTGGCCCAGCTGGTTCACGACTTTGGTCTGGAGTGTTATCAGTACGCTGATGACACCCAGCTTTTGCTGAGAATGGACGGCAGGCAGGATACCGTACCCGATTGTTTCCATCTATGCCTTGAAGCCGTGACTGGTTGGCTGTGTGACAGCCGGCTGAAGGTGAACCCGTCGAAGACGGAAATCTTGTGGCCTGGTCGCCCTGGGCTGGATGAGTGCCGGTTGCCTACCCTGGATGGCGAGCAGCTCAGCCCGTCATCCCATGGTCAGCAAAATGGTGTTTTACCATCTCCGCCAGGCTAGGCGACTGGCACCCTACCTGTCCAGGGATGATCTGGCCACGGTGATCCAAGCGACGGTCATCTCGAGGCTGGACTACTGTAACGCCCTCTACATTGGCCTCCCCTTGTCGACAGTCCGGAAACTCAAGCTGGTGCAGAATGCTGCTGCTCGCTTGCTGGTGGGAGCACCGGTGAGAGAGCACATCACTCCCATCCTCCGGCAACTGCACTGGCTGCCTATCGAGTACCGGATTGCCTTCAAGGTATTGGTTTTAACCTTTAGGGCCTTGCACGGTCTAGGGCCTGAGTACCTAAGGGACTGCCTTACCCCGTATATTCCCCCGAGATCACTGCGCTCGGAAGAGCAGAACCTGTTGGTTATTCCATCACCCCGCTCCTGTCACCTGTCCAGCACAAGACAGCGGGCCTTTTCAGTTGTGGCTCCCATGACCTGGAACTCACTGCCTAGCCACGTTCGGGTGATCAACGAACTCGGCCCTTTTCGAAGGGCCTGCAAGACTGCCCTCTTCAGACTAGCGTTTGGCTAGCCTGAATGTAGATGCATATCATCGTCCGAGTTAAGATCTGTAATCTGCTGGCTACTGGCTATGCATTGTGTGTTTTATCAAATTTTACTGTATGTTTTATTGTGTATTTTATTGCTATTGTAATCCGCCCTGAGCCTGCAGGGAGGAGCGGAATATAAAACCGAATAATAAATAAATAAATAAATATAAATATTCAGCCATGAGTGATCCCCCAAGATGATGGCTTCCCATCCCACTTTGGACAGTTCCAGTGGTGGCAGGCAGTTTTCTTCATTTCCTATGTCTTCCACAGATAAGTCCTCAAACCATTAAGCAGGAATCTTCAGGGTGTTGGTGGCACATCCCATTCATCTTCTAGTCCTCCTTCTCCAATATCTCTGTGGGGCCTCAGTCTCATTATTTTGGTTCAGGAGGCAGAATTGCCCACATGCATATCTCTTTCTCTGCTCTGGATGTCAAATATTTTAGGTATGCAACTGTTTGCACATAGTCATCCAAATCAAAGGACAACACAGAAATCAGTGAAGATTGGGAAGGATGATTCAGAAAGGATATGATCATGTGAGAGGACACATAGAAGTCAGAGAGGACAGGTACCTGTTTATATTTTGGGTTTCCTTTCCTTGGTTTATGGGCTATTTTCAGTCTTTTGTGTGACTTGTGACTTCACTTTCATGACACCAGCAGAAAATTCTTCTTCCTTGAATGAGGGATTGTACAGACTTGTCCTGCTCTTCTACTAGGTCAGTGAGTAACTCGAGATGGAACGGGTTAGGGTGGAGATCTGATGTGAATTCATCAGACTAAATGTTGTGGGACATTAACAATATTGAATACGCCAAGCCAAAAACAGAAGTGGCAAGAAAGAAATAGAGGTGAAACAGATTCCTCCCTTCCCCTCCTTGATTTGGTTAACAAAAGAATATTTCATTTGATCCGCAATGATTAAGCTGTTCTTTGTACAGCTATTTACATTTGGATAGAGAAATCTAAACAAGAGGACTGTAATGAATTCTTCCCAACATTTAATTCTAATGTTGAGTATTCTCCAGGTTTTGCTGAATATTTCTAGGAAAAAATATCTCTCCATTTGATTCCATTACCTGGCCAAAATCCAGTTGAATTTAGTGGCAATCAAGCTTGGAATACAACTCATTCCTGCTTAGAAAAAATAATCGTGAAGCTCATTGGGACTTATAGGCTATACAAAAAGAATATGTTGAATTTTGGGGTTGTCTCACTTATTAGATAGATAGATAGATAGATAGATAGATAGATAGACCGACCGACCGACCGACCGACCGACCGACCGACCGATAGATCGATAGTGTCAGAAGCGATCTGAGAAACTGCAAGTTGCTTCTGGTGTGAGAGAATTGACCGTCTACAAGGATGTTGCCCAGAAGATACTTGGATGTTTTACCATCTTGTGGGAGGTTTCCCTAATATCCCTGCATGGGAAGCTGGCACTGACAGATAGGGAGCTCAACCCGTCTCACGGATTCAAACCGCCGACCTTCAGGTCAGCAGTTTAGCTGGCGAAAGGGTTTAACCCAGCATTTCTCAACCTGAGGGTCAGAACCCTTGGGGCAATTGTAAGGGGGTGTCAGAGGGGACGCCAAATACGTTTGGCTCAATTCTATAATTGGTGGGGTTCAGAATATTCTTTGATTGTAGGTGAATTATAAATCCCAGAAACTTGTATCTGCATAACTATGTTGTAAACCGCCCCGAGCCTTCCGGGAGTGGCGGTGTATAAGTCCAACAAATAAATAAATAAATAAACTGCAACACCCAAATATCAAGGTCGATTTCCCCCAAACTCCACCAATGTTAACATTTTGCTATGTTGGGTATTTATGCCAAGTTTGATCCAAATCTATCATTGTTTGAGTCCACAGTGCTCCCTGGATGTAGGTGAACTACAACTCCAAAACTCAAGGTCAATGTCCACCAAACCCTTCCAGTATTTTCTGTTGGTCATGGGAGTTCTGTGTGCCAAGTTTGGTTCAATTCCATTGTTGGTGGAGTTCAGAATGCTCTTTGATTGTAGGTTAACTATAAATCCCAGCAACTATAACTCCCAAATGACAAAATCAATCCCCCTCCAAACCCACCAGTATTCAAATTTGGGCGTATCAGGTATTTCTGCCAGATGTGGTCCAGTGAATGAAAACACATCCTGCATATCAGATATTTAGATTACAATTCATAACAGTAGCAAAATTACAGTTATGAAGTAGCAATGAAAATAATGTTATGGTTGGGGTTCACCACAACACTAGGAACTGTATTAAGGGGTCATGGCATTAGGAAGGTTGAGAAACACTGGTTTAACCCATTGTGCCACTGTGGCTCCCACACTTATTATATTAATTTCAGTGGTATTTTTCTATGGCTAGCTAGCTGGATTGTGATCCAGATGGCTGACAAGTGATAGTAACTTGATAATTGACATGGTCATGTGACAATACTGAATAGTTAATATGAAATAGTATCTAACATTTGGTTATTTTTGGCAGCTGAAAATAAAGGGCCTGTGGCACTTGAAAGTGATCTATATATATAAAGGAACAGTCGTCATGTGAAGACTACCTCAAACAGAGAAACCTTACAACGCAGAAACACAAAACCCGGCGGTTCCCTCCAACTACCGACCAGTGTCGAACCTTTCGTACCTGGGGAAGGTAGTTGAGAGGGCAGCAATGGAGCAGTTGCAGTCCTTCTTAGATGATGCAACATGGCTAGACCCCTTCCAGTCCGGCTTCCGTTCGGGGCACGGGACGGAGACGGTTCTGGTCTCCATCACAGACCAACTCCGCTGCCAGCTCGACCAAGGCGGGTCTGCGCTGCTCGTGTTATTGGACCTCACGGCAGCGTTTGACACGGTCGACCACAATCTATTGATCCACCGCCTGGCCATGGCTGGAGTGAGGGGGACTGCCCTTAAATGGCTGACCTCCTTCCTCCACCAGCGGTCTCAGCGTGTGAGGAGGGGCGAGGTGGTCTCCGAGGGCTCCCCACTATCCTGTGGGGTCCCCCAGGGGGCCATTCTCTCCCCTCTGTTATTTAACATCTACATGCAGCCGCTTGCCCAGCTGGTGCGGAGTTATGGGCTGGAGTGTCACCAGTACGCTGACGACACCCAGCTCATTCTGAGGATGGAGGGCATCCCCGATAATTTCCAACACTGCCTCGAAGCCGTTACTGGATGGCTGCGAGCCAGTAGGTTGAGGGTGAATCCGGCGAAGACGGAGATCTTGTGGCTGGGTCGCCCGGGTGATGTAGATGTCCAGCTTCCGAGCCTGGACGGTGCGGCGTTATGCCCATCGCCTTCCGTAAAGAGCCTGGGGGTCCATTTGGACTCCCAGCTGACCATGGAGGCCCAGGTCTCTGCGGTCAGCAAGATCGCCTTTTTCCACCTGCGACAGGCAAGGAGGCTGGCCCCCTATCTCTCCCGGAACGATCTGGCCACGGTGATCCAAGCCACGGTCATCTCAAGGCTGGATTACTGCAACGCGCTCTACGTTGGCCTTCCTCTGTCAGTGACCCGGAAGCTCAGGCTAGTGCAGAACACTGCCGCCCGGCTCCTGACTGGCACGCCAGCTGGCGCCCACATAACACCTGTTTTGCAGGATCTGCACTGGCTGCCAATTGAGCACCGGATCACCTTCAAAGTGTTGGTTCTAACCTTTAAGGCCTTACACGGCCTGGGGCCAGCGTATTTGAGGGACCGTCTCACCCCATATTGCCCTCTGAGATCACTTCGGTTTGAGGACTCCAATCTCCTGGAGATACCTTCAGCTAAACTCGCAAGGTTGACTGCTACCCGCTGGAGGGCGTTCTCTGTCATAGCACCTACGCTGTGGAACGCCCTCCCGGCCGGAACTCGGGCTATGAAGGACTTGCTCCCGTTTAGACGGGCCTGTAAAACATATTTGTTTAAGCAGGCCTTTGGTGAGTAAGTCCTGCCCATGCCCCGCCATCTATTCGCCCTTTTGAGGATGATGCGCTGTTCATTGTTTTAACTGTTTTATTAATTGCTATACTGCTGTTGTTTTTAAATGTCTTTTAACTGTTTATTGCCTGTATTTTACTTTGCCTTTCGGCTCCTGTAAGCCGCCGCGAGCCTCGGGGAGTCGGCGGCATAGAAGCCCGAATAATAAATAAATAAATAAAACTTGCCAACAGAAATAGGCCTCAAGCAAGGTACGTTTGTAGCAAAGAAACTTTCCCCCCCAAAACCTAAAAGGCCCCCAAAACGAGTTAAAAAAACTACATTTCCCAGCATCCTCCGGGGCTGCCAAAGACTCCCCCAGCCTCTACATTCTGACAACATGATTGGCTGCCAATAAGGGCGGATTTGCATAACTGCTGTACTGGCCAGCCAACATGAACATTCCGACCCATAACAAACTGCCAGAGCCTCCTCCAACACTTTCAAATCAGAAGACCATGATGGAGATCAACACCATTCAAGGGGAGCTCTTCTTCCTTTCCCAAAAGATCTCCAGTGGCTTGGAATTCCACATTAATAAGAGGACCATCCAGCAACAATGGGGTTTCCCAAGGAGGGTGCTCCAGCCCCTCTATATGCTGGATCCAAGGGATGGAGGTCATCACCAAGTACATTCTGATGCCCAGCGCTGGAAGAGCTCCCTCAGATGGCCTGTCCATGAGCAAAGCTTCATCAGACATCGAACAATGGGTGCAAAAGACACAGAGCAGGACATCTTGAAAAAGAGAGGAGCAGAAAGTAAGCTAGACATGAAGATCTTGAGAAAGGTGGCTAAAAAGGATACGGAAAGGATTTTTAACAGTCCCCCAACAGACACTGGACGCACCTGTGAAGATAGAGATCCCCTGACAGGACAAGCCCTCCCCAAGCTGATCCGTCCTGGCCATGGTACAAGTCAAACCCGAAGGACTGCAGGCAAAGAGCTGAGGCACAAACATAAAACACCCAATTCACTAACAACAATTCCAACCCTTACATACTCAGACTTTCTCGCATCTCCTAAATAGGGCACAGCAACGCGTGCCGGGTACAGCTAGTATGTAATAAAACAAATAATAGCATTTAGCACTTTGGGATGATCAGCTTATAACATTTTATATATGATGCAATTCAAAATCAAGCCAATTAAAAATGTTACCAACTGAAAAACATCCAGTTTGTTGGGTCAGACTTCCTTCCTTTTTTTTTTTACAATATTCTAGCTAGCCTTTTAAGATATTTTAAATATAGTGTATGAACTTACATGTAGTATTATAACGGATGATATGTATATAATTTTCTGGCTTTACACCTGTGATTTAGTCATTTTAATTTATTATTTCAAACTACAAAGTTTTATGTAAGACTGCAAGCCATTTTGAACATTTATGAAGAAATGTAGGATACAAATCAAATAAAAATTAAAAATTGTCGAATAAAGTATCTGCCTAACTCTCTCATCGTGAAACCAGCAGGATTTAACTGTGTTTACTTTTAACAGGGCCGTGAGCTAAACAAAATGACTCATTTGATGCAGGTATGCATTTTTCTTTCGTTTCTTTTGATTTATTTTTGGATTGCAACCCATTAAGAATCCAGAACTCCATACATTAAACATGAAACCCAGGACCCTTCCATGCAGCCCTATATCCCAGAATATCAAGGCAGAAAATCCCACATATCTGCTTTGAATTGGGTTATCTGAGTACACACTGTCTTGATATTATAGGATATAGGGCTGTGTGGAAGGGCAGCCCTATATCCTAGAATATCAAGACAGAAAATCCCATGTTATCTGAGTGTGTACTCAGATAACAAAATTCAAAGCAGATATGTGGGATTTCCTGCCTTGATATTCTGGAATATAGGGCTGTGTGGAAGGGCCCGCAGTTGCCCATGCAATAATCTCTTTGTAATTCAGTACAAAGAATTACTCACTGCGTTCAGAAGACCAAGACCTCTTAGAAATCCCCGGCCTGAAAAATTATCGCCTGACAGCAACTAGGCGAAGAAGAGCTTTTACGATCATTGCCTGTCACTTTGGAACACACTCCCTCCTGAGGTCCGAGCATTGCGTGATCTAGGAGCCTTCCGGAAGGCTTGCAAAACCTTCCTTTTCCAGCAAGCTTTTGAATTGTAATGGAATCTTTTTAAATTGAAACTGTTTTAAATGGTATTTCTTATTCTGTAAACCACCCTGAGCCTTTGGGAGTGGCGGTGTATAAGTCGGATAAATAAATAATAAATACAAGGGTTAGGGGTGCAGAACACATTAAAAAGTGAAAAATGTAATTTTTAAAAAAGTACTCTTTTAAATCTGAGAGATCCGTAAGTCCTCCTGTTTGTGGTCTACTTTCATTAGAGGCTGGCAATAAAATTGCATTGAGGATCTACAAATGCCTAGAGAAATGTTATCTCTAAGTCCTCTAGTGCAACTCTGGTCAAACACATTGCATAAATAAATAAGTATTAAACTAATAAAATAAAGGAAGCACAAACAGCTGAATAATTTTATTTATTTTTTAATAATTTTTTTTATTGTTTTTAAGTAGTGGTGATACATTAAATGAAAAGAAAACATAGTAAGTGACAAAACTTCCCAAGTATAATTAGTAAGGGGGGTCTTCTTAGTTACAGGGTAAGGTGTGTGGGCATGGGAGGGCATGGGAAAGAAATAATAACGAAAAAGAGAGAGAGAGAGAAAGGGGGGGGGAGAATAGTAAGTGAAAAACAAGTATATACATGACGACCTCTATTCATCCTCTTGGTGTTTCCTGTCAGTCTTTCAATTTCTTTGTACTCATGTATTCTTCAAACAGAGTCCAATCTGTTAGTCTTCTTGGGTTTCCCGTATTTTTCCTCAAGTAAAAGGTTAATTTGTCCATATCTTTTATACTATAAATCTTGTCTATCCATTGGTCCATTTTGGGTATTTGGTCTGATTTCCATTCTTTGGCAAAAACCATTCGAGCTGCTGTTGACATATATGTAAGAAGTATATCTTTTGTTTTTATCTAATTTTAATTCATTATCATTCAACCCCAATAGATAATATTCCGGCTTTAATGGAAATTTTAACTGTAGTATAGATTGGATTTCTTTATGAATGTTTCTCCAATACTCATTGGTTTTTGGACACGACCACCACATAGGAAAATAGCTTCCCATATGTGACTTACTTTTCCAACACTCCGAATGACTTTTATTATACATGATGCCATTTTGGGCGGGGGGGTTATGTACCACCTATGAAACATCTTTAGCCAATTTTCTTTAAGATCATAGGCGTACGTATACTTCAATTTTTATTCCTTATTTTATTCCATTTAATTTAATTTGTCTGCCAATATTTTTAGCCCAAATAACCATACAATTTTTGACTTCTTCTGATTCTGTCTCCCAGTCTATGAGTTTATTATACAATTTGGATATATTTTTCCTCTCTGATTTCATCAGTTGTTCCCAAAAATCTTCTTTACCATGAAAGCCGGGGTTTTTTAAATCTTGTTCATATATATTTCTAATCTGAAAATATTGTAACCAAGTTAAATTTTCTAAGAGTTGTTTAATCTCCTCATGGGATTTTAACTCATACTTCCCCTTATTCTTTTTCAACAGTTCCTCATATGTTAGCCATCTTGACCAACCTTGCAATCTTCTCTGTTCTGCTTCAATAGGGGAAACCCATCTCGGTATTTCCCTATAGAAGTAATTCTTGTACTTGTTCCAAACCTTCAACAACGCAGATCTAATGAAGTGATTTCCAAAGTTTTTTTCCACCCTGGCCTTGCCATACCAAAGGTAGGCATGCCACCCCAACCCCAAATTGAAACCCTCCAAAGTTAATAATTTCTCTTTTTTTAAATGAAATCCAATCCTTGATCCATTGTAGGGCACAAGCCTCAAAATAAAGTTTAAAATCTGGTAGGCCAAAGCCTCCTCTATTCTTCTTAGCAGTCATTATTTTGTAATTTATTCTGGGCCTTTTCCCATTCCAAATAAATTTAGTAATTTCTTTTTTCCATAATGCAAAGGATTTTTGATTTCTTATAACCGGAATATTTTGGAACAAATATAACAATTTTGGAAGAACATTCATTTTAATGATTGAGATTCTTCCCAAGAGAGACAGGTTAAGAACTTTCCAAACAGCTGAATAATTTTAGACCATTTTGACAGGTTGTCTTTTGATCTGCCCACTCCACTTCTTGGATGTCCAGTTTAGGGACTTCCAAGTTGTCCATTCTTGGTTAGCTCCTGGAGGAAGACCCTCGGTGGGGGGCCATCCAACTTCAGGTGAAAATTGAATATAAGTCACACTGGAGGACATAGAAATTAACAGAGAGAACATATTAATCAAATCTGCAAATAGTCAAATGTGCAGAAGCCAAACTCACAAGTAATGCCCCTCTATTATGCCCCTCTATTATGCTCAGACCACCTGGAACCACATTGTATCCAGTTCTGGGCACCACAATTCAAGAGGGATATTGACAAGCTGAAACATGTCCAGAGGAGGATGACTTAATGATCAAAGGTATGAAGACTATGAATCCCTATGAGGGACGAATTAAAGAGCTGGGTATTTTTACGCTGAAGAAGAGAAGGTTGAGGAGATGGGAGCCATGTATAAATATGTGAAAGGATGTCATAAGGAAGAGGGAGCAGGCTTGTTTTTTGCTGCCGTGGAGAATAGGATTCGGAGCAATGGGCTCAAATTTTAGGAAACGAGATTCCATCTGAACATTAGGAACAACTTCCTGGCTGTAAGAGCTGTTCAAAAGTGGAACTCTCTGTCGGAGTGTGGTGGAGTCTCCTTCACTGGAGGCTTTTAAACAATGGCTGGATGGCCATCTCCCAGGGGTACTTTAATTGTGATTTTTCCTGCATGGCAGAATGGGGTTGGACTGGATGGCTCCTGTAATCTCTTTCAACTCTTATATGATTCTAGCTATCTATATATACATGGTTCACTACTAAGTTTCAGTCTGAATACAATGGACAATAAAAAATTAAAAAGACAAATAAAGGTCATCCATATATATACAATAATCCTATTTTGACAGATTCCTGGATTCACCCCAAGATGATAAGAAGTTCATACACTACACTGCATTATTCAGCATAAATGGGCCGGAAGAACGTTGGATAAGCAAAAATATTGGCTAATGAGGAGGGATTAAGGAAAAGCCCATTAAACATCAAATTATGTTATGATTTTACATATTAAGCACCAAAACATCAGGATGCCAGTTTTAGTAAATCTATTTCTCAGGGGGAGGGGGGCATTCAGATGGGGGCCACCATTGAGGTTACAAGAGTTTTTAAAAATTGTCTACTGCAACACACTCTATGTGGGGTTGCCTCTGAAGACTGCCCAGAAGCTTCAACTAGACCAATGCTCAGCAGCCAGGTTGCTCACCAGGGCTGGGTACAGGGAGCGCACAAGGCCCTTGTTACGCCAGCTCCACTGGCTGCCTATCAGCTTCTGAGCACAATTCAAAGTGCTGGCTTTGACCTATAAAGCCCCAAACAGTTCTGGCCCAGTTTACCTGTCCAAACGTATCTCCTGCTACGATCCACCTAGGGCCCTAAGATCATCTGGGGAGACCCTGCTCATTGTCCCCCATTGTCGCAATCGCGTCTGGTGGGGACAAAGGACAGGGCCTTCTCTGTGGTGGCCCCTTAGCTATGGAACTCCCTCCCAAGTGAAATTAGATCTGCTGCAACCCTCTTGACCTTCTGGAAACAAGTTAAATCCTGGCTATGGGATCAGGCCTTTGTAGATTAGGTTGACTGCTGACATGACGACTTTTATAGAACTGACTGACTGCCCCTTGGATGATGATTCAAACCGGTAACTGCTGACTGCTTGATTGTTTTTATGTTTCTTTATACTGTCTTGTACTGTTTTATACTGTTTTATTGCCATATTGCTGTAAAATTGTATTTTTATATTTCTGGTATAGGCACCATGAGGTGCCGTTTTGTTAGCCGTCCTGAGTCCCTCTGCGGAGGTTGAGATAGGATGGGATATAAAAGCCTGAAATAAATAAATAAATACAAAGAATGAATATGTTTTAATAAAATTTACATGAATTGTAGCATAGGCATTACATTATTTTCCACATAATCATCATTCAGTTCAACACATTTTGTCATCTGTGGGACAAATTTTTGATGCCTGTGTCATAGACGTTTCCCTCCGCCCAGTTCAGCCAGTTAGTCACTTCAATTCTTACTTCATCAGCAATTAAACTTTCAGTTTAGTGAACAGATGATCACTGGGTGTAAGATCAAGGCTATTAGAGGGGTGGCTTGAAGCATCCTAACCGAATGAAGTCAATAACTCTTGTGTTGCATGAGTGGTGTGCGGATGCTCATTGTCATGAAGAAGACAGACTCCTGCCTTCAGCATCCCACAACGCTTGTTTTGAATGGCTCTGCAAAGTTTCTTCATGGTCTCACAATATATTCCATACCCATTTCGTCACATGCTGCCTTGACATTACGTCCTCTCCACAAACCGAAACGATATCACGATGAATCGCAGTGGCGTTCCTGCCCTTAGCATTTAAGTAACGCATTACAGTGCAAACTTCACACTTGGAGGGAAACAGAATGAGGACGCTCATCTCTAACCTTCACCACAATGCTAGTTGATGAGCTACTGACAACTGGCACTGGTCATTCACTTTTTCTGGCTTCCCGCTACACAGCAGTGATAGCAACTTCCCCTGAGAAATTTCCCTATGAGAGCTACGTTCCTTGTAACCTTATTTTCCGGATACAAAAGTGTCCAGATTATCAAATGCACACTTATTTGATAACCCTCTTATCTATCTATCTATCTATCATCAATCCAACTATCTATCTATCATCTATCTAATCTATTATCTACCTACTTACCCATCTAACTAACTATAAATATGTTTAAATATAAATAGAGAATAACACAGCTGTAAAGAAAAAGAGCTCAGCCAGACAGCAGTCTACTGGATGAGAGTGAGCTTTCATTGCTGGCATCTAGAGGTAATTACAAATACCTGATAGAAACTGAGCCCAGTTATTGTTATCTGGCCAGGCTGATGCACCTTTATTAGATAAATAAAATAGTCCTATTATCACTATATCAGAAGATTTTCACCTCCTGTATGTCTGATAAAAGTTCAGGAGGGTATCAAGGGGGAAGAATAAGGCCAGTTGACAACTTTTGGAACAGCCCTATACATCCCAGAGAAAGGGTTTTAACTAAAAGGAACACAGAAAATTAGGATCCTGGGGGGAAAGCCCCAAACTTTGTTATACCAAGGCATAATGATTATGGTTATTGTTGCCATTTGGCAGGTGATCTCCCCCAGTTACAGTCCTGGGAGGCCTGAAGTATCTGCTGGCTGTTGTCCTGAAGCACTTGTTGATGTTAGTTCTTTCCCCAGCTGAACTTCCGGAAGCATAAGGTGGCTTCCTTATACACCGTAAGCTACAGATCTTGACATGGACATGGATATGGGAGATCTCAGGCAGTGAATGACCTACAGAGAGCACAGTTTGAAAAAGAAAAAGTGTGAAAACTGAAAGTACCCAACAGTGCTCATAATCACTGTAAAAGTTGGTTGAGAAGCACAGTAAAGGGTCCCTTGAGCCTTGTGCTGTTGTGGGCAGGGGCCTGTTCAAATGTCCTACCAAGCTCATAAGCACAATGTGGTCACATGTGGGTCTATGGGGGTCCTGTATAGTCCATGGAGGTGTCTGCTATGATCCTAAACCCATCAGTCTCCATTTCAAAAATTTAGCTGAAAATCCAAGTTTTTGTCTAAAAAGACTCTTGGAGCCTCCTCTTGTAAACTTCAAATTACAGAAAATGTGGATTGTGTGGCCTGTGCTAGGTCAAGAGGAGCTGCAAATGGCCTTTTGACGCTAAAACGATGCCCACCCAGTCAGTTGGGTTCAGAGTATATGGTAAATGCATGAAGGGAATTGTGGTTATGTTGATGCTCTGAATATCGGGGGTCCCCTTGAATGAAGATATATATATCTCTCTCCCTCCCCATCTCTCCCCTCCCTCTCACACACCGGGGGGAGTTCAGCATCTTGAGTAGCTCATTTAAAGTTATGACTGGAACAAAGTATGGCTTCACTGTCTTGCTGACTGTAGAGCCAGCAGTTGCTTCTACTTGAATCTCAACAGCTGAGGTTTTTTGTTGTTTTTCCTTACCAAGAAGCCAAGACATGTCAGGAGCATGAAAGCCCCCACGACATTCACTCCCAGGATAATGATGAAAGTCCACTGTGGGAATTCGTCTTCTGCAGAGTTCAAGGGAAGAGGAAGTAATAAATGAATAAAACATCTTGGAAATAGTTTTACAGTTTTGAAGTAGTTTAGATTCTTTGGACAGTGAAACTGGACCTTGTATGAGTAATCTGTCAAGTATTCAAGGCATGCATAGTTTGCAAAATCCTTAGAAATGTTTTGGACAGGTGTAGGGAACACGTGGCCCTCCCCCTATTGTTGGACAATGGTTTCTGAACAACCGATATTAGAATTGATAGGAGTTTAGGGGAGTTGTGATCCACAAAGAATTGGAGGTGCCACACATCTCATTCCTAGTTCAGGGCTATCACTTAATATTTCAGGAGCATTCAAGGACCCAAGACTTCAGAGATTTAGGCTGGCTGTGAACTGTAGAATTAATGCAGTTTTATTCATTGCTATGGAATCATGGGATTTGTAGTTTAGTGAGGCACCAGCACTGTTCAACAGAGAAGGTCAAAGTCCTTGTAAAAGAATCCCTGAGGCAGAATTGCAAGTGAGAATCTCTGGAAGCTGTAATCCAAAGACATAATTTTATATGCTTCAATTTTGGATATTTAAAGAGTGTGTCCAAACGGCTGCTGGGGAATCATGGGAGTTATAGTTACTGTAAGGATAAAATAGAGAAGAGCTAAATATATGCCCGGTGTCATGAGCAAATGCATGCCAAAGAGCTTTAGATGCAAATAATAACAGTCACCATTATCTTGTTTCTTTCATTATTCAGCACCATTGTCTGTTTAGATGTACTTGTATCATAGGTAATAGTGGCATGTAATGGGGGGATATCGTCTCCAGTTACATTGATTCCATTGGTAGTACAAACTCCAGTCACTGTGAAGACTAGAAACTATATCCTTCTTTGAGAGACAATATCCTTCTTTGAAAGGTATAGTACTGTGGTATCACTGGACTGGTAACTGCGATTAGGGCTCCATCGACACTGCCATAGAATGTACTTTAAAACTGCATTTATGGCAGTGTAGATGGGGCCTAAGTCTTTATTTGTGTGTGAAATTATTGTGCCTTATAAAAAGTATGAATACACAACCCTGGCCAGATACATAGAAAGTCCTGTATCCTGTAAAAGGGATCATAGAGATGTAGAGTTGGAATAGACCCTGAAGCAGTGTTTGTCAACCTGAGGGTTGGGACCCCTGGGGGGGGGGTCGTGAGGGGGTTTCAGAGCGGTCGCCAAAGACTATTAGAAAACATATATTTCTGATGGTCTTAGGAACCTCTTTGGCAGAGAAGGCTGAAGATCTCTCCGCCGGTTTTTCTCTTCCTTTTTGGAAACAGGTGGTGAATCCTCACTGCAAAAGCCTTCTTCCGCTGTGACTGGCCAGGCTCTCAGCCAAGGGGAGGGTTGTTTTTGAGACTTTGAGATCTATCATTGTATGTAGGTCTACCCCGGTCACTAACCCGCAGGCTCCAGATTGTGTAGAACGCGGCCGCCAGGCTTCTCACAGGAACATCGATGAGATGCCACATTACACCATCTCTGCAGCGCCTGCACTGGCTGCCCGTTGAGTATAGAGCCTTACACAAGACCTTGACCTTGGCTTTCAAAGCCCTACGGGGCCGGGGCCCAACATACCTAAAAGACCGCTTGTTGATGCCTGCTTGCTCAAGGACCCCGCGGCCAGCAAACAAGAACCTTCTTCACGTACCAGGCTTGAAAGAGGCCCACCTGGAGACCACGAGACGGAGATCGTTCTCCGTTGTGGCCCCCGTTCTTGGAACTCGATGCCACCGGACCAGAGAGTCTCCCTCGACCTGCCCCAGTTCCTGACCGCTCTGAAGACCTGGCTATTTAGGAAAGCCCATGGTTAATGCAGAACCAGGAACTCAAATACCGGGCCTGGCCCCTGCATTTAACCACTGAATATTTTAATCTAGTTTTAAATACTCTATTTTAATTGTGGAATTTGTTGTGTGTAAGTCGCCCGGAGCACTAACGTGGAGGGCGACTCAGAAATAATAAAGTCAGTCAGTCAGTCAGTCAGTCAGTCATTGTTTGAGTCCACAGTGCTCTCTAGATATAGTTGAACTATAACTCTAAAACTCAAGGTCAATGCCCACCAAACCCTCCCTGTATTTTCTGTTGCTCATGGGAGTTCTGTGTGCTAAGTCTGATTCAATTCCATCGTTGGTGTAGTTGAGAATGCTATTTGTTTGTAGGTTAACTATAAATCCCAGCAACTACAACTCCCAAATGACAAAATTAGCCCCCCCCCCAAACCCCACCAGTATTAAAATTTGGGCATATTGGGTATTTGTGCCAAATTTGGTCCAGTGAATGAAAATACATCCTGCTCATCAGATATTTACATGACAATTCATAACTGTAGCAAAATTAGTTATGAAGTAGCAATGAAAATAATGTTACAGTTAGGGGTCACCACAACATGAGGATCTATATTAAGGGGTCGCGGCATGAGGAAGGTTGAGAAATGCTGCCCTAAAGGATATCCAGTTCAACGTCATTCTTCCATACATGAATGCACAAACAAAGTACGCCCAGAAGAAGACCATCCATCGTCTGTTAAAAAGTTTGTAGACGTATTCCACTGTCAAACAGCTCTTGTCACCAGGAGGTGTTTACTAATTTTTAGGTGGAATCCCCTTTCCCGTAGTTTGAATATGTTCCTCTGTGTCTTTGGAGCATTATTTATTTATTTATTGTTTTTATTTGTATACCATCCTTCCAATTTTGCTCAGGACGGTCGACCAAAACAGTAAAACCATAAACTACAAAAACAACATTCACAATTAAAACAGAATTAGCACATTAGCCCATAACGAAGGAATGGCTAGACATTAAATGCCTGGCGGAAAAGAACAGTTTTGCAGGCTTTCCGAAATAATCATAAACATAATCATAATCAGCAAAAAACGTACCATTGATGTTAGTGACTGGCCGTGTTGTCACAGTGGCATTAGAAGTAGATGCAGCACTTCCTGATTTTGTGGAGGTGCTCCTTGAGGTTTTGTCCTCCAAGGGGGTAGTCACAGTCGTTGCAGAAGTGGTGCGTGACATGGATGTGGTAGATAATCCATATTTGGTTGTAAAAGGTGCCACTCTGGATGTGGTCTCCACTGTTGCCAGGCTTTGTTCCAACGTAGTAGTGGAAGCTTCTGAGATACTGAATGGTGATACCAAATGGGTTGTGGCAGAAACATGCTCATCGGTTGTCCCACTGAAAGGAGTTGTGCTGGTCCTGAGCGCCTCAGTTGTGATGGTACCAGCTATTGGATATGTTTTTTTAAATAAAAAAAAACAATGTAAGATCTGTCAGTTCTTTAGATTCTTTATTCAGCTATGCATGTGTAACAGGGGTGGGCAAAGTCGTAGCCCTGGAGCATCACGACTCCCCTCCCAGTGCATTTACACTGCAGAATTAATGCAGTTTGGCCCCACTGTAACTGCCAGGTCTCAATGCTATAGACTCATGGGATTCGTAGTTTAGTAAGGCACTCATTAGCAGAGAAGGCTAATACTTTGTAAATCTACAATTCCCAGGATTTCGTAGCATTAAGTCATAGCAGTTCATGTTATGTCAATCTGTGTGAATTCTACCGTGTAAAAGCACCCTCAAACCCTTCCAGACATGTGTACCCTTTAGACGGTGTACAGCCCCTATCCTTGCATACATTCTAACATTAAGAAGACACAAATTTTCAAATCAAAAGATTTTGGGGCACTTCTGAATTAGGTTTTTCTTCCTATTTGTTGAAGTGTTTGGCAGCCCAGAGGATTCCAGGAAAATAATATTTCCTGCCAAAGATGCCGACTCCTGATATTTAAATTATATGGTTCAGTTCCAAGCATATTTAAGAGGAGTGATGAATAACCAGTGATGTGAAAGTGACTTGGAACGACACTTCCTATAACAGGCGTGGGCAATTGCCGGCCCTCCAGGGGTTTTGGACTTCAACTCCCAGAAATCCTAGCCAGTTTACCAGCTGTTAGGATTTCTGGGAATTGAAGTCCAAAACACCTGGAGGGCCGGCAATTGCCCATGCCTGCCCTATAATGTACCACTCAAGTTTCATATGATGTTCCAGTATTGGGATGAAACCCCCCAAAAATATACCAGTACACTTCTGGTCCAATTTCAAAGTGCTGAAGATGATGTGAAAATACCTATATGGCTTGGGACTTAGTTGAGAGGGTGCCTCTCCTTAGTGTTTGCTTGAACACTAAGATTTTCTGACGATCCCTGCTCAGTATCCCATCTGTGGAAAGAATATACCACCTGGAGGTGAAGGGGAGAATTTTCTCTATTGCGTCCCTCAACTGTGGAATAGTCTTCTTTTAGAACCCAACTGATGCTAACATTGTCCTTATTTCAACCCCAAATTAAAACCTAGATATGAACCCAAGGGCATGAGACCACGTGAGATCACAGATTGGCTTTGGGTCTGCCAGATTGCATGTTTTATTTTGAGTAAGATTATTTGAAGTTATTTAACTGGTTCTTTTCATGGCAGTCCCCGAGTTATAAACATCCGACTTACAAGCAACTAATAGTTAAGAATTTGAGAGAGACAACAGGAAGTGAGAGAAACCTTCTTCTAGGAAAGAAAATCCACTCCTGGAAGATTTATCATGGAGAAAAGGTGTTTCAACTGAAGCTTTCTCACCAATCCTTGTTTTCACAACAAGCCAAATTTTTCAAAATCCAATTATAACAGGGACAGAAAGTGAGGGAAAATCTTCTGAACGGGGACACACACAGCAAAACAGATTCCACAAGTGTGTAAACCCTTCTTTATGCTATTCAAAGCTTTTATGCATATGTGTGTGTACAGATATATATTTTGTTGAAGATACACTTTTAAAATGTACCTGTTCTGATTTACATACAAATTCAGCTTCAGAACAAACCTACAGAACCTATCTTGTTTGTAACTTGGGGACTGCCTGCATATTATTGCATTTCTGTGCAGTATTTTACCAAAGTGTTGTTTATTATTCACGTTAATATTATTTTATTAATATCCCATTTTTCCCAATTAGGCACTCAAAGCAGTTTACAACAATTATAAGGTTAGATAGAAGCATCACCAATCAGAAGGTAAATAATAATCAATTATCAAATAATTTTTAAAAATCCATAAACTACTAAAATCAAGTATTGAAAAAAATCAGCATGCTATAAAACTCTCTTTCTTTGAAGCCTGCGTGAACAAGGCTTTCGTCTTCCACCAGAAAGAAAGGAGTGTCCAAACATTCTAGGAAGGGATGTCCAGAGCCTACATAAATTGGCAATGGATGATACTATTTCAAGTAATTTTATCCTGTCTATCCCATCTGAAGATCTTTGAGAAAAGAAAGATTTGAAAAATGAATAATAAAATTAATACAATTACCTGTAACAGTAATAGATGATGGAGTTGTTGCTGATGATGTTTGAACATTAGAATCAGACACAGCATTTTCTGTTATAGTGGATGGGCTCCTTGTAGCAACAGTTGTTGCAGTGGCGCTGCTTTTCCCACTCTCTGAAGGAACAGTTGTTGATGCTGTTGTGGAATCAGATGTTATTGTTGTTAATTGCTCTTGTGTAGTACTAATTCGTGATGATGCTCCTACTGCAATATCTGTTGGACTTTCTAGAGAAGTTGTTCCGTGCAACACTGTAGTTACAGATGTGGCTGCTGTTGTAGGAGCAGAAGTCATGTATGTGGTTGATATTGGTGTAGCTGTTTTATTCTCCGAAGAAGTTGATACTTGCACCATTGCAGGTAGAGCTGTGGCTGCAGTAGGACTCTCTGGAGAAGATGTTTCTTGTACTGCTGTCAAGTCAGATGTGTCTGCTGTTGTATTCTGTGGAGAAATGGTTTCTTGAATCACAGTAGATTCAGATGCAACTTCTGTTGTAACCTCTGGAGCAGTTGTTTCTTCTATCGTTCTAGATTCAGATGCGGCTGTAGTTGCATTTTCTGGAGAAGTTGTTTCTTGCAGCATTGTGGATTCCGATGTGGTTGTGGTTACAGGAGTAGTAGTCAAGTATGTTGATGATATTGGTATAGCTGTTGTGCTCTCTGGAGAAGTTGATTCTTGCATCCTTGTAGATTCAGAAGTGGCTGCTGTTGTATACTCTGAAGAAGGTGTTCCTTGCACCCTTGTAGATGCAGATGTGGCTGGTGATACACTCGCTAGCAAACTTGTTTCTTTGACCATTGTAGATCCAGACGAAGCTGTTGTTGTACTCTTCGAAGAAGTTGTTTCTTGCACCCTTATAGGTTCAGAGGTGGCTAGAGTTGTACTCTCCAGAGAAGTGGTGTCTTGCAATGATGTAGATTTAGATGTGGCTGGTATTTTACTCTCCAGAGAAGTTGTTTCTTGAACCATTGTAGATTCAGATATGGCTGCAGTTGTACCCGCTAGAATAGTTGCTTCTCTGACCATGGCAGACTCAGATGGGGCTGTTGTAGTCTCTAGAGAAATTGTTTCTTGCACTGTTGTGGATTCAGGTGTAGCCCTTGTTGTACTCTCTAGAGAAGTTGTTTCTGCCACCTTTGGAGATTCAGATGTGGCTGCCATTGTAATCTTTGGATAAATTGTTTCTTTTACCATTGTAGATGCAAATGTTGTACTCTCTGGAGAAGTTGTTTCCTGCAGTGTTGTGGATTCAGATATGGTAGCAGTCAGAGGACCAGTAGTCAGGGCTATTGATGAACTTAGTGTAGCTGTTGTACTTTCCACAGAAGTTGTTTCTTGCACTCTTGTAGATTCAGGGGTGGCTGGTGTTGTCCTCTCCTGAGAAATGGTATCATGCACTGATGTAGATTTAGATGTGGTTGCTGTTGTACTCTCCAGAGAAGTTGTTTCTTGAACTGTTGTGGATTCAGATGTTGTTGCCGTTATAGGAGTGGTAGTCAAAGATGCTGTTGATATTGGTGTGGTTGTTGTACTCTCTGGAAAAGTTGATTCTTGCAACATTGTAGATTTAGAAGTGGCTGCAGTTTTATTCTCTGAAGAAGTCATTCCTTGCATCCTTGTAGATGCAGACGTGGCTGGTGATGTACTCGCTAGAGAACTTGTTTCTTTCATCATTGCAGATTCAGATGTGGCTGCTGTAGCAATCTCTGGAGAAGTTCTGAAGAAGCTGCTTCTTGCAGTGTTGTAGATTCAGATGTGGCAGATTTTATAGAACCAGTAGTCAAGGATGTTGATGATATTAATGTAGGTTTTGTATGCTCTGTAGAAATTGTTACCTGCACAATTGTAGATTCAAATGTGACTGCTGGTGTACTATCCTGGGAAGTTGTTTCTTGCACCATTGCAGCTTCAGATGTTCCTGCTGATGTACTCCCTGCAGAAGTTGTTTCTATCTCCATTGTCTTTTGAGATGCGGATGTAGTTGCACCCTCTGGAGAAGTTGTTTCATGCACGCTTGGAGTTTCAGATCTGCCTGGTATTGTAGTAGAAGAAGTGAAGGATGTTGTTGATATTGGTGTAGCTGTTGTATTCCCTGCAGAGGGTGTTTTTTGCACCATTGTAGATTCAGATATGGATGCTGTTGTTCTCTCTGCAGAAGTCGTTTCTTTGACCAAAGTAGATAAAGATATGGCTGCTCCTGTACTGGCTACAGAAGTTGTTTCTTTGACCACTGTGGATTCAGATTTGGCTGTTGTTGTACTCTCTGGGGAAGTTGTTTCTTGCTCACTTGGAGATTCAGATGCGGCTGATGTTTTGCTCTCTAGAGAAGTTTCTGCATGCACCACTGTGGATTCAGATATGACTGTAGTTGCACTCTCTGGAGAAGTTGTTTCTTTCACCATTGGAGATCCGGGTGTCGTTGTTGTGTTACGCTCTGCAGAAGTTGATGCTTGCTCCATTGTAGACTGAGATGTGGCTGCTGTTGTACTCACTGGAGGTGTTGTTTCTTGTACTCCTGTAGAGTCAGATGCGGCATCTGTTTTATTGAGGTCAGATGTTTCTTGCAGCATTGTAGGATCAGATTTGGATACGGTGGTAATATCCGGAGAAGTTGTTTCTACCTCCATTGTCGTTTGAGATGCGGCTGTAGTTGCACCCTCTGGAGAACTTGTTTCATGCACGCTTGGAGATTCAGATGTGCCTGGTATTGTAGGAGAAGAAGTGAAGGATGTTGTTGATATTGGTGTAGCTGTTGTATTCCCTGCAGAGGGTGTTTTTTGCACCATTGTAGATTCAGATGTGGATGCTGTTGTTCTCTCTGCAGAAGGTGTTTCTCTGACCAAAGTAGATAAAGATATGGCTGCTGCTGTACTCGCTAGAGAAGTTGTTTCTTTGACTATTGTAGATTCAGATTTGGCTGTTGTTGTACTCTCTGGGGAAGTTGTTTCTTGCTCACTTGGAGATTCAGATGCGGCTGTTGTTTTGCTCTCTAGAGAAGTTTCTGCCTGCACCGCTGTGGATTCAGATATGACTGTAGCTGCACTCTCTGGAGAAGTTGTTTCTTTCACCATTGGAGCGCCGGGTGTCGACGTCGTGTTACGCTCTGCAGAAGTGGATGCTTGCACCATTGTAGACTGAGATGTGGCTGCTGTTGTACTCACTGGAGGTGTTGTTTCTTGTACTCCTGTAGAGACAGATGCGGCAGCTGTTTTAACCACTTCCAAAGTTTCTTGCAGCGTTGTAGGATCAGATTTGGATACGGTGGTAATATCCGGAGAAGTTGTTTCTACCTCCATTGTCGTTTGAGATGCGGCTGTAGTTGCACCCTCTGGAGAACTTGTTTCATGCACGCTTGGAGATTCAGATGTGCCTGGTATTGTAGTAGAAGAAGTCAAGGGTGTTGTTGATATTGGTGTAGCTGTTGTATTCCCTGCAGAGGGTGTTTTTTGCACCATTGTAGATTCAGAGGTGGATGCTGTTGTTCTCTCTGCAGAAGTTGTTTCTTTGACCAAAGTAGATAAAGATATGGCTGCTCCTGTACTGGCTACAGAAGTTGTTTCTTTGACCACTGTGGATTCAGATTTGGCTGTTGTTGTACTCTCTGGCGAAGTTGTTTCTTGCTCACTTGGAGATTCAGATGCGGCTGATGTTTTGCTCTCTAGAGAAGTTTCTGCATGCACCGCTGTGGATTCAGATATGACTGTAGTTGCACTCTCTGGAGAAGTTGGTTCTTTCACCATTGGAGATCCGGGTGTTGCTGTTGTGTTACGCTCTGCAGAAGTTGATGCTTGCACCATTGTAGACTGAGATGTGGCTGCTGTTGTACTCACTGAAGTGTTGTTTCTTGTACTCCTGTAGAGACAGATGCGGCAGCTGTTTTAACCACTTCCAAAGTTTCTTGCAGCGTTGTAGGATCAGATTTGTATAAGGTGGTAATATCCGGAGAAGTTGTTTCTACCTCCATTGTCGTTTGAGATGCGGCTGTAGTTGCACCCTCTGGAGAACTTGTTTCATGCACGCTTGGAGATTCAGATGTGCCTGGTATTGTAGGAGAAGAAGTGAAGGATGTTGTTGATATTGGTGTAGCTGTTGTATTCCCTGCAGAGGGTGTTTTTTGCACCATTGTAGATTCAGTTGTGGATGCTGTTGTTTTCTCTGCAGAAGTTGTTTCTTTGACCAAAGTAGACAAAGATATGGCTGCTCCTATGCTCGCTAGAGAAGTTGTTTCTTTAACCACTGTGGATTCAGATTGGGCTGTTGTTGTACTCTCTGGGGAAGTTGTTTCTTGCTCACATGGAGATTCAGATGCGGCTGTTGTTTTGCTCTCTAGAGAAGTTTCTGCATGCACCGCTGTGGATTCAGATATGACTGTAGTTGCACTCTCTGGAGAAGTTGTTTCTTTCACCATTGGAGAGCCGGGTGTCGTCGTTGTGTTACGCTCTGCAGAAGTTGATGCTTGCACCATTGTAGACTGAGATGTGGCTGCTGTTGTACTCACTGGAGGTGTTGTTTCTTGTACTCCTGTAGAGACAGATGCGGCAGCTGTTTTAACCGCTTCCAAAGTTTCTTGCAGCGTTGTAGGATCAGATTTGTATAAGGTGGTAATATCCAGAGAAGTTGTTTCTATTTCCATTGTCGTTTGAGATGCGGCTGTAGTTGCACCTTCTGGAGAACTTGTTTCATGCACGCTTGGAGATTCAGATGTGCCTGGTATTGTAGGAGAAGAAGTGAAGGATGTTGTTGATATTGGTGTAGCTGTTGTATTCCCTGCAGAGGGTGTTTTTTGCACCATTGTAGATTCAGATGTGGATGCTGTTGTTCTCTCTGCAGAAGGTGTTTCTCTGACCAAAGTAGATAAAGATATGGCTGCTGCTGTACTCGCTAGAGAAGTTGTTTCTTTGACTATTGTAGATTCAGATTTGGCTGTTGTTGTACTCTCTGGGGAAGTTGTTTCTTGCTCACTTGGAGATTCAGATGCGGCTGTTGTTTTGCTCTCTAGAGAAGTTTCTGCATGCACCGCTGTGGATTCAGATATGACTGTAGTTGCACTCTCTGGAGAAGTTGTTTCTTTCACCATTGGAGAGCCGGGTGTCGTTGTTGTGTTACGCTCTGCAGAAGTTGATGCTTGCTCCATTGTAGACTGAGATGTGGCTGCTGTTGTACTCACTGGAGGTGTTGTTTCTTGTAGTCCTGTAGAGTCAGATGTGGCAGCTGTTTTATTCAGGTCAGATGTTTCTTGCAGCATTGTAGGATCAGATTTGGATACGGTGGTAATATCCGGAGAAGTTGTTTCTACCTCCATTGTCGTTTGAGATGCGGCTGTAGTTGCACCCTCTGGAGAACTTGTTTCATGCACGCTTGGAGATTCAGATGTGCCTGGTATTGTAGTAGAAGAAGTCAAGGATGTTGTTGATATTGGTGTAGCTGTTGTATTCCCTGCAGAAGGTGTTTTTAGCACCATTGTAGATTCAGATGTGGATGCTGTTGTTCTCTCTGCAGAAGGTGTTTCTCTGACCAAAGTAGATAAAGATATGGCTGCTGCTGTACTCGCTAGAGAAGTTATTGCTTTGACCACTGTGGATTCAGATTTGGCTGTTGTTGTACTCTCTGGGGAAGTTGTTTCTTGCTCACTTGGAGATTCAGATGCGGCTGTTGTTTTGCTCTCTAGAGAAGTTTCTGCCTGCACCACTGTGGATTCAGATATGACTGTAGTTGCATTCTTCGGAGAAGTTGGTTCTTTCACCATTGGAGAGCCAGGTGTCGTCGTTGTGTTACGCTCTGCAGAAGTTGATGCTTGCACCATTGTAGACTGAGATGTGGCTGCTGTTGTACTCACTGAAGGTGTTGTTCCTTGTACTCCGGTAGAGTCAGATGCGGCAGCTGTTTTATTCACGTCAGATGTTTCTTGCAGCATTGAAGAATCAGATTTGGATACGGTGGTATTATCCGGAGAAGTTGTTTCTACCTCCATTGTCGTTAGAGATGCGGCTGTAGTTGCACCCTCTGGATAACTTGTTTCATGCACGCTTGGAGATTCAGATGTGCCTTGTATTGTAGTAGAAGAAGTCAAGGATGTTGTTGATATTGAGGAAGCTGTTGTATTCCCTGCAGAGGTTGTTGTTTGCACCATTGTAGATTCAGATGTGGATGCTGTTGTTCTCTCTGCAGAAGTTGTTTCTTTGACCAAAGTAGATAAAGATATGGCTGCTCCTGTACTGGCTACAGAAGTTGTTTCTTTGACCACTGTGGATTCAGATTTGGCTGTTGTTGTACTCTGTGGGGAAGTTGTTTCTTGCTCACTTGGAGAGTCAGATGCGACTGTTGTTTTGCTCTCTAGAGAAGTTTCTGCATGCACCGCTGTGGATTCAGATATGACTGTAGTTGCATTCTCGGGAGAAGTTGTTTCTTTCACCATTGGAGATCCGGGTGTTGCTGTTGTGTTACGCTCTGCAGAAGTTGATGCTTGCACCATTGTAGACTGAGATGTGACTGTTGTTGTAGTCACTGAAGATGTTGTTTCTTGTACTCTTGGGGAGTCAGATGCGGTAGCTGTTTTAATCGCTTCTGAAGTTTCTTGCAGCGTTGTAGGATCAGATTTGGATAAGGTGGTATTATCCGCAGAAGTTGTTTTTACCTCCATTGTCGTTTGAGATGCGGCTGTAGTTGCGCCCTCTGGAGAACTTGTTTCATGCACGCTTGGAGATTCAGATGTGCCTGGTATTGTAGTAGAAGAAGTCAAGGATGTTGTTGATATTGGTGTAGCTGTTGTATTCCCTGCAGAGGGTGTTTTTTGCACCATTGTAGATTCAGTTGTGGATGCTGTTGTTTTCTCTGCAGAAGTTGTTTCTTTGACCAAAGTAGACAAAGATATGGCTGCTCCTATGCTCGCTAGAGAAGTTGTTTCTTTAACCACTGTGGATTCAGATTGGGCTGTTGTTGTACTCTCTGGGGAAGTTGTTTCTTGCTCACATGGTGATTCAGATTCGGCTGTTGTTTTGCTCTCTTGAGAAGTTTCTGCATGCACCACTGTGGATTCAGATATGACTGTAGTTGCACTCACTGGAGAAGTTGTTTCGTTCACCCTTGGAGTTTCGGATGTTGTCGTTGTGTTACGCTCTGCAGAAGTTGATGCTTGCACCATTGTAGTCTTAGATGTGTCTGCTGTTTTACTCACTGAAGATGTTGTTCCTTGTACTGTTGTGGAGTCAGATGCGGCAGCTGTTTTATTCTCGTCAGACGTTCCTTGCAGCATTGTAGGATCAGATTTGTATACGGTTGTAGTCTCCAGAGAAGTTGTTTCTACCTCCATTGTTGTTTGAGATACGGATGTAGTTGCACCCTCTGGAGAACTTGTTTCTTGCATGCTTGCAGATTCAGATGTGCCTGGTACTGTACGAGAAGGAGTCAAGGATGTTGTTGATATTGAGGTAGCTGTTGTATTCCCTGCAGAGGGTGTTTTTTGCACCATTGTAGATTCAGATGTGGATGCTGTTGTTCTCTCTGCAGAAGGTGTTTCTCTGACCAAAGTAGATAAAGATATGGCTGCTGCTGTACTCGCTAGAGAAGTTGTTTCTTTGACCATTGTAGATTCAGATTTGGCTGTTGTTGTACTCTCTCGGGAAGTTGTTTCTTGCTCACTTGGAGATTCAGATGCGGCTGTTGTTTTGCTCTCTAGAGAAGTTTCTGCCTGCACCGCTGTGGATTCAGATATGACTGTAGTTGCACTCTCTGGAGAAGTTGTTTCTTTCACCATTGGAGAGCCGGGTGTCGTCGTTGTGTTACGCTCTGCAGAAGTTGATGCTTGCACCATTGTAGACTGAGATGTGGCTGCTGTTGTACTCACTGGAGGTGTTGTCTCTTGTAGTCCTGTAGAGTCAGATGCGTTAGCTGTTTTTGATATTGGCGTAGCTGTTGTATTCTCTGAAGAGGTTGTTTTTTGCCCCATTGTAGATTCAGATATGGCTGGTGCTATAGTCACCAGAAAACTTGTTTCTTTGACCACTGTAGATTCAGATTTGGCTCCTCTTGTACTCTCTAGAGAAGGTATTTCATGTATTGTTGTGGATTCCGATGTGGCTGTAGTTGTACTCTCTGGTGAAGTTGTTTCTTGTTCCATTTTAGATCCAGATCTCGCTGTTGTTTTACTTTCTGGGGTAGTTTTTTCTTTCATCTCCGTAGATGTTACAGTTGCTGTACTGTTTCGAGAAGTTGTTTCATGTACTGTTGTTGGTTCACATTTGTCTGCTGTTATAGGAGCAGTAGTCAAGGATATTGTTGATACTGGTATAGCTGTTATACTCTCTGGAGAACTGGTGTCTTGCATTGTTGTAGATACTGATGTGGCTGCTGCCATACTCTCTTCAGGAGTTGTTCCTTTCACTGTTTTAGCTTCAGATGTGTTTGCTGTTATACATTCTGGAGAAGTTATTTCATGCATTGTTGTGGATTCAGATGTATTTTCCATTGTAGGAGCAGTAGTCAAGGTTTTTGTTGATATTGATGTAGCTGTTTTACTCTCTGGAGAAGTTCTTTCTTGCACTATTGTAGATACTGATGTGGCTGCTGCAATACTCTCTAGAGAAGTTGTTCTTTGCACCGTTGTGGATTCATATGTGGCTGCCGTTCTATACTCTGGTGAAGTTGTTCCTTTCTCTGTTGTAGCTTCAGATGTGGTTGCTGTTATACATTCTGGAGAAGTTATTTCATGCACTGTTGTAGATCCAGGTGTATTTTCCATTGTAGGAGCAGTAATCAAGGTTTTTATTGGTATTGATGTAGCTGTTGTACTCTCTGGAAAAGTTGTTTCTTTGACCATTGTAGATTCAGATTTGACTATGGTTATACTTTCTGGGGAAGTTGTTTCTTGCACCGTTGGAGATTCAGATGTGACTTTAGTTGCACTCTCTGGAGAAGTTCTTTCTTGCACTATTGTAGATACTGATGTGGCTACTGCAATACTCTCTAGAGTTGTTCTTTGCACTGTTGTGGATCCAGATGTGACTGCTGTTCTACACTCTTCGAAAGTTGCTTCTTTCAATGTTGTAATTTCAGATGTGGTTGCTGTTGCACTCTGTGAAGAAGTTGCTTCTTCAACCATTGTATATTCAGATGTGGCTGCTGTTGTATTTTCTGGAGAAATGGTTTCTTTCACTGTTGAAATTTCAAGTGTGGCTGCTGTTGTACCCATGGGGGAAGTGGTTTCTAGCAATGTTATAGACTCAGATGTGGCTGGTGTACTCTCTTGAGAAATTGTTTCTTGTAGTATTGTAGACACAGATGTGACTGATGTTGCAGGAGCAGTATTCAAGGATGTTGTTGATATTGCTGCTCCTATTATACTTTCTGGAGATGTTTTTTCTTTCCCCCTTGTAGATTCAGATGTGGCTGCTTGTATACACTCTGGAGACATTGTTTCTTGCACCGTTGTAGATTCAGATGTGATGGGTATTGTAAGAGCAGTAGTCAGGGATGTTGTTGATATTGTTGTAGCTGTAGTATTCTCTGGAGAAGTTGTTTCAGGTTTGGCTGCTGGTATACAATCCGGAGAAGTTGTTTTTTTCACTGTTGTGGAGCCAAATGTGACTGTTGTTGTAGGAGCAGCAGTCAAGGATGTTGTCGATATTGGTGTAGCTGTTATGCTTTCAGGAGATGTTGTTTCTTGTACTGTTGAAGATTCAGATGTGGCTGTTGCTGCACTTGCTAGAGAAGTTGCTTCTTGCACTATTTTGGATTCAGATGTGGCTGCTGTTATACAATCCGCAGAAGTGTTTTCTTTTACCATTATAGATTCAGATGTGGGCACTCTTGAACTTTCTGGATAATTTGTCTGTTGCACGGTTGTGGCTTCAAATGTGGCTTCAGTTCTACCATCTGGGGATCTTGTTTCTTTTTCCATTTTAAATTCAGATGTAGCTGCTGTTGTACTCTCTGAAGAAGCTGTTTCTTGCACTGTTAAAGTTTCAAATGTGGCTGGTGTTGTATTACCTAGGGAAGTAGTTTCTTGCACCATTGTGGATTCAGATGTGGCTGTGATGGTCTTATTTGGAGTAGTCAAGGATATTCTTGATATTGCTGTACTTGTTGTACTCCCTTGAGAAATTGTCTCTTCTACCATTGTGGATTTCAATGTGGTTGCTGTTGTACTGTCTGGAGAAGTTGTTTCTTGCACCATTGTAGATTCAGATGTGGCTGCTGTTGTACTCTCTGGGGAAGTTTCTTCTTGCACCGCAGTAGATTCAGATGTTGTTGCTGTTGTCCTCTCTGGGGAAGTTTCTTCTTGCACCGCAGTAGATTCAGATGTTGTTGCTGTTGTCCTCTCTGGGGAAGTTGTTTCTTGCACTGTTGTAATGTCAGATGTGGTTGCTGTTTTAGGAGCAGTAGTCAAGGATGTTGTGCTGTGTAGAGAAGCTGTTTCTGCCACAGTTGTGGATTTCGATGTGTCTGCTGTTGTGGTCCATTGTGCTTTAGGAGCAGTGCTCACTCCTGTTTTTGATTCTATAGTACTGCTGATTTTGAGGGTTGTAATATCTGGCCTTGCTGTGGGTTCCAATTGGGAAGTGATTGATTCATCTTGCTTTTTAGTAGAACTCATTGGTATGGATGTTGTTATGCTATTCCTACTGGGAGAGGCTGTTAATAATGTTTTCTGCCTTGTAGTTTTCTTACAAGCAGCTCCGAGGAGAGTTCGGGATTGAAACTTGACTTTTTTTGTTCCTTTCAATATAATCAATAATGAGACACATATTAACCTTCATTCATTATTTTGATTGACTCCAAATAATCCTTGTCTGACTAACGAAAGCTGTAACCACCACCAGATTTAACTGGTCCTTCCTTTGTTATTCTGATACATTGTTTGCCCATTTTTTGTTTTTACTTTGATCTGTGCAGCAAACCATCCCTTTTTGCTCTTTTGATTCTTCCTCAGTGTTGCTCATTTTTTGTTTTCTTTAGCTTTTGTAATGAGAGTGTCACCCATGGCTTGTCAGGCCCAGCCAGAGCAGTTCAATAAACAGCTTGGCTTTGGGCTGGCATAGCAACAAGGAGCCAGCAGAGGGGGAAGGGCCTAAGTCTGAGAGGAGGGAGGGAGTTTACCAGGAGGGTTTTTCTCTCAGCGTTTTGGCGGGAAAGCTCAGATTCCTCTTTGCTCTGCCTGGAGTAAGGCTGAATAAAGCTCAATTCCTCTTGTTAACTACTTGAGTGAGTGTGCCATTATTTACAGGCCTACCAGGCCTGACATAAAGAGGAATCTCAACAACAATGGGTTTATCCCAGTCTCAGTGCTGGTGAGAACCCAACCCAACTATGGAGAAGGTCTGTGCTCCCAAGGCAGAGAGGCACGACCTCCCTCTCAGAGGAGAGGGGTTTTGGCCGCGAAGAAGCAAGCGGCGACAGAGGCCTGCGAAGCAAAAGGCCCCCACCCGGGAGAATGGAGTCGGCATTCCCCATGGCCTCAGGATGGAAACTGTGGGTGTCTGGTTGGAACCAGAGGAAGATCGGAGTCCATGCCATACTGGATGGGAGACCCCGGTAAGGTGGATGTAGCCGAGGCTATGCGGCAAGCTTTTGAAAACCTCAGAGGCGGTTCCCGGTTTGGTGCGGCGGATGCAGGCGGAAGAATGGGACACTGACTCGATCCCTGAGGAGGAAGGCTGCCAGGATGAGCCTGCCACCACAGGCTACGTGCTGGGAATCCCTATGTGGTCGAAGAGGGTCCCCTCCTAGGGGCCCAGAATTGTGCCATGCTATGTGAGTTCCTGGGCGATGACGATGGCACGGAAGAGCACTTCATCCCCTGTGAGGAATCCGCAGCTTGGTTGGAGCCAGCAGCCCTGAGGAGGAGTGAAAGTTCCGGCCCTTCCCGGGCCTTCACGTAAGCTCAAGCGCCGGCGGGGCAGGAGGAAGGGAAAAGGCGAGTGCAGCCTTCAGAGGCGCTGAAGGGCAGTTTGCCTGACCCCATCCTGTGTGGCGACCTGAGCGAGGAGGAGGATGAGGGCCCCGTGCGAGGAGACCCCCTCGAAGCAATCCCAGCCACCTACGGCTGCGATGTGTGTAGGTTGGGGACGACGCATCCATGGGCAGTGATGTTCGCGGGCCACCTGGAGCATGGCCCCGGGTGTGAGAGAGGACACCCGGCTCCCCGGGGAGGAGAGGCGAAGATGGACCCTGGAAAGGCTGAGACAGAAGTTGGAGTGGAGAGTGAAAGCGCCTCCAACTGTGCTGACTCAAGGCCAGATCCAGTGATGGAGCTCTTGAAGGGCAAAGAACTGGAGGAAGGAATTCAAACAGCATTGGAAGGGAGAGTGCAACTTTCCCTGAGAAACAGGTTGCCGTGGAAATGGAAATTCCAGCAGCAAAGGGGTCGAGCCGGTCGCAACCCCTGGCTGGGGATGACGCAAAGGAAGGTGAAGAATGTTTAGGCCTGCCTGCGGCTGCTGAGAGTACAAGGGAAGCCATCCAGCGCGTGCAGTCGAGGCCCATTCCCAACCCGGGGTGGGGGGCTGCACAAGGCTCTGCTGCACAAGAGGAGCAGCAGGAGGCCCACCAAGCCGTCAGCGACCCTGGTGCAACGGCGGAGGTGAGCGAGCCCCTGGGTGGGAGTGAGTGTGTGTCCCTCAAGATGAAAGCCGCTATGGGAGAGCCTCTCCAGCTGCCCGACTGTGCTGATGTGGAGGAAAAGGGGGAGTCAGTCAAGGCAAGTAGCTCCCAGCTGATTTCACTGTCTCTGGAAGACCCAGATGAGGTGAAGACGTGGGACGCCGTTGCAAAGGGACTGAACCCAGCCGATCCTTCCAGCGTAGCCCTGGGGGAAGATCGGCAGGCTGATGCAGCGCCTGTAGTGACTGGAGAGGAAAACAGCCTCATGATGTGTTTTGCGAAGAGCTGCAAAATGAAGCCCCAGTCGCTTTGTGGGATCTGCTGGATGAGACGAAACAACTAAGCGAAGAGGAGGGGTGTGCAATTTCCCCCTCAGTGGAAAAGAATGCTGAAGAAAGTTTTGCTGAGCGGGCCCCTGTGGGTACTTTGATCTTATGGGGAGCGACCCTCGAAGCTTGGATGTCCGGTGGCGTAAATGGCGAAGTGGGAAGAGAATCTGGGGCTGCATACGTGATGCCTCAGCGAGAAGCAGTAGATGAACCAGAGGAGGCAGTTCCGAAGGATGACCTGCAGTGCACAGAGAGCCCGGTGGGGCTGCACGTTGTGTCGGGGCTGCAGAGGAGTCTACAGGGCTGCAAGAGAGCGCAGGCCATGCCATGCCAGGTGGGATCTTAGTAAAGTTGCCACCTGAGTCCAGGGAGGAAATCTGGCAGTCAATCCTGGAGGGAGGAAGAGGCCCCTCGGAGGCCCAAGTTCCAGAGAGAGGCCAGGAGGCTTTGTGGAGTTTTGTTGCGGGGAGAATGCGGAAGGTGTCCATCGTGGCTTTGGGAAAGGCACAGAGAATTCCCAATCGCCCGCCAGTGAGTCCCTTGCGGTTGAAGAGATTCGGCTGCCTGAGGCTCTTCCCGTTCTTACAGAAAGAAGCCCTCCAACCAGTTGGAGGATGGAAAGGAGTCCAGCTGCGTGATGGGAGTGCGTGGTTCCTGCATTTGGAGGTTGCTATCCAAGCTGCTGTTCCGGGAGAGGGCCTGCAGTGTCTCCAGGTGACTGCAGCCAGGTTCTTTCTGGAGATGTGTGGGGCCGAGCAGTTAATGGAGGGAAGAGTTGCAGAGCCGAGGAAATTCAGTGATGGGCAGCCCTTCTTGGGTGCAGCCGCCTTTTTGCTCGGAGTTGTCTTTGAGTGGGGCAGAGGTGCACAACAGGGGTGTCTTTCCGGGGCCCCAGGAGAGCAACCGAGTGATCGAGGCCCAATCTTGAACTGGGAGAAGTTTCAGAAGGAGATCCCAGAGACTGAACTTTGCTTCAATTTGGATCCAGGGATCGAATGGGAACCCTGGCAAACGGCAAAGACTAAAATGATTGAGCCGAACGTTGGTCTACTGTCCCCAGGAAAGAGACAATATATGCAGCCCTTTGGAGCCTCCCTTGGGGACTAGCACACAGATGTTAATGATTGTAAATGTTGGGAGGGGGTTGTTGATGTGGTGCTTTATTGTGCTTCGACCCCTAAAAGGAGGAAGGTTATTAATACGGTCACCCTCTAGGAAAGGCAGAAGCGGGCAGATTTCATTGAGGGTAGGTGTTACGTGAAGAGGTTGCCTTATATATGTTCTGGATGGGTGGAAAGGCAAATGACGAAGGAACGAAATAACGGTGTTGCAGGATATTCTGTAAATGCATAAATGGAACTGAAAATGCCAGATTAATGTGTACTTCATTTGTAGTAATGAAGATAGTTTAAATGATGTTTTGGTTTATGATGAAACAAAATTATTTTCAGTTATATTTTGCATAAGTTAATGCATTGCAATTTAAGTTTATATAAGCTTAGAAGTGTAAAGTAGAGTGATGCTATGTATGTGTACAATGCTTACTGCTAGGAATGTGTTAGATACTGTTATCCTGATATAGTTTAAATGGTAGTTATGATTTTGTTAAAATATATAACATGCCATCGCATTACCTATTTGTATAAGTTGCCTGTAGGATTGTGTGGGTTTTCTCCCTCTCTCCTCTCCCATTCATTCTTCTCTCCCTGTGGGGCAGGTGTTCCGGGGGGGGGGGGGCGTATGGTTGACACATTACTTGATCTTTTGCAAGTGTGTATTATGTGTACCAATTTAAGGGTGGTTTGTTAATGCTTTGCAACTGATTTACATTGTTATATAATTCCTCAATGCTCTGCAATGCAGTGTGATGTTGGGGGTCAGTTAGTTTTAATAGTTAAAAATGTATGCCAGTTATGAGATCAAGTATATTGTGTGCGTTATAATGTTAAATTCACTGCTATGTTATATAATAGTCTTGGGGGGGGGCGCCATTCCGAAGGGGCGTAATGTCAGGCCCAGCCAGAGCAGTTCAATAAACAGCTTGGCTTTGGGCTGGCATAGCAACAAGGAGCCAGCAGAGGGGGAAGGGCCTAAGTCTGAGAGGAGGGAGGGAGTTTACCAGGAGGGTTTTTCTCTCAGCGTTTTGGCGGGAAAGCTCAGATTCCTCTTTGCTCTGCCTGGAGTAAGGCTGAATAAAGCTCAATTCCTCTTGTTAACTACTTGAGTGAGTGTGCCATTATTTACAGGCCTACCAGGCCTGACATGGCTATTCCGTAGAGCTTGCCCAGTCTAGAGTACACTTTCTTAACTGTAGATTCAAATTTTAATTGCATGATAATTGCACAGACTGAAGGTGAGGAGGAGAGAACTATGCCCGTAGAGCTCAACCAGCCAACTGGTTTCCTGTGTGTGGTAGACTAACCTCCCCATTCTTGATCCCAAAGTATTTGTATCCTGATTATGGGAGAAAGGGGTTAGCCTAAGAAGCTGGACTGCATTATACAAATACACAAGCCAGACACAAGTCTTGTGGCTGGGCCGCCCGGGGGGAGTAGAGACCCAGCTGCCGACGTTTGATGGTGTGGCACTTCGCCCACAGCCCCTAGTTAAGAGCCTTGGGGTCCAGCTGGACACCCAACTGTCGATGGAAGCGCAGATTGCCTGCGCTTGCAAGACAGCGTTCTGCCATCTGCGGCAGGCGAAACGGCTGGCTCCTTACCTCTCCCGCAGCGACCTGGCCATGGTGATCCAAGCCACGGTCATCTCGAGGCTCGATTACTGTAATGCGCTGTACATTGGCCTACCCTTGTCGATGATCCGGAAACTTAAGCTGGTGCAGAACGCAGCAGCGCGCCTGCTGTCGGGAGCTCCAAGATCTGCGCATGTGACTCCACTCCTGCGTGCACTGCACTGGCTTCCCATTGAATTCCGGATCTCCTTCAAGGTGTTAGTTCTAACTTTCAAGGCCTTATATGGCTTGGGGCCAGTGTACCTGAGGGAGCGTCTTACCCCATACAAACCCAGAAGATCACTGCGTTCAGAGGGGCTCAATCTACTAGAAGTCCCTAGTATTAAGATCTGTAGGCTGTTGAGCACCCAGCAGAGAGCATTTACAGTGGCCGCTCCGACCCTCTGGAATTCTTTACCGGAGGAGATACGAGCAATACGGGGCTTGCTGGCCTTCCGCAAGTCTGTGAAGACTTGGTTATATAGGCAGGCATTTGGTTCCAACTGATGCCTCCTATAGCTCGCCAGCGGCCATCATACCGTTTTGCCATGTATTGCCTGTACATTATTGCTGCCGGGGTTATTGTGGGGAGTGGGGCCTTTGGGTATTCGTTTTTATCTGTACTGATGTTTTACTGATTTTACTGATTTTACTGATTATGTTGTAAACCGCTCTGGGCTCCGGAGAGAGCGGTCTACCAAATTGAATTTATAAATAAATAAATAAATACACAAGCCAGATTCCAAGGCCCTCTCCCTTCCTTGCTCATTCCCATATTTTAAACTTTTTAGTATTCAGGTGTTCCCTCACTCACCTTTATCCTTGTTGGAAATAGCAACCTTACAAGCTTCCACTAACTGTTTGTACAATTGTTAACCTGTGTTCTATGTGTATGTTGATTTTCAAATTTGGCTTACTTCTTTGATGTGGGAGGAGTTATACATGTGGTTCTACTAAGCATGTGCAAACTCAGTACTCCATTTTGTGTAGGATGCTTTTGAACTTCATTGAAGGTAGATGTATGCTCATGGACTTGAGTGTGTACAGAAATTCTTGACCATTTGAAAACATGGTTCTCAGTTTAACAGCTGAGCTGCCTGTGGTGCTATTACATTAATATTTTAGGAATATCACTTATCATAGATTTGAGTTCTAACAAGGTCATACCATTCTTGACTTGAGGTTTTTCATGTGGTCTCTATGTTCATAGAAACTCACACTTTGCCAAACTGAGGTGACATTATTTTACCTTTGCAATAAGGTTATGGTGCACAGAAATTTCCAAAAGATTATGGACCCTCCCAATAAATTCATGGAATTTCCAATAATCCCTACCAGTTATGACAAGAGATTAACACCTATATCATTTTCCAATAATATTTATTAACACTTATTTGGATATATCTTAAACTGTCCCTATTCTCCCCACAGGTAGTCTCCAGAAAAGGCAAAAAACAAGCCACAATTACCTGGAAAAAAATTCCCGAGGATGACCACAATAACCTAGGCATACTCAAACTGAAATGATGGGTGGGTATTAGAAAGCCAACAGCCCCCCAAAAACTATTTAATCATTGTATAACCTTCTATATTAAAAAGAGAAGACCATCTTTTGAAATTACTCCATCTTTCAAGACTAACTACCATATTTTGGCATAATGGTTGGTTTAGTGTTCTTTAGCTTTACTCTAATTTTAAAGTGAGTTTTTCATGTACATGCTACAACCTGCTCCTGGTCTTATTTTTGCAGAGAGAATTGACCTGCTCTATCTATTTTCCACTTCCAATTATGTAGTCTATTTGATTTCTACATCAGCCATCAGGTGATGTTTTATAGTTGGCCTTGTACAATTCAGTTAGTCATTTTTCTGCCTTATTTCATGATCTTATATTAATTTTCCTACAATCTTTGATTCTGCTCCATTTTCTATTTTTTGGACTCCAGTTGATTACCTAGAATGCACTTGATTTGTTAATTTATCCTTATTTACATAGGTACATGCATTAAAAAAATTCCCCTTCCAAAGAGACCATAAAAGCAGAGTAGATAATCACACATGGACATATCCCATTAAGATACAAAAAAAACTCAGCTGTCCCTTTCTTGCAAGCCATCAAAAACAAGCTACTTGTTCAGGACTAGAAGTAACATTTATTATCAAAAAAAGCAGCAACTAACATTTCATATACTTCTAGGAACCATAGACTCTGTTAACTTAACTGCTCCTTCCCTTGCAGCTCCATGACATCTGTCTTAAGTATCTCCCAATTTTCTGACTTATAAAACTTCTTGTTTCCCTTTGCTCCCATAATATTTTCACCACCTACCATTCCTTTCTTCTCTCCCCCAAATCAAGTCATGACTCTATCACAGCATTTCTCTACCTAGGGGTCGGGACCCCTGGAGGGAGTCGTGAGGGAGTTTCAGAGGGGTCGCTGAAGACCACCAGAAAACATATATTTCTGATGCTCTTAGGAACTCCTTGGCAGAGAAGGCTGAAGATCTCTCAGCCTGTCCTTCTCTTCCTTTTTGGAAACGGACAGCGAATCCTCCCACCAAAAGCCCTCCTCTGCTGTGATTGAACAGCATCTCAGCCAAGGGGGGGGGGCTGTTTCTGAGGCTCCAAGCAGGGAGGTGAGAGCAGGCATGCTCGGCGCATGGCAGCATGGTGCGCATGTGCGGGCAAGGGAGAGCTTGTAAGGCTGGAGAAAGGCTTATGCCAGCGAGTCCCTTCAATGCATAGGGATTCTGTGTGGGAAGTTTGGCCCTATTCTATCGTTAGTGGGGTTCAAGGGAGTCTTTGATTGTAATTTAACTATAAATTCCAGCAACTACCACTCCCAAATGTCAACTTCTATTTTCCCCAAACTCCACCAGTGTTCACATTTGGGAATATTGAGCATTCATGCCAAGTTTGATCCAGATCTATCATTGTTTGGATTCACCGTGCTCTTTGGATGTAGGTGAACTACAACTCTAAAACTCAAGGTCAATGCTCACCAAAACCTTCCACTATTTTCTGTTGGTCATGGGAGTTCTGTGTGCTAAGTCTGATTCAATTCCATCATTGCCGGAGTTCAGAATGCTATTTGATTGTAGGTGAACTATAAATCCCAGCAACTACAACGCCCATATGACAAAATGGCACACACACCCCACCCCCACCCCCAACCACGCCAGTATTCAAATTTGGGCGTATCAGGTATTTGTGCCAAATTTGGTCCAGCGAATGAAAATACATCCTGCGTATTAAATATTTGCATTACAATGCACAACAATAACAAAATTACAGTTATGAAGTAGCAACAAAAATAATTTTATGGTTGGGGGTCACCACAATATGAGGAACTGTGTTAAGGGGTCATGGCATGAGAAAGGTTATGAAACACTGCTCTATCAGGAACAGAGATCAATACCATAGGCCAAAAATTTGTGGGAGGGTGTTATGATAGTTCAGTCAAGGCTGCCAGAGTGGTTGTGCAAAGGGACACAAAGATAAATATCGAGACCATGAAGGAAACAGCATGGAAAAGTTCCAGATTTCCTCTACAATGCTTGCTGCTTTTGCCTTGTTTCCTTATCAAAACTGAGTTTATTGTTTATGCAAATTCTTGCCACTTGGTTGTCTTGCAATCTTATTTATTTAAAACTTTTGTATCCCGATATTCTCATCTCCATAGAGGGACTTAGACCGGCATCTTGCAACAATTAATTTTAGTGGACTACAATCCCCCAAATCCCCAATGACCATGTTCATTGGCTGGTTCATTGGCTGGTTCAAAGTCTACTCTAAGCAAACAAAAGCAACATTCTAACATTCTGCAGTTTCTGGTCCAGAATTATGAAGAGTGCTGGCACAGAAATAATGTTTGCAAGCAGTCCCCAAATTACAAACCAGATAGGATGTGTAGGTTTGTTCTTAAGTTGAATTTGTATATAAGTCGGAACAGGCACATTTTAAGGTGTAACTCCAGCTCTGTGTGTGTGTGTGTGTGTGTGTGTGTGCGCGCGCGCGTATTCATGCATGCTTTGGAAGATTTCACCTCATTTTCTGTCCCTGTGATAATTGGATTTTTAAAAATTTGGCTAGTTGTGGAAACAAGGATTGGTGACAACTTTTCCCCATGATAACTCTTTCAGGAGTGAATTTCCCTTCCAAAGGATAGATTTCTCACACTTCATGTTGTCTTATCCCTATTCTTAACTATTAATCATTTGTAGAAGTTTGCAACTTGGGACAGCCTGTACTTGGCTTTGAATATTATTGAATATTTTTTTACAAGTCACTTCCATCCCATCCGGTACAGCATATTTAATTGTATAATAGTCACCATCACATAATACTGTGTTTCCCCGAAAGTAAGACAGCGTCTTACTTTCTTTTCCCCCCGAAAAGTCCCACTACGCCTTACTTTCGGGGTACGGCTTACATTGGGCGACGGTAAGCCGTACCCCCGGCCGCCGCGTCACTCGGTCCCGCCTCCTCCGCCGCCTCCTCCTCCGCCCAAAGAACAGCCGCTTTTTCTTTTTCCAGGCCTCTGACGCGACGCTGCTTCGCTCCGCCTCTTGCTCCTTCTTCCCCCCCGCCCTTTGTTCGAGTGAACAAAGGGCGGGGGGAAGGAAAAGGAGCAAGAGGCGGAGCGAAGCAGCGTTGCTTCAGAGGCCTCTGACGCGACGCTGCTTCGCTCCGCCTCTTCGCTCTGCCTCTTGCTCCTTGTTTGCTCCGCCTCTTGCTCCTGTCCTGGCCTCTGACGTGACGCCGCTTCGCCCCGCCTCCTGCTCCTTCTTTCCCCCGCCCTTCGCATGGAGTACGGCTTACATTTGGGGTATGGCTTACATTAGCCGACCCCGCTGACACCCCCGATACGTCTTACAATCGGGGGTGTCTTACTTTCATGGAAACACGGTAGTTTTACCCTCCTTTTGCCTTTCCCCGCACAATAGTTGTACCTTTAGTTCATTTGCCGGATGAGGATATGACTGTCCTTTAGGTGCTGTGGGTCTTGGTTAGGAGTAAAATTCACTCCCCCCACCTGAACTCTTTCCTTTTTGGCATAGGGGGCAGCCATGTGGGTAGGCGAACCATCATCCACTTTGATGGCTATCCCCTTTGAGGGTGCACTCGTGTGGACTGTATGGGTGCTTCCTTTGAGGATGCAGCCACATGGATAGTGGAACCATTGCCTGCCTACACCCTCATAGTAAATATTACACAGTAAAAGAAGCCCCTCAAATGCATAATAGTTGCCATCGCTTAATAGTAATACCCCCTCCCCCAAAAGTGCAACTACAGTAGAGTGTTGCTTATCCAACATAAATGGGCTGGTAGAACGTTAGATAAGAAAAAAATGTTGGATAAGGAGAGATTAAGGAAAAGCCTATTAAATGTTAAATTACATTATGATTTTACAAATTAAGCAACAAAACATATTTTAAAACAAAATGTCAGAAAAAGCAATTCAATACACGGTAACATTATGTAGTAATTACTGTATTTACGAATTTAGCACCAAAACATCGCAATGTATTGAAACAGCTGTGGATCTGGGTGGGAGGCAGACTGCGTTGGAGAATACATAACGTTGGATGAGCGAAGGTTGGATAAGTGGGACTCTACTGTATTATGCAATGAAATATGCCATCTCTCCACCACCTGATCCCAATCTATCCATCCTTCTTCTAAAAACAATATCAAACCCCTAAAAGGTCCCAGCAACATGAAATACACAATAAATCCTTACCTAGTTCCAGCGCATGTACACTCGAGGCTAATATGATCCATAATGCCACTCTGGTTGCTGATGGTATTCCATCCATCATGGTTATTGCTGGACGTGTAAAGATCTGATAACACCCATCTCCTTATATAGCTTCTTAAGAACTCGAAATGTCACTTGGGTGGAATATAAAAGGTATGGTTTCTCTGTTATTACATCCTCTTTTGAGCCAAAGGTGTGGTGTTCTTCATTTATATCATATATTTGGTGTTCAGTAGAGTGTAAACAAGGGGCAGGTCTTGGTAAGGGGAATTAATATTCCTTGAGTTGTTTATCTGCTTCATCACAGTTTCTGCATCTCATTATTTTGAAGTGTGTTTTTTTCCAAAGGCATTAACTGGGGGAAGTTGATTTACTGAACTGTGAGTGAGCCTCATGTGCAACAAATGAGAAAAAAAGGGGCCCCATATTCTGAAACAGGACTCCAGGTCAGGATCTTTTGGAAGAGGGGTACAAACCAATAAGATTAAGGGATTTAGATTTTTTTTAAAAAAAATCTCAGTTTAAGTATTATCATTAAAGTAATATTTATATTTATTTAAAAACTCTGTGGATTTACATAATAAAAACAACAATACCAAAAACATCGCAAAAGTATGTTTTCCAACTTTTGCTAAACCAAATTTTTCAATAAAAAATTCAGTAAAATCAACTTGTTTAGCTAAATCATGTTTGATGCATAAAATGCTCAATGATTAGGTTTGCTTGCATATGTAGGCAATGGTTAGGGATAAAAGGGAGGAATTATATTAGATAATGGAGGAGTGGGGATTGAATTTATTCAGCAAATATGATGCATGTGATTTGCAATGTACTAGAGAAGCATTAATGGATGGCAAAGGATGACAAGTGTCACATGAACAAAATCAACATTTTTGATCTGTAAAAATAAATTTATGTTGTTTGAATCATGCCAAGTGGGAATGTGGTGCAGCTGGCTAAGTGTCAACTGCATAAGATCTCTCTGACCTGTAGGTCATGAGTTCGAGGCCTGCCCGGGTCGAGGTGGGTTCTCGGCCTTAAGTGTAGCCCGTTGCCGACCTTTGCAGCCCGAAAGACAGTTACATTTGTCAAGTAGGAGATAAAAGTACCGCATTAAAAGTGGGAAGGCAAAACTTTGACTGATTTATGAGGCCATAAAAAAATTGCTGAGGAATGCGGAAGAAACAACAAAGGGACGCTGGAAGGAAATGCTGAGAGAGATGAGGAGTGTGTCAGCTCCCCCTGGTGGCCGGAAATTTTACCTCTGTGTGTCCATATATGTAAAAATGTATGTACTGTACTGTGATAAATGTCACATGTTTACATGCCATATGTTGAACTGCAGGGATTGTCTACAAGTATGTGTTCTGTAATCCGCTCTGAGTCCCCTTCGGGGTGAGAAGAGCAGAATAAAAATAAAGTAAATAAATAAATAAATGTACTTACTTTACTTACTTACTTACTTAGGTGATCCCTCGTAGTCCGTGGATGATAGTCCTCCAAGTGTAGTGTCTTGGCGGTGGGGCCAAGACACTACACTTGGAGGACTATCATCCACGGACTACGAGGATGTGGAGCCCATTTCTTGGCCGTGGAGCCCATTTCTTGATCCACATGTTTTCCTGCAATGAGGACATCAGTTTCCAGGTGGAAAGTGGTCCTGGTCAGGATTGGCTTGACACGTCTTCTTCTTGGCACGTTTCTCCCTTTTGCCCTCCATTTGTGCCTCTTCAAATCCTGCAGCACTGCTGGTCATAGCTGACCTCTAATTAGAGCGCTCGAAGTCCAGGGCTTCCCAGTTCTCAGTGTCTACTGTCAGGGCTCAACCTTCATCGCATCCGGAACATCACACAAGAGTATCTTGGTAAATGCAACCATTGCTTTATTGAAGGGACATCAAGGCTTTGGACTGTTGCTGGGCAGAAGCTAATCACATGATGCCTGTGGGGGGGCTATATAAGGGAATGCCTGGCAGTGTGCCGGCATCTCTAGCATGAAATTGTACAGAGTCCATCTTCAATAAAAGCTATGTGGCAGCATCCGAGAGTCTCCTCGTGAGTTCATCCGTAGTGTTGGAATGTGAGTCGTTACAGTCTACTAAGATTGGCTTTAAGCCCATCTTTAAATCTCTTTTCCTGTCCACCAACATTACATTGAGTTAGGAGTATAGTAACTGCTTTGGGTGACAATGATTGGTCATTCGGACAATGTGGCCAGTCCAGTGGAGTTGATGGCGTAGGAGCATTGCTTCTATGCTGGTGGTCTTTGATTCTTTCAGCATGCTGACATTGTCTGCCTGTCTTCTCAAGAGATTTGGAGGATTTTTCAGAGGCAACGCTGATGGAATCGTTCCAGGAGTTGAGTGTGACTTCTGTAGTCCATGTTTCGCAGGCATATAGCAGGGTTGGGAAGACAATGGCAAGTGTATCTCTATGCAGGTTGAGTATCCCCTATCTGAAATACTTGGAACTGGAAGTGTGACCCAAGGCTAAGTACAAAATTCATTTATGTGTCATTTGCACCTTTTACACATAGCCTGAAGGTAATTTTATTAAGTGCCTTCAATAATTTTATGCATGAAACCATGTTTGTGTACACTGAACCAGCAGAAAGCAAAAACATTTCTATCTCAGCCACCTGTGTACAATTTCAGATTTCAGAGTATATCCGATTTTAAATTTCCAGATTAAGAATGCTCACCCTTCCTTTTCGTGTAAAGCAACAGCATATTTTAAAGCAATTATATATTTCTCTGCGAAGCGGTAATAATGGTGCTATGTAAAGCAATAATAATAGTGCTAGGTATTGGCAATAGTACTATGTAAAGCAATAATAATAGTACTAACCGTAGTGGGTGGTGATAATGATAATTATGTTAAAAAAGAGAATGGTTGAATGATGAAAAAGATGCATCCAAATACTAATCTAGGGGTAAAAATAATGTTGCCAGATTGTTCGATCATGAGAAGGGATTTTTCTTTTTAAACATTGAGACCCCTTGTCTAAATGTTTATTAGCTGATGAAATCATAGAGCAGCTGTTATTTGGCAGCTGATATGCCTTCGATGTTAATTGAGATTATTGTCATAGTTGGTCCTGAAAAAGTCTTTTTGTTTGTTTGGTTGCATGCTGCAAGTTGCTTCTGGTCCCTTCTGGTGTGAGAGAATCAGCTGTCTACAAAGACGTTGCCCAGGGGATGCCCAGATGTGTTACAATCCTGCAGGTAGGCTTCTCCTATGTCCCCCAGAAGACTGAGTTTCCTGGAAGGTGTTGAACAGACTGCGCTCTGGTACCAGGAGATGCAGCGCTACCTTAAGAAATGGTGCCACAAAGTGGACTCCACAACATGCATGTGTGGAAAAGAGAAAAATCACAGACCACGTATTACAATTACAGTCTGAGCCCTGCCACATGCACAATGGAGGACCTTCTTAGACTCCCCAAATACCCCCGTTTTTGGCGAGACCTCTTCCCCCCTATGTGACCCTTTATGTTTTGACACTACTCCAGTTATCTCCCCCTAGTTTTTAAACATTTTATATGTACATGTGGCTCGCCCTGTCGTTTCTGTTTTAGATTCACCTATGTTGTTGTGTTTTCAAGATGTATTTAGTTTATTGTGTTTATTGCTTTTATTGTGTTTATTGTTTTCTGATGTTTTTGATATTTTTTTCTGATTTGTTGTTCGGGCATGGCCCATGTAAGCCGCTCCGAGTCCCCTTTGGGGAGATGGATGCGGGTTATAAATAAAGTATTATTATTATTATTATTATTATTGCAACACCAGAGGCACTCCAAGTGGCCAGCTACTGGTCAAATGAGTATAATGCCAAAATTTTAAAACTTATTAAATACATTACAACTGTACCCTTGGCTTGCTTCTGATATGATAAATTAATAAATTAATAAATAAGTAAGCTAATGAAATTTGTTTTGCCCCACTGATTTTTTTGTCAGTAACATCAATACCATAATACACAAATAAATGAGATTCATGTAACACAATTCTTTTGCACAAATCTTTCTATTTTGCTGAAAAGAGAGAAAGAGACCCAGGGACGGGGCGATGATGGGGACACAACTTACTGAAATGTCCCTTCCCAAAGTCACAATATGTGAAACAGTAATCAGATTTCATTAATTGAAATATGGCAGATTTTTATATATCTTTCTTTCATATACAAAATCTTTTAGATAACGGGTGGCTCTGATGAAAGGAGGGAGGGCGTTCCAAAGTGATGGGGCGATCACCGAAAAAGCTCTATGCCGGGTTGATGTCAGATGGGCTTCCTTAGGGCCTGGGACCTGTAATAGATTCGATGGTCTGAGCGAGGTGATCTCAAGGGTCAACACGGAGAGAGGCGTTCCCTTAGATATGCTGGCCTTTGACCATGCAAGGCCTTAAAGGTTAGGACCAGCACCTTGTGAGTAATCCGGAACTTGACCAGAAGCCAGTGCAGTCGGTGTAGAACAGGTGTTATATCGTTCCTCACTGGGGTTCCCGTGAGGAGTCTGGCTGTCGCATTCTGCACTAGTCGAAGTCTCCGGGTCACCGACAAGGGAAGGCCAACATAAGGGGCATTACAATAATAAGTAAAGTTTTATTATTATTTTACTGACAGAAAAACACAGTATGTCACAGCAAACAAGATCTATATACTGGATTTCGTATCACAAAATCACAAGTCAAACACTTCCCAAGCATCTAGGACTGTGTGATGTATTTTCAAATGATGCACGTAGATCCAAATAAGGTGGCCTTTTCCAGTTGACAGATCGTAATTTTGTCAATGTTTATTGTTTCCAAATGCTAGCTGAGATATTTTGGTATGGCACCCAGTGGGCCGATTACCACTGGGGCCACCTGTACTGGTTTATCCCAGAGCCTTTGCATTTCGATTTTGAGTCCCTGATAATGGCTGAGTTTTTCCTGTTGTTTTTCCCTCAGTGCGACTGTCACCTAATATGGTGACATCAATAATCCAAACTGTTTTTCTTTTCCACAATTGTGATGTCTGGTGTATTGTGTTCCAAAACTTTGTCAGTCTGGATTCAAAAGTCCCACAGTATTTTTGTGTGTTCGTTTTCTACTACAGTACCTTTACTGGTTTATGATCCCACCAGTTCTTTACTATTGGCAGGTGGCAGTTGTGACATAAGTTCCAATGAATCATTTGGGTCACAGAGTTGTGCCTCTGTTTGTAGTGTATCTGTGTGATTTTCTTGCAGCAGCTGAGGATTTCAATGGTTTCATCAGCTTCCTTGCACAGTCTGCATTTTGGGTCATCAGCTGATTTTTCAATCCTGGCCTTAATGGCCTTTGTTCGGATGGCTTGCTCCTGGGCTGCAAGAATCAGGCCTTCTGTCTCCTTCTTCAGGGTTCCATTCATGAGCCATAACCCCCCGATGGGTGCCGCCTTGTCGTGGTGGGGGGCTTAACTGCTCCAAGGATGCTGAGAGCTGTGTTGGTGGTAGTGTAACTACCAGCAGGTCCAACCAAGTCAGAGAGGTCTCAGCTGGGGCGTGGAACTAAGAGCACCTTACCCATTAGCACTATGGAGAAACAAACCAAAACGAAATCTATTCTGGCTTGGTCGACACCCAGGATAAAAAGGACCAAGATGGATACTGCTGATTCTGGACATTCATCAACAAGAGGGCTACAGAATCAAAATACAAATGAACAATCATAGAAGCGGCAGAAATATACAATGCCAGAAAACAGCATCATCATCATCATCATCATTATTATTATTTACCACATTTGTATCCCACCCTTCTCACTCCGAAGGGGACTCAGAGTGGCCTTATAATAGACAACAATTTGATGCCTTATCAAACAAACAATAATAAACATATCCATTAAAAACCTAAATATTTAAAAAGCAATATAAGCATTAATAACAATTATTATTAATATTGATAGAGCATTTTGTAAAAGTTTTCCAACAGTGAGCTATTTCTGAATATTTTTATTTTGACTTTCCAGAGGCATTCCCACTCATCTAGACTAGTTGTAGAGCCAATATTTTGGCCCATTTTAGCATACATTCTTTGATGTAGTCATCTTCTGTTTATAGTTTTACAAGCGAGACATAGCTTTTGTATAGTTATTTATTTATTTCTTGTAATACTTTTTCAAAATCGGTCTTTTTTTCTTCAAATGTTATATGTACATCATTTTGATATTAATGGTGTATTTGTGTAAATTCAAACCAAATCATATTGTACCCTTTTGGTTTATTTCCATCCTTGTTTTCAGTTGGAGATTGCCTTGTATCTTCTTGAGTAAACCTGTTTAGGTTAACCATCTTCTGTAACCCTTGTGATTTCCATGAATCAAAGTCCATTCTGGTATTTTTGTATAAAATTTTATTGTGTGCTTGTTCCACGTTTTTATCAGAATTTTCCTAACTGGGTGTTTATTAAAGTTTGGGTCTTCTGCCACTTTTCCTCAAATTAGGTATGCATGCAAGACAAATTTAAAATCTCCTCCTTCAAGAACAATGAGGCTTTGATTATGAAAGTGGATCCATTCTTAACCAGTTCAGTATAGCTGCTTCTTGGTGTAGTTTTAAGTTAGTGAGGACACATCCTCCTCTTTGTTTAGCATCTTGTAATTTTTTCATCTTTATTCTAGATTTTTCCCCTTCCCCAAATAAATATTGTAAGTTCAGCATTCCAGTTCTTATACTCTTTTTCCTTAATATCAATTGGGATATTTTGGAACAAAAAACATAGTATGGATAGGATGTTCATTTTTATTGTAGCTATTCATTCTAGAAGAAAGAACTCAAAATTCATTCATTTTTCCAAGTCTTTTTTTATTTTGTTCCAGGTTTTTTGTGGTTATATATATATATATAACCACAAATATACATATAAAATCAGTATTAAAATCAGAATTATAGAACAAAAGTTCTGTTAAAAAGCCAGGTCTTAAGTGCCTGCGCAAAGGATCGCAAACTGCGCATGGCTCTCAGATAAGGCGACATTATATATATGTGGTTATATATATATAACCACATATATATAATGTCGCCTTATCTGAGAGCCATGCGCAGTTTGCGCAGTTTGCGATCCTTTGCGCAGGCACTTAAGACCTGACTTTTTAACAGAACTTTTGTTCTATAATTCTGATTTTAATACTTGTCTGTTTTAATGCTGTATCTTTATGTAAATCGCCTGGAGCATCTGGGATGGAGGGCGATTAACAAATATTGAATGAACGAATCTTTAATATTTATGGTTATGCTTATTATTAATTTGCTTGTGGTTGTTTCAATTCTGTTTTCTGTCTTAGTTCTTCTTTTCCTTTGATATTTGGCTTTGCTGTTAATATTTTGGTTTTGCATACATTGATTGAGAGTCCAACAACAAGTCCAAATTGGTAAACCTGGTGTACTATTTTAGAAAATTCCTTCAGTGGGTCTTCTGACTTTAGGATAATGTCATCCACAAAAAACTTTGTTTTCTATTGTTGGCTTTTCACTTTTACTTGTGTTAGATCTTCATTTTGGTGTAATTTCCTTGCTAAGATTTCCATTGCTAGTATAAATAATAGAAGTGAGAGAGGATATGGCTATCTCAAGCCTCTTTGTATTAGAAAGATTTTGGTCATGTCTCCATTTATTTTGATTTAGCTTTTTATTCGGTGTATATTACTTATATTAGGTTGATAAATTTTCTTCATATCTTAAATTCTTTAATATTTTAATGTAGTTTAATGTATTTATGTGTTTTATGTTTTATTCTGCCATTCTTGTGAACCGCTCTGGGCTCCAGAGAGAGTGGTATACCAAGTCGAACTTAATAAATAAATAAATAAATAATAGTTCCATAATGAAATTCCAGTTTAGTATATCGAAGGCCTTTTCAGCATCCGATAAAAAAGTGCACCATTTTTAAGTTTTGCACTTTGAATATGTTCAATTATGTTTAGGATTATCCCTGTATTGTCTTTAATTTGCCTTCCAGGTAGGTGGCCTGCTTGATCAGATTTAATCCAATGTTGTTTTTAATCTGTTTGCCAATATTGGTGTAAATATTTTATAATCTATATTTTAACAATGAGATTGGTCTGTAATTTTGAAACAATTCTTAGTCTTGATCATATTTGGAGTTTAAGATAATGCTGGCCTCTTTCCATGTCTCTGATATGCGATTTGTTTCCAGTACAGAATTCATAATTTTTTGTAATATCAATTTTATTTTGTCTTTCATCATCTTGTAGTATGTCGTTGTGTAGCCATTTGGGTCTGGAGATTTCTCTATTTTTAAATTCAAAATAGTCTCATCAATTTCCTGTATTATAATTGATCTGTTCAATCATTCTTGGTCCGCTTCAGAGAGTGTTGGTTGCTTTTGATTTTTTTATGTATTCTGATACTGCTTGTGTTGCCCTCTTCATTTTTATATAGATCCTGATAAAAAATCTTTAAGAAGTTGTTTTATCCTTTGGTCTTCCTTAATTTATTTGTCTTCATATTTCAATGTGATTATATATTCTTCTAATTTTATAATTATATAAACTTCTAATTTTTTTACTAATAAAACTAGTTACTTTTTGCAGTAATAGCATCTAGCCCTCCATATTTGTCGTTTTAACTTTTGCAGATTTGTCTATAAGTGAATTTGATTAATATGGCCTACCACTCCTTTGGTTCCATCGCCATAGCAGCTAAAGTGGGGTCAATCTGCCTTCATTCTACAATCTAGAGATGCACCCTTAGACTTAAGGTTTTTGAGGTAAGACACTGCAAGTATATTCTGGTGATTGTTTGTGCCCTTTTGGTAAAGGTCATAGAGAAAGGCATGGCTTACTCTTCATATCTGGTAGACACCAGCCTTGATTTTGAAAATTCCATTGGGGTGAACTGTCTCTTGTAAGTCTCATCCTGTGCATGGATCGCTGGCAGTCAGACTTGTTTATGGCAGTGCCGAAAATCTACTTGATCCTGTTAATCTCCTCAAAATTTGGGCTGTGAGTGGAATATGCTTTTGCCACATTTGACCGGGCATGAGAATCACACAGAGGCATGTGCATGCAGTGTTAAAAAATAACTTGCTTTGTGCGTCATTGAATCCTCAACATATTTTATGAGCATACAGAGATTTTATGAGCATGCAGAGATTGTGTTTACATCCGGGTTCCCAAATCGCTTCGAAATCGCTTCAAAAAGGAATTTGATCCTAATTTAATCCGAATTACAAAGATTTCCACTGGACCTAATCATGCCTACTAGGTAGAGATATCCAGCATGTAACTTTGGCAACATGTGAGGAAGCTACACAGCCTCTCCCAGCAATTTTGCATCTTTGCCTTTAAATGATCTGTTGCCAAGCACATGCTTGCTTGCGTGTGAGTTTGTTTATTCATTTGCACCCCACTTTTTGACCTAAAGGTCCTCAGAATGCTTATAAATCTTCTCCTTCTCTGCTCTTCTTTTTTCACACATCACTTCTGCCATGGTTCTCTATTCCACTGTCCAGCTCTATCCCTCAATCTGATATCCATATTATCTGTTGAGTAAAATAATTGTTGGGGTACATCAACCTTTAGCATGAAGGTCTGAAAATCTGGAAAAGAAAGAATCAGATAGTTACTTCATACTGAAGACCAAACTTAAGTCAGGGTTTATTTTCAATTTCTTTTCAACTATATTATTCAATCCAAAACCAGCTGTACTATTAGATGAAGTAATGCTGCAATAGTGTCATAATGAAAGGACCAAGGCGGTGACATCTCCAGCCCATCCCCGTTCAGTATTAGCCAGCACACCAACACCTTAAATTAAGAAATAGCTTTCTAAGGTTTACAGAGATACTTACAGGGACATCTCAACAAAAATGGCAGGGTAAAACTCGGAACCTCAATCCATTGCTGATACTGAATGAGAGACTCCCTCCTGGGCACACAGACGACTCAATTACTTGGAAGGCACTGAACAGACTGTGCTCTGGCACAACAAGATGCAGAGCTAAATTTAAGAAATGGGGCCACAAAACAGAGTCCACGGCATGCAAGTGTGGAGAAGAGCAAACCACAGACCACCTACCGCAATGCAGCCTGAGCCCTGCCACATGAACAACGGAGAAACTTCTTACAGTGACAACAGAGGCACTCGAAGTGGCCAGCTTCTGGTAAAAGGAAGTTTAGCATAATGCTAAGTGTTTAACTTTGTGGTTTTTCTATACATTATACATTATATTCTCAATTTGTTTCTGACACGATAAATAAATAAATAAGTGAAGTAATGTAATCATGGTAATGCATTCTGACATTCTCCTCCTCTGAGTCTCAAAGCAGCTTGCATTAGTTAAACATAGCTACAAGAAAAATCCTGATGGACAAGATAAAATGTAATTAAACTATGAACAACTTTAAAACCCATTAAAAACCTAGCAATTGAAAAGAAAAGAACAAATAAGCACAGCAGCAATTGTGCAAGTCCCGTTCCTCTTGACCAGTCATTGTTCAAAGCCCTGCTAAAACAAAAAACAAACTCTTTAACTGCTTGTGGAAAGATGTAGAGAGGAAGGTGCAAATCTATCTTCTGTAGAAAGGGAATGTGGCGCAGCTGGCTGGGTGTCATTTGCATAAGATCTTTATTGACCAGAAGGCCTGCCCGGGTCGGAGTGAGCTCTCAACCAATTAAGTGTAGCTTGTTGTCGACCTTTGCAACCCGAAAGACAGTTGCATTTGTCAAGTAGGAAATTAAGGTACCATGTTGTGGGGAGGGTAATTTTAACTGATTTATGAGGTCATAAATATCTTCAGGAAATATGTGAAGGAATGTGACAGCTCCTCCTGGTGTCCAGAAGAATGTCAGTAGCCTCTGTGTCTGTCTAAAAATGTTGTATGTCTATATGTTGCATTGTAATCCGCCCTGAGTCCCCTGCGGAGTGAGAAGGGTGTAATATAAATGAAGTAAATAAATAAATAAATAAAATAAGGGAGTCCCAAAACCAGTGACCAAAGAGGCCCTCAGCCTTGTTATTTTACTTACTTACTTACTTACTGAGCCGATCCCTCGTTGTATGCATAAGATTGCCCTTCAAGTTTGGTGTACTGGTGGTGGGTACATAGGTGACGTGGAGCCCTATTCTTGACCTGCATGTCCCCCCAGTGACGACAGGACCAGTCAGGGTTGGCTTGACTCGCCTTCCTCTTGGCATGTTTCTCTCTTTCGCTCTCCATTTGTGCCTCTTCAAATTCTACCTCACTGCTGGTCACAGCTGACCCCCAGCTTGAACACTCAAGGGTCAGGGCTTCCCAGTTCTCGGTGTCAATGCCACATTTTTTAAGGTTGGCTGTGGGCCCATCTTTAAATCTCTTTTCCTGTCCTCCAGCATTCCGTTTTCCGTTCTTGAGTTCGGTGTAGAGTAACTGCTTTGGAAGACGGTGATCAGGCATTCGGACAGCGTGGCCAGTCCAGTGAAGTTGATGGCGTAGGAGCATCATTTCAATGCTAGTGGGCTTTGCTTCTTCCAGCATGCTTGTCTGCCTGTCTTCCCAAGAGATTTACAGGATTTTTCAGAGGCAATGCTGAAGGAATACTTTCAGGAGTTGCATGTGATGTCTGGAGATAGTCCACGTGGAAACGGGGTCTTTTCCAATAGATCTCAAGACACTGGGAATCTCAAGGTCCAGATAGGATGCAAACAGTTAGGCTCTCTAACAATTTCATCTGAGTCACTTAGGGTGCATCTACACTACAGAATTCATGTCATTCAACACCATTTTAACTGCCATGAGTCAATGCTATGAAATCATAGGAGTTGTAGTTTGGTGAGGCAGAGAAAGAGAAAGACCTTGTAAAAACTAGACTAATGGCCCAGGAGGAGAAACCACTACAGCCTGTAGAACAATGGTTCTCAACCTTCTTAAAGCCGCGACCCCTTAATAGAGTTCCTCATGTTTTGATGACCCCCAACCATAACATTATTTTCATTGCTACTTCATAACTGTAATTTTGCTACTTTTATTAACCGTAATGTAAATATCTGATATGCAGAATGTATTTTCATTCACTGGACCAAATTTGCCTTAAATACTTAAATTTGAATACTGGTGGGGTTGCGAGCGGGTTGATTTTGACATTTGGGACTTGCTGGGATTTATAGTTCACCTACCATCGAACAGCATTCTGAACTCTACCAATGATGGACTTGCAAACTCGGCACACAGAACTCCCATGACCAACAGGAAATACTGGAAGGGTCTGGTGGACATTGAGTTTGGGAGTTGTAGTTCACCTACATACAGAGAGCACTGTGGACTCAGACAATGATAGATCTGGACCAAACTTGGCACAGATACTCAATATGCCCAGATGTGAACATTGGTGGAGTTTGGGGAAAATAGACATTGACATGTGTGAGTTGTAGTTGAACTCCACCAAGGATAGAATTGGGCCGAACTTCCCACACAGAACCCCCATGACCAACAGAAAATACTGTGTTTTCTGATTGACTTTGGAGACCCCTCTGACACTCACTCGCGACCCCTCCAGGGGTCCCGACCCCCAGGTTGAGAAACACTGCTGTAGAAGAACATGAGGATAAAAAATAAAATAATAATAATGCAAATAATAATAAAAAAACTTTATTTATATCCCACACCTTTCTCCCCAAGGGGACTCAGGGTGGTTAAAGGAAGCTGGAGAATTACAAGATTCCTTCCTTCCTTCCTTCCTTCCTTCCTTCCTTCCTTCCTTCCTTCCTTCCTTCCTTTTAGTAAATCAATGATGGTTCTGGATATTCCTTATCTGAAATACAGAAGTCCAAAATGCCCCAAAATGGTCCCTAATGGTGGCTGAGATAATGACAACTTTGCTTTCTGGTAGGCATAACAGAGATCCATAACAGTTTTAGATATGCAACTATTCCAGAGATTGCATTATGTATTCAGGTGACTTGGGCATGTGTATATGGGGGGGGGGGTCATAGGGAGGAGGGAGAAAGCTTGTTTTCTGCTGCCCTGGAGACTAGGATGTGGAGCAATGGCTTCAAACTACAAGAAAGGAGATTCCACCTGAACATGAGGAAGAAGTTCCTGACTGTGCGAGCTGCTCAGCAGTGGAACTCTCTGCCCCAGGGTGTGGTGGATTCTCCTTCTTTGGAGGCTTTTAAATAGATGGCTGTCTGTCGGGGGTGCTTTGAATGCGATTTTCTTGCTTCTTGGCAGGGGGGTTGAACTGGATAGCCCACAAGGTCTATTCCAACACCATGATTCTATGATTCTAAGTACGTAGGAGGTATGGCTGTGAATGGAGCAGCAGTATTTTTGGATGTAGATTTTCTTTTCTTTTTTAATATAATTTTTATTAAATTTTCCAAAAAAAATCAAGATAAAGAGGAAGGAAGAGAGTGATTATCATATAAAGGGAGTGGGTTAGGGTTAGGGGAAGGGGGGAAAACAAGGAGGGAAAAAGAAAGGAATTGATTTTATTGATTTTAAATAGTCATCCCATGTTTCACGGTATGTGTTAAGTTTTCCTCTGATTGAACATGTTAGTTTGTCCATCAGCGCTATGTCTAAGGATTTTTTGCACCATTCTTCTTCGTTTGGAGAGTTTTGATTTCTTTATCCATCATTCCTAATAAATAGGTTTCCGCTTTGATGTTGTATTTTAGATTTAAAAGGGTTTGTGTTTTTGGTGAATATTTTTCCAGAAGCTTTTTGCTTGTGTGCAAAACCATCAGCAATGCATAAATGTACCTTCAGCGGCTTTGCATTTCCAGCAAACATTGCTGTGCTTTTTATCTATTTTTGCTATTTTGCTAGGGGTTATGTACCATTGGTGTATCATTTTTAAAATGTTTTCTTTTAAGCTGTAGGAGTATGTAAATTTTATTTTTCTCTCTCCATATTGATTCCCATGTATCTTCTATTTTATAACCTAGAGGTGTTTTGCCACTTTTTACTTAATTCCTCATGATTCTTCTCTCCATATATCTAGCTCTTTAAATTGAACCACCAATGCATGTGTTGTACTGTATGAGACAGCCCTCCCATTTTGTAAGGTTAATAGAAATTAATACATTTTCCTAGTGTCCCCCGTGTCCCCCGTCCCCCGAATTTAATAGATCGGTTTCCCATTTTATATGAGCTAATGCTATTCCTGGTTTTTTTGGGGTCTTGTTTGAATCTTTCTTTTAGTTGTATAATCTGTAGCCAGCTTAATTTACAGCCCATATTTTCTAATTGATCTTTGTTTTTTATTTGTATTTCTTCATTTATTTTTATTAATAGCTTCTTATATGGTTGCCAGTTTTGTTTTTCAGAATTTGTGCCTGATATGGCTTCAATTGGTACATGCTAAATGGGGATTTTCCCATTGTATAATTGGAATTTGTATTTATTCCAAATTCTAAAGATAGAGCCTCTTATGTAGTGATGATTAAAGATTTTATCCGCCTTAATTTTGTCATAGTTTAGATATGTAGATGTAGATTTTCATGAAACTGAGTGATTACGTGTAATACAGAGGGAATCTATTTTAGAGGCAGTCTTGTTTTTTTGTGTAGAACTTGCAGCAATGACGGTGGGAGAGCACAACAGGGGCCATAAAAACATTTTTGGGGTGGTGTGTTACCCATATACTATTTTTTGCAATATATCTAGCTCTTTAAATTGAACCACCAATGCATGTGTTGTACTGTATGAGACAGCCCTCCCACAAGCAGTGTATGAGAGTACAATTTTTGGCTAGCATGAGAAAGGGATATGTCAATTGGTTGGATGATGGGAGTTGCAGTCAAGCACAACAGTTGGAGTAAATATGAAGCAAGACATTTTTCTGGTATATTGACCTAATGTCAGCAGTCCTTCAGAAGGTACCTCTGCCCTCAATAACTTTTAGGGGTAAATTTAGTCAAAACGGAAGGAAGGAAGGGGGGGGGAGGGAGGGAGAGTAATAGATCTTACGTGCTACATTAAGAAAGATCACTACTAGTACCAATGTTGGTACTAAAGAATAGGCAGGAGAAGCATGTCTATGGCCCATGCTGAATGCTGATGTTCATGCAGTTCTTTTCATGTAAACCTTGAGTAGCTTCTACTATTGGGTACAAGGAAATAGGGAGAATGTTTGCAGCTCAAAGCACCCTCCCATCTTGCCTTGTTGTGGAGGGAGATGGCTGCTCAAGGCAGGAAAATCCAAGGGTATCATATCATTTTGAGCTTCAGAATGGGAGTGTCCTCTTTTGCCTCCAAAAACACATAATTAAATAGATTATTTTAGTAACTAAATGGCTAGACAGAGTTTGAGTGATTTTTTAAAAAAATATTTATTTATTTATTTTTTCCAGATTTATATACCACCACTCCCCAAGGGCTCGGAGCAGTATACAAGCAGAATAATAATACAATTTGCAATAAAACAATAAAATTAAAGTTAAGAACAATTTTAACCACGTTAGTCATATCTCTTATGGCAGGCCTATCCAAACAGTTTTTAATTATGAACCTTAAACTCATGTCCTTTGTTTGATGTCTGTTTTGTGTACTTTTATATGTATTTTTTAGAAATGCAGTTTTAATGTGGATATTTTACTGATCTTCACAATTGGTGCCAAAAGTGGGATATGTAGCAAAATACATGCAAATGTATATTCCAAGGGAGCCCCCAGTGGCGCAGTGGGTAAACCGCTGAGATGCTAAACTTGTTGACAGAAAGGTCACAGGTTCGAATCCGAGGAGCAGCGTGAGCTTCCGCTGTCAGTCCCAGCTTCTGCCAACCTAGCAGTTCAAAAACATGCAAATGTGAATAGATCAATAGGTACCTCTCCAGCGGGAAGGTAACAGCACTCCATGCAGTCCATGCAAGTGCTCCACACGACCTTGGAGGTGTCTGTGGACAACACCAACTCTTCGGCTTAGAAATGGAGATGAGCACTAGCCCTCAGAGTTGGACACAACTGGACTCAATGTCAGGGGAAAACCTTTACCTTTAACCTATATATTCCAAATGCATTTATTTATTTATTATTCAAACTTGTACGTCGCCACTCCCCGAGGGCTCGGAGCAGCTCACAGTCATATAAAACATCACAGAGAGCAAACAACAAGTTAAAATTAACCAGCAGGATTAATTTAACTCTCAAGGGTTTTCCCTTGACTATGACAGACAGGAGCTCATTTATCTCATTTGAGTTTGTTCAGTTTAACTGACTGACTGACTGACTGACTTTATTATTTCTGAGTCGCCCACCACGTTAGTGCTCCGGTCGACTTACACACAACAAATTCCACAATTAAAATAGAGTATTTAAAACTAGATTAAAATATTCAGTGGTTAGATGCAGGGGCCAGGCTCGGTATTTGAGTTCCTGGTTCTGCATTAACCATGGGCTTTCCTAAATAGCCAGGTCTTCAGAGCGGTCAGGAACTGGGGCAGGTCGAGGGAGGCTCTCTGGTCCGGGGGCCACAGCGGAGAACGGGGGCCACAGCGGAGAACGATCTCCGTCTCGTGGTCTCCAGGTGGGCCTCTTTCAAGCCTGGTACGTGAAGAAGGTTCTTGTTTGCTGGCCGCGGGGTCCTTGAGCAAGCAGGCATCAACAAGTGGTCTTTTAGGTATGTTGGGCCCCGGCCCCGTAGGGCTTTGAAAGCCAAGGTCAAGGTCTTTAAGGTGCCATCTTTCCTGATTCATAGTGGTTTTGTTATGCTTCCTCCAATTCAGTTAGTAAGACATTAGCTATGCTAATCATGCATTCAGAGATGATGAGAGTCATATGGCAAAGAGATTAAAAAACGTACTATCATAACAAGGAAGAGATTCTGCACTATTTCATCCCATTATCCCTTTCTATTCTAAAGTAGAATTACTACATACCAGCTTGCCACATTCTCATACCTACACCTAAACCTATGAAATAACAAGACAGGGCTTGTGCAAAAATATGTCACTGGAACCCAGTGGTGCTCCCTAGGTGGCAGTATTTCCTTTGTATACTCAGTTGGTTATTTAAGTTTCAATCACTGCTTTCACCTTCACTGTTATGCACGCCTTTGCAAATCCACATAGGCCTCCACTTCCATCACCTTCTTTAATTGGCTCTATATAGTATCATTCTATTTCTTTCATGTTGTATATGGGACTGAAGGGGAAATGGGAAGAAGGATGGACCTAGATACGATGACCTATTTATTTATTTATTTATTGTTTCGATTTGTATACTGTCCTTCCGAAATTCGCTCAGGACGGTTTACAGCACATCAACCAATAGCAGTTTAAAACAATCCAGGTATACAGTGAAATCATAAACGATTAAAACAGATTAACAATGTGTACTCAACCAAAGTGGTTAAAGGTTAAATGCCTGACGGAAAAGGGCTTTTTTACATGCTTTCCGAAAGGCCAGCAAGTCAATGGTTGCTCGGACTTCCGATGGCAAAGAATTCCATAGGCTCGGTGCAACCATGGAGAAAGCTCTCTGTCTTCTTGAAGACAAATGGATGTTTTGGAGGGATGAAATCTGTAAAAGGTTGTGATCCTCTGATCGAAGTGATCTCTGGGGAACATATGGGAGTGGGCAACATATGTGTGTGTCATCCTATGTGGACATGAGACATCATTACAGCTGGACTGACATAACAAAGAAAGTCACAGCCCTGATTTTCCAAGATCTGGAAACCTCTCAAATCAAATCTGATTTTATGACACATAAGAATATTTGTAGAGCATGTGACTCACTGTACTTGATTACTTATTCTTTGCACATAATATTAGTGTAGTGTTGTCTTTCCTTAGTCCTTACCATTATACCATATGACTTATTTATTCATTTATTTCATGTCTTGCTTTTCTGCCAGAAAGTCATCTGTTTTTCCTTTCTAACCAAGACATTACCTCATTCTGTCCTCCTCCTCGTCCACCTGTATAGAAAAACTGTGTATTTATGTTTAATACACATATCCTTCAGGGCTATTTATTCTGTCAACAGATGCCTTTCTCCTGTAATACTTACTATTCTGCCTTTAACTTCTGCCCTTGATATCCCACTCACAGACCACTTTACTCCAAGCTCAACCTTCTTCCTTCTTTGGTGTTGTTTATTCGTTCAGTCGCTTCCGACTCTTATTTTATTTGTTTATTTATTTATTCGATCTTATATTTTGCTCCTCTCTGCAGGCTCGTGGCGGATCACAACATACAGTAAAAAAACCTCTGCATATAGAAAAACCAAGCAGCCATACATTAAAACATAAAGCATAAAAACAGTGTACAGATAAAATTTCAGAGGAATTACAAGTTCCTTAAGACTCGGACCTCATGGACCAGCCCAGGCCAGAGTTCCCTGCCAGCCGTGGCCACCCCCAGCTCCTTCAAGGTCAAGCCAGTCACTTCAAGGATACCATCCACCCATCTTGCCCTTGGTCGGCCCCTCTTCCCTTTTCCTTCCTTTTTCCTTCCTTGATGTTCCCATAGTTTTTAAAATTATGTCCTTCCCATTGAAACTAATGGCATTGAAGTCAGGTACATGAAGACTGGCAAACAGTGGTACAAAATAAATTTCGATTCTAGGAAATCTTCCCTTAAATACATTAGGGAAATAAATAATGTTTATTATAGAAAACAGGTTTCCTGCTCAAAGTAGAAAAACATATGGTTTTTACTTTTCTGTATAAAAACAGGTTTCCTGCTCAGATTCCTGCACAGCAAACTTTTTTCTGCAAAGAAAATGGGATTTTTGCATGAAAACCTAAGTGTTTTTATATATGAAATAATCCACTTTGGATTTTTTAAAAAGGGTTCCATTTTTATCAATCATTTACAAATATTTTTCTGGAGGGTATGGTAGGGAAATGAAAGCAAGAAAAGCTTTTAAGAAGAAGGAAAAGGAGAAGAAGGCAAGAAATATGAAACAAGACCGAAAACACAAGAAGAAAGTTCAGGAAGAGAAGACTATTGGATTTAATAGAAAATAATAATATTCCTCTCTTTGATATGGAGAATATATCAAACTTGCCATACTTTAGTATCACAAGTAATGAGTGCTTGGGAAACGGAGAGCAATAATTGGATGTTGTTGTTTATTCGTTCATTCACTTACGACTCTTCGTGACCTCCTGGACCAGCCCACGCCAGAGTTCCCTGTCAACTGTGGCCACCCCCAGATCCTCCAAGATCAAGCCAGTCACTTCAAGGATACCATCCATCCATCTTGCCCTTGGTTGGCCCCGCTTCCTTTTTCTTTCCATGTTCCCCAGCATCATTATCTTCTCCAAGCCTTCCTGTCTTCTCATTATTAGATGTAACACAATAAAATGTTTTCTCCTTGCCCTCTATACCTTTTTCCTCCCCCTCGTTGATTTACTAGATGTTTGTTAAGATTTAATTTACTAACACTATCACGAGTACCTTGCCCCATGAGGGCCATGCGCTACTTGAGGCCCTTTGCTCAGGCGCTTAAGACTTGGCTTTTTAGCAGAGCTTTTAATGTTTAATACAGTCTACATGGTTACTGCTGTATGTTCTTATGCAATGTTTTATGTAAATCGCCTGGAGCATTTAATGGAGGGCGATTAATAAGTGAGGAATTGAATTGAATTGAATCTAATCCATTGCCACTTTGGAATGTTTGAATACAGAGTGAATACCAAGAAGCATTCTTTTTTTGTCTCTTCTCTCCTGCCGCAGGGAGAACATTCTCATAGGGATTTCTTCTTGCCCATGAGGTCAAACGTAGCAGGGGTATTCCATCCCTAAGACGCACCTTCCGCAATCATGGGTGAAGCAAGAGCTGCAGAGATTTCAATGAGGAGAAAGAAGGAGGTAAGATGTCCCATTTCATCTTTGGATGGAGGCACGTGTACTGTTCAGTGGCCTCTGAGATGAATCCTTGGGACCATGGGATTGCAGGTAAAATATATGTATTTTTATCTAACACCAGCTGTCCCCTGCCACGCATTGCTGTGGCCCAGATTGTGTATATGTGTTTTTTGTGTGTATATATGTGTATACATGTTGTTTTACACATGCGTTGTAATATACTTTTTTTTGGCTTTTAACATCTCATCCACTGTATTTATTAGTGTTTTTATGAGTGATGGTCACTCATTGGCCTGATAGGTGCATTGTGTCCAAATTTGGTGTCAATTCGTCCAGTGGTTTTTGAATTATGTTAATCCCACAAACGACCATTACATTTTTATTTATATAGATTATATAGATTGCTGTGGCCCAGTCTCTCTGTGTGTGTGTGTGTGTGTGTGTGTGTGTGTGTGTGTGTGGCACCCCCTTGTCATGGGGGAGAGGCTTACATACCCTAATGAAGTTGTGAGCTATGCTGGCGGTGGCATAATAGCCACCGGTAGGGCTTCCCATGCCAGACAAGTCACAACCGAAGGGTCTGACAAAGAGCGTAAAGCAGCCAGGATGAGCTCTCTAGCCTTTTGGCAACCATCCTAGGAGAAGGAAAACTCTGATTTCAAACCCGGGCAGATGGTGCTCATTTAACCCTGTAAGGTCACCCATCTAAGAGAAGGAAACTCAAACCAAACCGAGGACATGAGGACCTCACTGCCATTGTCCCAGCTTGCTAGGCCTCAGCAGACAAACCTTTGGTTTAAAGGGTGAGGCCAGTTCTGTGCACGCTGCGCTCCACCAGAAGGGTCCGTTGCACAGGCTCGAAGGACACATCTAACCTCCGAATCATCAACACATTTGTGTAAAGCGTGGGATGAGTCCTTCCTGAATCTTCGTTTGCGAAGAAAAGCCAAGAAGAATATATATGTATATGTGTGTATATATATATATGTGTATGTATGTGTGTTTGCTTATATATGTGTGTGTGATTTTGCATATTTTTTGGCATTTTAAGTCTCTTTTGCTGTATTTGTCAGTGTTTTTACAAGTGATGGTTACTCGTTGGCCTGATAGGTGTATTGTGTCCAAATTTGGTGTCAATTCGTCCAGTGGTTTTTGAATTATGTTAATCCCACAAATGAACATTTTTATTTATATAGATTTTGGGGAAAGGCTGTTATTAATTTATTTATTTGTCACATTTCTATACCGCCCCTCTCAGCCCGAAGGTGACTCGGGAAGGTTTAAGAGCTCTTCGCCAAAGTTGAGAATTCTAGGACAAGGATTCTAGGAGGAGTAGGGGCTGCGGTGGCACAATGGGTTAAACCCTTTTGCTGCTGAAGGTTGGCAGTTCGAATACACAGGGCTGGGTGAGCTCCCGCTGTTAGCCCTAGTTTCTGCCAACCTAGCTGTTCAAAAACATGCAAATGTGAGTAGATAAATAGGTACTGCTTTGGTGGGAAAAGGCAAAAAGACACTCCAAGCAGTCATGCCTGCCACATGACCAGGAAATGACAATGCAGGATGCAGGCTCTTCAGCTTGAAAATTGAGAAAAAGCACCTCCCCCAGAGCTGAAGACCACCGCCTCTAAAAAAGGAAATGAAAGGAGAAGCCTTGGCCTTTGTCTCTTTGTTTGTCTCATTGTATGTCATTTCTAGCAAGGCATTGAATGTTTGCCTGTGTCTGTGTATATACTGTATCCGCTCTGAGTCCCCTCAGGGAGGAGGATGGAATATAAATAAAGTGTTATTAAAGTGTTGTTATTAATAGTCAGAACCCCTGGTGGTGCAGTGGGTTAAACCACTGAGCTGCTGAACTTGCTGTAAAAAAACAGGTGGGGACCGTGTCTCTACAAGAGCAACAGTAAACAGTAGAACAGTATGATAACTATTGCTACTATTATTTGCATAGTGATTATTATCATACTGTTCTACTGTTTACTGTTGCTGCTGAACTTGCTGACCAAAAGGTCGGTGGTTCAAATCCAGGGTGTGGGGTGAGCTCGCGCTGTTAGCCCGAGCTTCTGCCAACCTAGCAGTTTGAAAACATGCAAATGTGAGTAGATCAATAGGTACCCTCCGGCGGGAAGGTAACGGCGCTCCATGCTGGCCACATGACCTTGGAGGTGTCTATGAACAACACTGACTATTCAGCTTAGAAATGGAGATGAGCACCACTCCCCAGAGTCGGACACGACTGGATTTAATGTCAGGGGAAAACCTTTACTATTAACAGGTCAAGATTTAGTTTTCATTATATGACATAACATTGAACAGAACATACAATGTCTTTATAATATCTTTTTATTTGCAAATATACAACAGGAGCATTGCAGAAGCAATTGCATATACTACTATAGTGAGCAGCAAAGCCAGAACTGGCACCAGCTTCCTAGAGAGAATCCCTGCATCCCCAAAAGCATTCACCCTCCTTGAACTCACAGCTCCAAAATTCTTTCTCTATCTAATTTTCGGTCAGTGCACTGTACTTTTCTCCAGACTGTTGTTTTGCCTCTTCCCCCTAACTTGGAAGCCATCACTATCCCCAAATGTAAAGAAGACTATCTTTTGCTAGCTCGAAAAGGGTTCCCAGTTATCAGAATCATATCATTTGTCAGTGAGTTCCTATTGATGCAACATACACCAGTTAACCTCATTAACAAACCATCACATGGACACAATGTGATTTCCCAACATCCTAAACCCCATATTCTGCAGGGCTTCAGCTCTACTACCTCCCATTACTAGTATATCCTTAGCAAAGAACTGGTTTCTTCCTATTTAGAATTTGTCATTGGTTACTCTCTTTGTGCACATATAGTAGAAGTGAGTACAAACTCTTCTATCAGTTTACTTGTACTCCTTGGTCTATGTTTGTCTTCTGCAACATAATGACTATTATATTTCAACCAAGCTGTATCAAGTTTTTTTTCGCCCTGAGGTCAACATCTGCTATATAAAGGTGGTTTCCAGCTTACCCTCTGTATGCTTTTAGATCATAGGCATGCCTTGTGTGATTTTTCTTCATTATCAAGGGTTGTGGTAACACAGTGGTTATAAGCTGCTAGCTTGCTGAGAGGGTCATTCAAAGGCAGTCTTCAGTCTTAGTTCCTGCCAACCTAATTATAATTATAGTTATAATTATAATTATATTCCGCCCTACATCCCCAAGGGGACTTAGTGCGGATCACAGTACACATACACAGCAAACATTCAATGCCGTTTTGGACAGGACAGAGACAGACAGAACAGAAAGGAGGTATGTTATGTCAACATCCAGCTTTTTGGTGCCTTGGAGGTTGTGCTCGAATTCATCCACAGGGTGTGCTGCCGCTCCATCCTCTATGACAAAGTGCCATCAGAACTTCCTCCTTCCTTTTGATGGCAGAACATTTTCTGATCTTTTTCTTTTATGGTGTTGTAAAATATCTCCCCCACCCCCAAGCGGTACCTAATTTCTTTACTTACAGCTCTAAGCTGTTTTTGAACTTCTTAGATAAACAGTGAGGGCTGACACTCGGGTGTTCACCTCAACCTGGGGCTTCGAACTGGTAACCTTTTGGTTGGTAGATCTTATCATTGCTGGCGATTTACCAGCTGTGATAAACCCCAGCTCTATCAGTTTGAAAGCACACAATGCAAGTAGATCAATAGGTCTTGGCAGGAAGGTAAAAGGGTGTCCCATGCAAACATGCCAGCAAAAAGATCAGAGATGTCTATGGACAGCAGGCTCCTTTGACATGGAAAATAGAACAAGAATACCTCCCCATAGCCGTCCCCATTGAGCATTGCCTCCAGGCAGCATAAATGGAAAAAGGGGAAGGCCTGTGTATCTGTGTATTGTATGTTGTTCATGTAAAAAGGCATTGAATGTTTTCCTTATATGTACTGTAATCCGCTCTGAGTCCCTCTAGGGAGATAAAGTAGAATATAAATAAAGTGTATTATTTCATAAACTCACTTCACTACTCCTTTAATTTTATTCAGTTCTTGTTTTTAATGATTTTTTCCCCAGCAGTATTTTAATACAATCCCAAAGAAACACACCTTGCATTATCATACCACTGATATTTGCCAGTATTTTCCATTGACGGACTACTTTATGATTTATCACCTTCCAAAGTTCACTGAGCATGTTGAAGTTCTTCCACATGTCTTTGATATATTTAAACAGACTATTTTGAAGTCATTTCATGATTAGTATAAAAGTCAGCAAATTTTTATTCTACTCTTTTCAATTTCTTTGTCTAAATACTTCGTCACACTAGAGAATGAATCCACTTTAAATCCTGTTTCTGCCTCTGTGGGGCTTTAGTGGGGCTGTTAAAAGCTCCTCCCTAAACGACAAACCCCAGAATACAGAAACTGGATTTATTCCGCTTATCTCACCCTGAGTTTTTAACACTTTATATGTGTGCCTGTGGCCCGCCCTGTCTTTGTGATTTTAGATATCTAGTTGTATATTGCTTTTTATTTATATGTATGTAATTTTATTGTGTTTATTGCTGATGTTTTTATTTTATTGTAATTTGTTGTTTGGGCTTGGCCTCATGTGAGCCGCCCCGAGTCCCCATTGGGGAGATGGGGACGGGGTACAAATAAAGATTATTATTTATTATTATCCTTTCTCTAGTGTGATGAGGCCATATTCAGATCTCAAGAATGTTCATCTTCCCATCTTTCAAAGAGGCACAATATATAGGAAAACAGATTAGTAGTCATGAAACAGTAGTAAGGCAACACATAGGAGATATTCTGTCAATTGATAATGAGCTATGAAACCTATACACTTCCAATTTCAAGGCATTGCACCACTAAGTGCCGAATGCAAGTGGGGTGGGTGGAGATCTTAGCAAATGTCCACCAAGGATCATAAAGTTTGTCTCACAAATGAAAACACACAATCTGTATTCTTAAGTATATATCACCTGACCCCACGTAAATATAAGAAATGGAATGTCCTGAGTATATATTTGTTGCCAATCAATGCCGCTTTTGTAGCTGGAGAGCAGCCACAACTCAGATCTTTTTTTAAACCATGGTCTGTTCCTCGTTGCATCATTTCCCTTGTCCAGTGCTTCAGCATCTCCCACATTGCATTGCATGTGGAGTATAACTTCCTGTTCCGGTACATGTGTTCTGTTGTGATGCTCTTTGCTTCATAAAGTAGCAGATCTACGGCAAATGAGAAAGATCCTATAAATTTAAATTATCATTTCCTCCTATTTTTTTTAGTACATACTAGTGTTGTCAGGACTAAAACACCAGCTCAACTGTATCTCCCAATTGAAACATGGAGCTGAAACCGGCTCTGAAACTGAGCAAAAAGGCAAATTGTCAACAAACAATAACTTTGGCCAAAGGATCTAGCAAGCCCTGGCACTGCTTTCAGTCCAATCTACTTGCAGCACTGGTTAAGATAGATAGATAACATTTATTCCAAGCATTGGTATTTTTATAGAACATCAGAGACATTCAGATAATGACAAAATGCACATGAGCAATATATCTAATGCATACATTATCTGAGGTCTATGTGACTGTAGCTAAGAGCGATGTTCTCGAAGTCTGGTGCTGTATCCAACCATAAAATCTAGTTGTTGCCCCATGGCACGTAATGTAACAGTTACGGCATTTTAATATAACACAAAGTTTAAAATGGTACTAGAATCAGCCTTCTTCTCTGGATGCTGTATTTCCACACTTCTGGGATGGTTCTAGCTAAACTTCGGCTGGATCTACTCTTCCATATAATGCAATTTGTGTTGCACTATATGGCCACTGTAGACCCATATAATGCAGATTGAACTGCATTGTATGAATCTCTACAGTGACCATATAGCGCAGTTCAAATTCAATGCAAATTCTGGAGGAGCATTTCAAAGTTTCAGAGTCAATGGACTCAAGTTTTCCCCAACCTCTTCCCAAGTGTTATTTAATGACTGAGTGTCTATGCATAATAATAATAATAATAATAATTGTAGACCACCCTATCTCCCTAAAGGGACCCATATTGTTTGAACACTTATTATTATTAGTTGTTGTTGTTGTTGTATTAGTATTCGTATTTATTATGCAAAGCATAATATTTTGAAATAATAATAATTATCATTATTATTATTTCACTATATTATGCTTTGTATTTTTGGAGGCTTTTATGGCTGGAATCACTGGGGTGTTTGTGGTTGTAGGACCGTGTTCTAGCAGCATTTTCTCCTGACGTTTCACCTGCATCTGTGGCTGGCATCATCAGAGGATCTGCAGGGGAGAGCGCATATGAGCTCCCTCTATCAGCTCCAGCTCCCCCTTGTGGGGACATGAGAAAAGCCTCCCACAAAGATGGTAAAACATCCAAACATCCGGGTGTCCCCTGTGCAACCTCCTTGCAGACTGCCAATTCTCTCACATCAGAAGCAACTTGCATTTTCTCAAGTCGCTCCTGACACAATAATAATAATAAAGTAGAGGGATTTCTTTCCTTCCCCTTCCTGCAATACATAGTGATCCTTACAAAAAATTAATACGTCGTACTTACTGTAGAAAGTGCGGCGCTTATCAAGATGCCTGCAAAGATACAGCCCAGAACAATCAGGGAAAGAGCCCATGGGGCAAGCACTACATGATCTGGAGAGACAGTAGGTGAAGGGGAGAGAAAAAGAGAGCTTAAATAAAGTCAGGCCCGTGGCATGAGCATTATTTCCAGGTTGGGGTGTCATTTCTAAGATTCTGTTACTCTAATTTCATTCTTGAAGGCAGCAATACAATTTTCCTCCTGCTGTGAGAATATCTTCAAAAGTTGCACCAGTTTTGAAAAATATTCACTGAATTGGAAGCATCCCAAGCCCTGAGATTTCAGAATGTCAACTGAGGGAACACGTTTACCCTGAAAAAACAAATATTACAATGGGACTGTCACCATTTACTACTTTTGCTACTTCTATGGAATAGTGTAATGAAGACTGACAGGTCAGAGGTTCGAATACTGGACCTTCTTGAGTACTGTTTCTCAAACTGTGGGTCCTGGCTCCAAATGGGGTCCCCTTAGATCAGCCTTTCTCAACCTGGGGGTTGGGACCCCTGGGGGGGGGTTGCAAGGGAGTGTCAGAGGGGTCACCAAACATTATCAGAAAACACTGTTGGTCATGGTTCTGTGTGGGAAGCTTGGCCCAATTCTATCATTGGTGGGGTGCAGAATGCTCTTTGATTGTAGGAGAACTATAATCCCAGCAACTACAACTTCCAAATGTCAAGGTATATTTCCTCCAAACACCACCAGCAGGCCCGTAGCCAGGATTTAGATTCGGGGGGGCTGAGTTTGATGGGGGGGCTGAGTCTGAGAGAGGATCTACCCTAGCAAACCTTTTGTATTGTTATCCTAATACCCCCATGTATATGGGATATATTGAGCATGGTGATCAGATCAAGATACGAATAAACAAAAGTTTAAATAATGTACCAGTAAGGCCTTCTCACAGACCACCCTGAGAATTTCAGGGGGCTTCAGTTACGGGCCTGACCACCAGTGTTCATATTTGGGCATATTGACTATCTGTGCCAATTTTGATCCAAATCCATTATTGTTTGAGTCTTCAGTGCTCTCTGGATGTAGGTGAACTACAATTCCGAAACTCAACGTCAATACCCACCAAACTCTTCCAGTATTTTCTGTTGGTCATGGGAGTTCTGTGTGCCAAGTTAGATTCAATTCCATTGTTGGTGGAGTTCAGAATGTTCTTTGATTGTAGGTGAACTATAAATCCCAGCAACTACAAAATCAATCCCTTTCCCAACCTCACCAGTATTCAAATTTGGGTATATTGAGCATTTGTGCCAAATGTGGACCAGTGTATGAAAATACATCCTGCATATCAGATATTTACATTATGATTCATAACAGCAAAATTACAGTTATGCAATAGCAACAAAAATAATTTTGTGGTTGGGAGTCACCACAACATGAGGAACTGTATTAAGAGGTTGAGAATCACTGAGTAAAATTAATGTTGGGGTCACAAAAAATTGGCCACAGTAGAGGGTTTCTGAACACCGCCCATTTACACAATTCTGTTCAATGTTTACAGTTGACTCTGCAGAAAATGCTTCAGATGTACCGCACAAAAGGGAAAATCAGCCTGTTTAGCAAGCCTTGCAAATGCTGGTGTATTATCAGTCAATAAATGCTGGTGTATAATACCTACTTTATATACCTATTATATACCTGGGGTCACATATAAACTTCTTGGTTAGAAAAGTGTCACAAGAGGAAAAAGTTTAAGAAGGCCTGTTCCAGAGAAAAGTGTAGTGATCCATATAGTGACTCATATACCACCTTTAAGTTCCATTCGGGCTAAGGACCTTAAAGTAGATTGGAAGTGATGGTAGCACTGCACAGAGAGTAAGGGAATAAAGGTTGAATATCTCTTATTAAGAATTCAATCCCAAGTAGTCCAAAACTGAAAATTATCATCCTAGGTGGATAAGAGAGTGACTCCTTGCTTTCTGATGATCCAAAATCCAGAACCCCAAATATTTCTGGTGGCAACTATTTCAAGATTAGAGATACTAATTCATACCAATCTCCATAGTGCCTAAAAAAAACCACATCTTTAAGTCTAAGTAACACTTGCTCATGCAGCTGACCCTATCTGAATTGTGGCCTTTATTTCTCAAGAAATTAGTCTCTTACCAGATGTCACTGCTGGTGTGGTTGTTACTGGCGGCCAGATAATGGTAGGTGCTGTTATTCTTGTGGGTATCAACACAGAGCCCCCAGAAGTTCCTAATGCTCCTGGTAGAGAGCCAGATATAGAAGATGAAGTTGCTCCGGGTAAGTGGAGAGAACCACCTCCTGTTCCTCCTGGGATGGAAACGGAGCCTGAAGGGAGAGATCCTGTTCCACCTCCGAGAGACCCTGTTACTCCTGGGATGGAAACGGAGCCTGAAGGGAGAGATCCTGTTCCACCTCCGAGAGACCCTGTTCCTCCTGGGATGGAAACGGAGCCTGAAGGGAGAGATCCTGTTCCACCTCCGAGAGACCCTGTTACTCCTGGGATGGAAACGGAGCCTGAAGGGAGAGATCCTGTTCCACCTCCGAGAGACCCTGTTCCTCCTGGGATGGAAACGGAGCCTGAAGGGAGAGATACTGTTCCACCTCCGAGAGACCCTGTTCCTCCTGGGATGGAAACGGAGCCTGAAGGGAGAGATGCTGTTCCACCTCCGAGAGACCCTGTTCCTCCTGGGATGGAAACGGAGCCTGAAGGGAATGATCCTGTTGATCCTGAAAGGGAACCACTTCCAGATGACCCTGTTCCTCCAGTGATGGAAGTGGAACCAGAAGGGAGTGAGCCTGATATCGAACCACCTCCGAGAGATCCTATTCCTCCTGTGGAGCCTGAAGAAAGTGAACCTGTTGCACCTCCGAGAGATCCTGTTGCTCCTGGAGTGGAAGGGAGTGAGCCTGATATCGAACCACCTCCGAGAGATCCTATTCCTCCTGTGGAGCCTGAAGAAAGTGAACCTGTTGCACCTCCGAGAGATCCTGTTGCTCCTGGAGTGGAAGGGAGTGAACCTGATATCGAAACACCTCCGAGAGATCCTGTTGCTCCTGGGGTAGAAGGGAGTGAGCCTGTTGCACCTGACAGGGAACCAGCTCCAAGAGACTCTGATACTCCTGTGAGGGAGGCAGAATCAGAAGGAAATGAGCCTGTTGCCCCTGACAGAGACCCACCTGGGAGTGACCCTGAGCCTCCAGGAATAGAAGTAGCGCCAGAAGAGAGGAAGCCACCTCCAACTGACCCTGATCCACCTGGAAAAAGGGTGGAGCCTGAAGGGAGGAAAACACCTGGGAGTGACTCTGATCCCCCTGGGGAAAAGATGGAGCCTGAAGATAGGGATCCTGCTCCCCCTGACAGGGAAACACCTGGGAGTGATCCTGATCCCCCTGGGACAGAAGTAGAGCTGGAAGGGAGAGACCCAGTTGATCCTGACAGAGAACCACCTGGAAGTGACCCTGACCCTCCAGGGATAGAAGTAGAGCCAGAAGAGAGGGGGCCACTTCCAAGTGAACCTGATCCACCTGGAAAAAAGGTGGAGCCTGAAGGGAGGGAGCCTGTTCCCCCTGCCAGGGAACCACCTGGAAGTGATCCTGATCCTCCTAAGGCAGAAGTAGATCCAGAAGGGAGAGAGCCAGTTGACCCTGACAGAGAACCACCTGGGAGTGACTCTAATCCTCCTGCGGTAGAAGTAGAGCCAGAGGAGGGAGAACCACTTCCAAGTGAACCTGATCCACCTGGAAAAAAGGTGGAGCCTGAAGGGAGGGATCCTGTTCCCCCTGCCAGGGAACCACCTGGAAGTGATCCTGATCCTCCTGGGACAGAAGTAGATCCAGAAGAGAGAGAGCCAGTTGACGCTGACAGAGACCCACCTGGGAGTGACCCTGAGCCTCCAGGAATAGAAGTAGCGCCAGAAGAGAGGGAGCCACCTCCAACTGACCCTGATCCACCTGGAAAAAGGGTGGAGCCTGAAGGGAGGAAAACACCTGGGAGTGACTCTGATCCCCCTGGGGAAAAGGTGGAGCCTGAAGATAGGGATCCTGCTCCCCCTGACAGGGAAACACCTGGGAGTGATCCTGATCCCCCTGGGACAGAAGTAGAGCTGGAAGGGAGAGACCCAGTTGATCCTGACAGAGAACCACCTGGAAGTGACCCTGACCCTCCAGGGATAGAAGTAGAGACAGAAGAGAGGGGGCCACTTCCAAGTGAACCTGATCCACCTGGAAAAAAGGTGGAGCCTGAAGGGAGGGAGCCTGTTCCCCCTGCCAGGGAACCACCTGGAAGTGATCCTGATCCTCCTAAGGCAGAAGTAGATCCAGAAGGAGAGAGCCAGTTGACCCTGACAGAGAACCACCTGGGAGTGACTCTGATCCTCCTGCGGTAGAAGTAGAGTCAGAGGAGGGGGAACCACTTCCAAGTGAACCTGATCCACCTGGAAAAAAGGTGGAGCCTGAAGGGAGGGAGCCTGTTCCCCCTGCCAGGGAACCACCTGGAAGTGATCCTGATCCTCCTAAGGCAGAAGTAGATCCAGAAGGGAGAGAGCCAGTTGACCCTGACAGAGAACCACCTGGGAGTGACTCTGATCCTCCTGCGGTAGAAGTAGAGTCAGAAGAGAGGGGCCACTTCCAAGTGAACCTGATCCACCTGGAAAAAAAGGTGGAGCCTGAAGGGAGGGATCCTGTTCCCCCCTGCCAGGGAACCACCTGGAAGTGATCCTGATCCTCCTGGGACAGAAGTAGATCCAGAAGAGAGAGAGCCAGTTGACACTGACAGAGACCCACCTGGGAGTGACCTGAGCCTCCAGGAATAGAAGTAGCGCCAGAAGAGAGGAGCCACCTCCAACTGACCCTGATCCACCTGGAAAAAAGGGTGGAGCCTGAAGGGAGGAAAACACCTGGGAGTGACTCTGATCCCCCTGGGGAAAAGGTGGAGCCTGAAGATAGGGATCCTGCTCCCCCTGACAGGGAAACACCTGGGAGTGATCCTGATCCCCCTGGGACAGAAGTAGAGCTGGAAGGGAGAGACCCAGTTGATCCTGACAGAGAACCACCTGGAAGTGACCCTGACCCTCCAGGGATAGAAGTAGAGACAGAAGAGAGGGGGCCACTTCCAAGTGAACCTGATCCACCTGGAAAAAAGGTGGAGCCTGAAGGGAGGGAGCCTGTTCCCCCTGCCAGGGAACCACCTGGAAGTGATCCTGATCCTCCTAAGGCAGAAGTAGATCCAGAAGGGAGAGAGCCAGTTGACCCTGACAGAGAACCACCTGGGAGTGACTCTGATCCTCCTGCGGTAGAAGTAGAGTCAGAGGAGGGGGAACCACTTCCAAGTGAACCTGATCCACCTGGAAAAAAGGTGGAGCCTGAAGGGAGGGAGCCTGTTCCCCCTGCCAGGGAACCACCTGGAAGTGATCCTGATCCTCCTAAGGCAGAAGTAGATCCAGAAGGGAGAGAGCCAGTTGACCCTGACAGAGAACCACCTGGGAGTGACTCTGATCCTCCTGCGGTAGAAGTAGAGTCAGAAGAGAGGGGGCCACTTCCAAGTGAACCTGATCCACCTGGAAAAAAGGTGGAGCCTGAAGGGAGGGATCCTGTTCCCCCTGCCAGGGAACCACCTGGAAGTGATCCTGATCCTCCTGGGACAGAAGTAGATCCAGAAGAGAGAGAGCCAGTTGACACTGACAGAGACCCACCTGGGAGTGACCCTGAGCCTCCAGGAATAGAAGTAGCGCCAGAAGAGAGGGAGCCACCTCCAACTGACCCTGATCCACCTGGAAAAAGGGTGGAGCCTGAAGGGAGGAAAACACCTGGGAGTGACTCTGATCCCCCTGGGACAGAAGTAGAGCTGGAAGGGAGAGACCCAGTTGATCCTGACAGAGAACCACCTGGAAGTGACCCTGACCCTCCAGGGATAGAAGTAGAGCCAGAAGAGAGGGGGCCACTTCCAAGTGAACCTGATCCACCTGGAAAAAAGGTGGAGCCTGAAGGGAGGGAGTCTGTTCCCCCGGCTAGGGAACCACCTGGAAGTGATCCTGATCCCCCTAAGGCAGAAGTAGATCCAGAAGAGAGAGAGCCAGTTGACGCTGACAGAGACCCACCTGGGAGTGACCCTGAGCCTCCAGGAATAGAAGTAGAGCCAGAAGAGAGGGAGCCACTTCCAAGTGAACCTGATCCTCCTGGAAAAAAGGCGGAGCCTGAAGGGAGGGAACCACCTGGGAGTGACTCTGATCCCCCTGGGAAAAAAGTGGCGCCTGAAGAGAGGGATCCTGCTCCCCCTGGCAGCGAAACACCTGGGAGTGATCCTGATCCCCCTGGGACCGAAGTAGAGCCAGAAGGGAGAGAGCCAGTTGACCCTGACAGAGAACCACCTGGAAGTGACCCTGACCCTCCAGGGATAGAAGTAGAGCCAGAAGAGAGGGAGCCACTTCCAAGTGACCCTGATCCTCCTGGAAACAAGGTGGAGCCTAAAGGGAGGGATCCTGTTCCCACTGACAGGGAACTACCTGAAGTGGTTCCTGGAGAAAAGGTGGAGCTAGAAGGGAGAGAGCCACCTTCAACCGATCCTGATCCCCCTGGGGAAAAGGGGGAACCCGAAGAGAGGGAGCCTGTTCGCCCTGACAGGGAAATACCTGGGAGTGATCCTGATCCTCCTGAGACAGAAGTAGCGCCAGAAAAAAGTGAGCCAGTTGATCCTGACAGAGAACTACCTGGAAGTGACTCTGATCCTCCAGGGATAGAAGTAGAGCCAGAAGAAAGTGAGCCACTTCCAAGTGAACCTGATCCACCTGGAAAAAAGGTGGAGCCTGAAGGGAGGGATCCTGTTCCCACTGACAGGGAACCACCTGAAGTGGTTCCTGGGGAAAAGGTGGAGCTAGAAGGGAGAGAGCCACCTTCAACCGATCCTGATCCCCCTGGGAAGAAAGTGGAACCCGAAGAGAAGGAGCCTGTTCCCCCTGACAGGGAAATACCTGGGAGTGATCCTGATCCTCCTGAGACAGAAGTAGCACCAGAAGAAAGTGAGCCAGTTGATCCTGACAGAGAACCACCTGGAAGTGACCCTGATCCTCCAGGGATAGAAGTAGAGCCAGAAGAAAGTGAGCCACTTCCAAGTGAACCTGATCCACCTGGAAAAAAGGCGGAGCCTGAAGGGAGGGAACCACCTGGGAGTGACTCTGATCCCCCTGGGGAAAAAGTGGCGCCTGAAGGGAGGGAGCCTGTTCCCCCTGACAGGGAAACACCTGGGAGTGATCCTGATCCCCCTGGGACAGAAGTAGAGCCAGAAGGGAGAGAGCCAGTTGACCCTGACAGAGAACCACCTGGAAGTGACCCTGACCCTCCAGGGATAGAAGTAGAGCCAGAAGAGAGGGAGCCACTTCCAAGTGACCCTGATCCTCCTGGAAACAAGGTGGAGCCTAAAGGGAGGGATCCTGTTCCCACTGACAGGGAACCACCTGAAGTGGTTCCTGGGGAAAAGGTGGAGCTAGAAGCGAGAGAGCCACCTTCAACCGATCCTGATCCCCCTGGGAAAAAAGTGGAACTCGAAGAGAGAGAGCCTGTTCCCCCTGACAGGAACATACCTGGGAATGATCCTGATCCTCCTGAGACAGAAGTGGCGCCAGAAGAAAGTGAGCCACTTCCAAGTGAACCTGATCCACCTGGAAAAAAGGCAGAGCCTGAAGGGAGGGAACCACCTGGGAGTGACTCTGATCCCCCTGGGGGAAAAGTGGCGCCTGAAGAGAGGGATCCTGCTCCCCCTGACAGGGAACCACCTGGGAGTGATCCTGATCCCCCTGGGACAGAAGTAGAGCCAGAAGGGAGAGAGCCAGTTGACCCTGACAGAGAACCACCTGGAAGTGACCCTGACCCTCCAGGGATAGAAGTAGAGCCAGGAGAGAGGGAGCCACTTCCAAGTGAACCTGATCCACCTGGGAAAAAGGTGGAGCCTGAAGGGAGGGAGCCTGTTCCCCCTGCCAGGGAACCACCTGGAAGTGATCCTGACCTTCCTAAGGCAGAAGTAGATCCAGAAGAGAGAGAGCCATTTGACCCTGACAGAGCACCACCTGGGCGTGACTCTGATCCTCCTGGGGTAGAAGTAGAGTCAGAGGAGGGGGAACCACTTCCAAGTGATCCTGATCCTCCTGGAAAAAAGGTGGAGCCTGAATGGAGGGAACCACCTGGGAGTGACTCTGATCCCCGTGTGAAAAAAGTGGAGCCTGAAGAGTGGGATCCTGCTCCCCCTGACAGAGAACCACCTGGAAGTGACCCTGATCCTCCAGGGATAAAAGTAGAGCCAGGAGAGAGGGAGGCACTTCCAAGTAATCCTGATCCACCTGGAAAAAAGGTGGAGTCCGAAGGGAGGGATCCTGTTTCCCATGCCAGGGAAACACCTGGGAGTGATCCTGATCCTCCTGGGACAGAAGTATAGCCAGAAGAGAAAGAACCAGTTGACCCTGACAGAGAACCACCTGGAAGCAACCATGATCCTCCTGGGATAGAAGTAGAGCCAGAAGAGAGGGCGCCACCTCCAAGTGGCCCTGATCCTTCAGGAAAAAGATTGGAGCCTGAAAGGAGGGTGTCTGTTCCTTCTGACAGGGAACCACCTGGGATTGAACCTGATCCTCCTGGAAAAAAGGTGGAGTCAGAAGAGAGAGAGCCACCACCAACTGACCCCAATTCTCTTGGGGGGAAGGTGGAGCCAGAAGTAACAGATCCTATCCCTCCCAACAGAGAATCACTTGGGACAGAATCAGAGCCGGAAGGGACTGAGCCTGTAGCCCCTGACAGGGAATCACCTGGGAGTAATCCCGATACTCCTGGGACATAAGCAAAGGCAGAAGAGAGGGAGCCACCTCCAACTGACCCTGGTCCTTCTGAGAAGGAGGTGAAGCCAGAATGGAGGGAGCCTGTTCCCCCTGATAGGGAATCATCTGGGTGTGACCCTGATCCTCCTGGGACTGAAGTAGAGCCAGAAGAGAGGGAGCCACCTCCAAGTGTCCCTGATGTTCCTGGGAAAGAGGTGGAGCCAGAATGAAGAGAGGCTTTTTCCTCCGAGAGAGAATAATCTGGGAGTGACCTTGATCCTCTTGGGAAAAAGGCAAAGCCGGAAGGGAGAGATCCTGCTCTCCCTGATAGGGAACTAACTGGGTGTGACCCTGATCCTTCTGGGACTGTTGTAGAGCCAGAAGAGAAGGAGCCACCTCCAAGTGACCCTGATTCTCCTGTGAAAAGGGTGGCGCTAGAAGGGAGAGAACCTGTTCCTGCTTTCTCCTTTCTAGCGGGAACAGGCTCTTTCCCTTCTGGGAGTGACCCTGATCCTCCTGTAACAAAAGGCGAGCCAGAAAAGAAAGAGAGAGCCCTGAGTGATCTTGATCGTCTTTGAGGGAAAGTGGAGCCAGATGGGACTGGATATATTGCTCCTGGTTGGGAGCCACTTCCACGTGACTCTGTTCTGTCAGGGAAGACAGTGAAGTTAGAAGTGTGTGATCTTGTTGGTCCCGTTAGGGAGATGGAGCAATTTGGGAGTGATCCTGACAGACCTGACAGAGAGCTAGAGGGTCCCTTGGCTGTCCCTCCTATTAGAGATCTACCTGGCAGTAATCCTAAGAGTCCTGATAGGGAACCAGAGCCAGTAGGGACTGATGCCCCTGACAGGGAGAGGGAGCCATCTGGACGTAATCCGGTGAGTCCTGAGAGAGAGCCGGAAGGACTTGATCCTGTTGACCCTGATAGGGAGACGGAGCCATCTGGAAGTGATCCTAATGCAGATAAGGAGGAGCCTTCACCTTGTGCAGCTGTTGAGAAAATATGACAATAAATACCTGTGATTTATGTATGAAGTTGTCGGGTTTGGAGCATCCTAGGTAGTACAGTTTTAGAGCCAAAACCTGGATCTTGGAATGGCCCCCTGGTGATGCTGCAGGAGGTCAGCTCTGGTGGATGTCATTAAACTTGAAACTACAAACATCAGTTACAAAACAGAAAACTAGTATGTTATACACAATAGACTCAACCCACACCCATGGAGTTAGTAGATCTTGGATAAATATGAAAAAAATTGTAATTGCTTGAGAGTTACTATTATTAATAGGCCTAATTTATACATAATATTATTTTGAATTATTGTAATGTTTTTCACCGCTTCTTTTTAAATAGTGTTTGGTTTAATTCTGGTTTTTAGACTGTTTGCCAGTCTAAGTGTCTGTTAAGAAAAAAAATGATTTAATATTAATAATAATAATAATAATAGAATCACAGAATGTTAAAATCATAGAGTTGGAAGAGACCTCGTGGGCTATCCAGTCCAACCTCCTGCCAAAAAACAGGAAAGTCACATTCAAAGTACCCCCCGACAGATGGCCATCCAGCCTCTGCTTAAAAGCCTTCAAAGAAGGAGCCTCTACCACACTCCAGGGCAGAGTGTTCCACTGCTGAACAGCTCCCACAGTCAGGAAATTCTTCCTCATGTTCAGGTGGAATCTGATGCATATGTCAACTCAGGTTTTTGAGGTTGATTTTTGGACTAAAATTTCTAGCCTTACACATTAGTGTATACAGTAGTTTATTGGCAACTTGCTTTGGAGTGGCAGGCTCTGACTTGCTGACCATAGATTATCCCTTTCAGTAGCACTCACTGACTTTTTCATTCAATGAACTCAGGCAAGACTGAAATCTGTTATTGGTACTGCTATCATCTTTGTTGTGTGCATTTTGGTATATGCATCTTAATTGTATTTGTCTTTTTAAATCTTGTACTCTGCCTCAAGCCAGAGAGAGAGGTGGAATAATAATAATAATAATAATAATAATAGGAGCTCCTGGTGGCGCAGTGGGTTAAACTGCTGAGCTGCTGAGCTTGTTGACCCAAAGGTCGCAGGTTCGATTCCGGGGAGCAGTGTGAGCTTTCACTGTCAGCCCCAGCCAGGGCCGTAGCCAGGATTTTGTTTCGGAGGGGGCTGAGTTTGGTTCGGGGGCTGAGACTGGGTGGAAGAGGGTCTACCCTAGCAAATCTTTTGTATTGTTATCCCAATAACCCCATTAATGTGGGATATAATGAGCATGGTGATCAGATCATGATATGAATAAACATAACAGTTTAAATAATGTACCAGTAAGGCCTTTTCGCGGACCACCCTGAGAATTTCGGGGCTGAAGCCCCCTTAGCCCCCCGGCTACATGTCTGGCCCCAGCTTCTGCCAACCTAACAGTTTGAAAACATGTACTGTAAATGTGAGTAGATCAATAGGTACCGCTTTGGCAGGAAGGTAACGGCACTCCATGCAGTCATGCCATCCACATGACCTTGGAAGTGTCTATGGACAACGCTGGCTCTTCGGCTTAGAAATGGAGATGAGCACCACACCCCAGAGTTGGACACAACTGTACTTACCAGGGGAATACTTTTACATACTACTACTACTTATTATTTTGTCTGTTTTAATCCTTGTTTTATCTTGTAAGTTGCCTCGAGCCAACTGGGAGTGGCGATGAATAAATTTGTATAAATAAATAATAATAATTATTATTATTATTATTAACAACAGTTGAGTACAGAGAGATTTGGAGCAAGTCACTCACTCCTCTGCCTTTCCAGAGCTCGGAAAAGTTAGTTTTTGAGTGATAGCCATCATCCCATTTCCAACACATTTGGGCAATCATCATCTGTTGATTGGGATGAAGGGCAAAGGACAAGTCAGCCAGAACAAACAAGCCACCCCCCCCAAGAAGCTAAATGAGCTACTTCAAAAAGTATGACTGATCTTAATGGTTGACAGGTTAATCTGTTTAGTTCTCTTTTTTTGTAATTGCCTTTCTGTTCTTGGGTGGTTCACAAAAACAAAACTTTCAAAAACAATATTTCAAGAAATAACAAATAAATAAAAGGGGGTAATCATCCAACTACAGTCAGGGTGGATCTACACTGCTATATAATCCAGACTCAAATCATATAATTCAGATTATCTGATTGGAACTAGAATATATTAGGCTGGATCTACACTGCCCTATATTGTAGGATATGATCCTACTGGCAGTGTAGACTCATACAATCCAGTTAAAATCTGGATTTTTTTTTTTATATGTCAGAAGCGAATTGATAATATACTGCAAATCGCTTCTCTTGTGAGAGAACTGCCCAGGGGGCGCCCGGATGTGTTACCATACTTTGGGAGGCTTCTCTCATGTCCCCGCATGGGAAGCTGGGGCTGACAGACAGGAGCTCATCCCATGTCTTGCGAATTCGAACCACTGACCTTCAGGTCTTCAGGTCAGCAGTTTAGCTGGCACAAGGGTTTAACCCATTGCGCCACCATGGCTCCTGGAATCAGATCCTGGGTTATAGGGTAGTGCAGATCTAGCCTGAGTCTACACTGCTATATAATCCAGTTCAAAGCAGATAATCTGGATTGTATATGGTGATGTAGCTCCAGCTCTAGAAAGCTATGAATGATTGCTACAGCTTGGATTACTCAAAGACCATAATGTCTACATATGGATTTTCCCCATGCAGTGTCAAATAGTTTTGAGATTCATTCCTTTTTGAAAGCCATCTAAAGTGGACATCAAGTGGGATCACAAAGTTAACTCATAATTATACAGCTTCCATTATACAGCTGCCTGTAGATTGGTATACTCTGAGTTATGCATATGAATCCTTTCCCTCCTCTATTGGAGAAAAAGGCTTTTTCTCCTCAGTATTCTCCTCATACCTGACTATCTTAAAGGGTTGTGCATGAATTATGTTGCAGAGAACATATGTGGTGTTGTACAAACAAAAACCCCAATACCTGTTTTCTGCTCAGAAATGATATTCAGCACAGGAAACCTTGCAGAAAACAGTGCTTTTAATGTGCAAATCCACAAACACACACCGTTTTTGGCTGTAAAACAATTCCTGTGCAATGCTCCAGGATACTGAATACCCAACTATTGTGGAAATTTCTTGCTAATATATTGTTCTTCCCAATAAAATGTATTTTTCAACAATGGCATGAATAATTGCAAATATTATTTCCATTTGTACTTAAAGTAGACCAGTCAGTGTGATGCCTCTTGTACACTGCCATATAATCCAGATTATCAAAGTAGATAATCCACATTATCTGCTTTGAACTGGATTATGTGAGCCTACACTGCCATATAACTCAGTTCAAAGTAGATAATCTGGATTTTATATGGTCGTTAATGAAGGCAAGAACCAGCCTCCAAGATCATTCCCCATAAGTTATCATTATAAGATTCAAGGTACACCCAATAACGTAAGAAAGTCTTGGTGAATTGAACAAGCATTTTGAATCTGCATTCAGCCATGGAAACCCCATTCTCTCCTCCTCAGAGGAAGGCAAAGGCAAAGCCCCTCTCAACAAACCTTGCCAAGAATGCAAGGTTTGCTTTATATTTTCTATAAATTGAAAATTACTTGAAGGCACATAACAAAACTCGCAGAATTATAGAATAATAAAGAGTTGGAAGAGTCCACATCTTGTCCAACCCCCTACCATGCAGGAACACCCAATCAAAGCACCCCTGACAGATGGCCATGCAACCACATGAGGAACGGCTTAAAGAGCTGTGCATGTTTAGCCTGAAGAAGAGAAAGCTGAGAGGAGACATCCATATATAAGTGAGAGGATGTCATAGGGAGGAGAGAGCAACCTTGTTTTCTGCTGCCCTGGAGACTAGAACGCGGAACAATGGCTTTGAACTACAGGAAAGGAGATTCCACCTGAACATCAGGAAGAACTTCCTAACTATGAGAGCTGTTCAACAGTGGAACTATGCCCTGGAGTGTGGTGGGATCTCCTTCTTTTGAGGCTTTTAAACAGAAGCCTATCGGAGGTAGTTTAAATGTAAATTTCCTGCTTCTTGGCAGGGGGCTGGACTGGATGGCCCATGAGGTCTCTTCCAACTCTATGATCCTATGATTCTAAGGAAGAAGCCGCCACCACACTCCGAGGCAGAGAGTTCCACTGTTGAACGGCTCAGGAAGTTCTTCCTAATGTTCAGGTGGAATCTCCTTTACTGTAATTTGAAGCCATTGCTCAGAGTCCGAGTTTCCAGGGCAGCAGAAAACAAGTCTGCTACTTCTTCCTTATGACACTTTTTTTTACATATTTATCATGTCTCTTCTCAACCTTCTCTTCTGCAGGCTAAATATACCCAGCTCTTTAAGATGCTCCTCATAGAGATTCATGGTCTCCAGACCTTTGATCATTTTAGTCGCCCTCCTCTGTACGCCTTCCAGTTTGTCAATATCTCCTTTAAACTGTTGTACCCAGAACTGGACACAGTATTCCAGGTGAGGTCTAACCAAAGCAGAATAGAGGGGCAACATGACTTCCCTCAATCTAGGCACTGTACTCCTTTTGATGCAGCCCAAAATCCCATTGGGCTTTTAAGTTGCTGCATCACACTGTTGGCTCAGGTCCAACTTGTCCACTAAAACTCCAAGATCTTTTTCACATGGACTGTTGTTGAGTCAGGCATCACCCATTCTGTATCCTACACTTCTCCTTGTTGAAATTCATTTTATTAGTTTTGTCCCAGCTCTCTAATCTGTTGAGGTCATTTTGAATTCTGATCCTGTTTTCTGATGTATTAGCTATCCCTCTCAATTTTTTGCCACCTACAGACTTGATAAGCATGGCCCCTAAACCTTCTAAGACGTTGAACAGTACTAGGCCCAGGACAGAACCCTGTGGCACCCCACTAGTCACTTCTTTCCAGGATTGAAGAACAATTGGTGAGTACCCATTGGGTTTGGTCATTTAACCAATTACAGATCCACCTAGCAATAGTATTGTCTAGGCCAGTGTTTCCCAACCTTTTTTGAGCCGCGGCACACTTTTTACATTTACAAAATCCTGGGGCACACCACCAACCAAAATGACACAAAATGACACTCTAACACAGTAATACATATAGTTAATATGTTTTTAAATGTATTTATACACTCAGTGTGAAACCTGGGCCTGTTTCGATGAACACAACATAGATATCCTGGCAGGAATGGCAGAAAGACACACACGAAGGTCTTGCTCAACAGCTGTCAGTCTCTCTCTGTTTTTAGTTTTTATCATAGTCAAGCTTGAGAAGCTCATCTCACACAGCTATGTGGCTGAAAACGGGAGCAATGTCAAAATAGCTGCCGCCATTTTGATCAGAGGAGGCAGCGTGAGCATGTTCAGGAGGGAGGGAGATGTGGGGCGAGTCTGCACAGTAGTGCCTGCACGGGTCACGTCTTCCTCCCCCCTCCCCTCCTGAGCAAAGTGAGCAGAGCGAGGCTGGGAAGAAGGGAGCCCGAGTGGAGAAGAAAAAGTGTTCGGCAGGAGGGGGAAGAAAGGGTATTGGAGGTTCCAATTTCCCACGGCACACTTGATGATCGCTCACGGCACACTAGTGTGCCCCTGCACAGTGGTTGGGAAACACTGGTCTAGGCCACATTTAACTAGCTTGCTTGCAAGAACGTCATGCGGGACTTGGTCAAAGGCTTTACTGAAATAAAGATATACTACATCTCCAGCATTCCTTGCATCTATCAAGCTTGTAACTCTATCGAAAAAAGAGATAACATTAGCCTGTCATGACCTGTTTTTGAGAAATCCATGTTGACTTTAAATTGTTATTAGTTTTGCATGAGAAAATATTCTTGATATTCTAGATGCACATGTATTCTTAATTCATGTTCCTGGAAGATAGGTCTCACTGAAAGTCAATAGGACTGCAGCCTGTGTGTATTTTTACTACTGCAAAAGACTCATACTCCAAGCCCAAAGGTAAGCATTCATCACCAATTGTTTAACAGTCAGAACATCTTACTGCTTTGACTGCAAGAATATGTGCTCTATAAACATCAATTTCAAGAAAATATGTGTAGGTATGTGCTCATAACATAACTTCCCCCTTCCTCTTCTCACCCTTTTTATTTTTTTGTTTTTCTTTAAAACTGCAGTTGTAAAATATTTATTTATTTATTTATTTATTTATTAGTTCAACTTAATATACCGCTCTCTCTGAAGCCCAGAGCGGTGTACAGAATTAAAATAGCAGGTAAAACACATAAAACACAGTAAAACCAATATAAAACCCCCAGTAGGCTAGTAACCATTGATAACTTCCCCCAAGACTCAACCTCTCAAATGTAATCAACATTTATAAGCAATTAAGGGTAGGAACACCCAGTGGTGCAACGGGTTAAACCCTTGTGCCAGCAGGACTGAAGACCGACAGGTTGGAGGTTCAAATCTGGGGAGAGTGTGTATGAGCTCCCTCTGTCAGCTCCAGCTCCCCATACAGGGACATGAGGGAAGCCTCCTATAAGGATGGTAAAAAATCAAAACATCCAGGCATTCCCTGGGCAATATCCTTGCAGACAGCCAATTTTCTTACACCAGAAGCAACTTGCAATTTTTCAGTTGCTCCTGACACACACACAAAAAGCAATTAAGGGTGAAAGTCTTACCTGTCCTCTGGAAGCATATAGCTACACACAGGAACACATTTTTAAAAAGAAACATAAATGGTGCCTTGGATTGACCCATGGTGGGTAAGCAGAAAATGCACCTGTCTCTTTAGTGGTGCTTCAGACCTTCTGTGTCCCTCTAGCTTTATGCAACTCCAATATATACTCCTGAGCCAAGTGACATCACATCCAATCCATCAGCCACTTCAAGCTGTCATTACATTGGCTGTTGACATAGCTTTTCCACGACTTGATCGCTTTTTCTAGGTGTTCTTGGAAGGAAAATCAGAAATCCTTGTCCAGTCATTCCACTATTGAATAGTACAGGAAACTGACACATTCTTCCGCCTAGATATTAGGAATAAAGTACTCAAGGTGAACCCGGGTATGATTTAATGGGCACGGTTTGGATGAACTTGGGAATGCCTGATAATAGACACAAAAAACATGAGAAGCATGGCACTGGTTTCTAGGAATACCCGATCATGAAGGCATAAAGTGCTTTTGACACAATGCATCATAGGTGAGATGGGATTTCAACTGAGTGCATGGTGTATTTGCCATTTCAGGAATGCCTTGTATTGCTATCCTTCAGTCCTAGGCCAGCTTCTTGTTGATGAGATGTGTGCGCAAGAGACAAGTGGCACTGACAATAGACACCAGAACGAATGAAGAATGCTTCTGTAGGTACAAGAAAATGAACAAAAACAATTAATTTTCCTTTAAGGTTCTGGAATTAATAGCTAGGATCTTTTTCTTTTAGATAGGTTTTTCTTACAGAAGTCAACTGCCAGCTGATGTCTATTAGTTTGTGGTTAGGTGTACATCCTTTTTTCAAGGTTTTGTGCGTCTTGCTGGAAGAAACAAATGGGTTTAGTTTGTGGAGGGTAGAAAACTAATTTCAAAGGCTAGGGGGGGGGGGGCAAATAACTTGCATTTTGGGGGCTGTCTCCTTCTTTTGTAACAAGCTAGCAAAAAACTATAAAATCCCTCCTATTTATTTGCGTGTGCACAGGTGATACACTTCCTGCCATGAACCAATAAGACGCAAACACAAGTGATTGGATGAAAAATTGGACACAACTCATTTATTGATAACAGGAACAAGGGTTAGCAGCCATGCATGGGTCCTGGATCGGGGGGGGGGGGGGGCGGACGGACAGCCCACAATTGTCCAAAGACATTTTTCATGCCTGGGTGCCACTGGCCCAATACCGGTTCACAAAAACTCGACACCCCAGGAGGCCAGGGCGTTATTCCCCCTTCCACCATGGGCCAACCAGATCCATAAGCCAACCTGATCCAGGGCCCATGCCACACGCCAAACACAGAATTGCAACGATGAACATAGATAACAGCAAAATAACAAGATGCAAACAATGAATACACATAAAGAAAATATATAACCAAACAAACAATGACAGTGAGCAGGATGGGTGGGAGGAAAAATACCTGGGAAGCCTCAGGCAGCCTTAAGTAGACTGCCCAGGCGGGGAGAGGGCCGGCCAGCTGACAATGGAGGGCAGGGCGGGGCCAGCCCCATCATTGGCTGGCCGGCGCTGGTGGCAGGAAACCTTCCTGCCACCCAAAGGGGGCTTCTGGGAGGAAGAAGCCCCCCCTCCTTGGACAAAGATGGCGGCGAAGACAGCCCAGTGCTGCAACCTGCTCGGCCAGTAAGCCGGCCAAACCATTTATTGGAGAGCCAGCGATTTGGGAATTCTATTCCCTTGATTCCAGTTTGCATGCAATTTTAAATAAATTTTAAATAAATTTACTAACTTTTCACTCAGGGTATGATCCCAGATTATATGAGTCTATCGTGCCAAATAATCTGGGATAAACAGATGATCTGGAATCAGATCCTGGGGTATAGCACAGTGTAGATCCAGCCTCAACTTCAGTCTTTCAGTTATATTTTGCTATAACAGTTCTGAACCCTTAAGTCTACTGATGCTGAAATCCCAGCTGCTTAGATGATGATGATGATGATTATTATTATTATTATGGTGATGATGATAATGATAATAATACTTTATTTATATGCCGCCCTCCTCCCCTAGGGGATTACAGCATTTACAGCAGACATAGGCAAACATTCAATGCCTTTACAGCCACATACAATGAGACACATAAACACAAACAAAGGCAAAGGTTTCTCCTTTCATTTCCGGCTTCTGGAGGCAGTGCTCATCTCTGGCTCTGGGGAGATCCATTTTCAAGATGAGGAGCCTGCGTTGTCATTTCCACATTCAAGATTGCCTAGAGCAGTGTTTTTCAACCTTTTTTGAGCCGCGGCACATTTTTTACATTTACAAAATCCTGGGGCACACCACCAACAAAAATGACACAAAATGACACTCTAACACAGTAATACATATAGTTAATATGTTTTTAAATGTATTTATACACTCAGTGTGAAACCTGGGCCTGTTTTGATGAACACAACATAGATATCCTGGCAGGAATCGCAGAAAGACACACACGAAGGTCTTGCTCAACAGCTGGGAGTTATAGTTCACCTGCAATCCGACCCTGGACGGTGCGGCGCTGCACCCAGCGCCGTCAGTGAAGAGCCTGGGTGTCCATTTGGACTCCCATCTGACAATGGAGACCCAGGTCTCCATGGCCAGTAAGGCTGCTTTTTTCCACCTCCGCCAGGCAAGGAGGCTGGCCCCCTACCTCTACCGGAGCGACCTAGCCACGGTGATCCAAGCCACGGTCATCTCGAGGCTAGATTACTGTAACGCGCTTTACGTTGGCCTGCCTATGTCGTTGATCCGGAAGCTCAGGCTAGTGCAGAACACTGCCGCCCGGCTCCTGTCTGGGGCTCCAGCAGGTTGCCGTATAACTCCAATCTTGCAGGATCTGCACTGGCTGCCTATCGAGCACCGGGTCGCCTTCAAAGTGTTGGTTCTTACCTTCAAGGCCATTCACGGCCTGGGGCCAGCGTATCTGAGGGACCGTCTCACTCCATATTGCCCATCGAGATCACTCCGGTCTGAGGAGGCCAACCTCTTGGTAATACCATCGGTGAAGCTGGCTCATTTAACATCTACCCGCCGGAGGGCGTTCTCTGTGATAGCTCCCATGCTCTGGAACGCCCTCCCGGCCGAAGCCAGAGCCCTGAGGGACCTACTCCCGTTTAGACGGGCCTGCAAAACACACTTGTTTAGGCAGGCCTTCGGTGAGTAGGCTCGTCTATACATCCACTGGGCCATTATATTGCTGCTGCTCTTGTTTTAATTATTGTTGTTGCATGTTTTAATGATGTTTTTAAGTGTTCTGTTTTTACCCCTCTGGCGCTGTGCCATTGGTTCTTGTGAGCCGCCGCGAGCCCCTGGGAGTCGGCGGTGTAGAAGTCCCAAGAAATAAATAATAAATAAAGAGCATTCTGAACTCCACCAATGATGGAATGGAATCAAACTTCCCACACAGAACTCCCATAACCAAGAGAAAACACTATAAGAGTTTGGTTGGCATTGACCTTGAGTTTTGGAGATGTAGTTCACCTATATCCAGAGAGCACTGTGGACAGGAGGGAGGAAGACATGGGGCGAGTTTGCGCAGTAACGCCCGCACAGGTCACGTCTTCCTCCCTCCCTTCCCCCTCCCGCAGAAGCGACAGCGTGAGCAAAGCGAGGCAAAGCAAGCAGAGCGAGGCTGGGAAGAAGGGAGCCCGAGTGGAGAAGAAAAAGTGTTTAGGAGGGGGAAGAAAGGGTATTGGAGGTTCCAATTTCCCACGGCACACCTGATGATCGCTCACGGCACACTGGTTGGGAAACACTGGCCTAGAGTGTCTCTTTGCCTTTTCCCGCTAAAGCAGTACTTATTTATCTACTCACGTTTACATATTTTTGAACTGCTAGGTTGGCAGGAGCTAGGGCTGACAGATAGGAGCTCACCCCGTCTCACAGATTCAAACTGCCAACCTTCAGGGTTTAACCTATTGCACCACCTTGGCCTTCCTAGGAGATAGATGGTTTCTCCTAGGAAAATGCAGGTCTATAAGCCATTGTGATCCAGTGTCACATCTTTCTGATTTTCTTTTTTACTTTTCCATCAATTTTTGATATCTGAATATAATTTACTTGGTTAGACTACAAGCAGTACAGTCAATGAAAAGTTACAACACTATCACTGCTGCTGCCTTACCAAGTTTCTGGGTACTCTGGTTTCTGCCAACTGAAAGTACAGTGAAATATTATTTTTGTTGTTAGCTACCATCAGGTCAGTGTCAACTTATGTTAATGCTATGAATGAGAGTAATAGCTATCTAGGTCCCACTCTGCATGGTATTGCAGTTGCTACCATACTTCTATTATTGCATGGAGCTAACTACACCGATCTGTGGATTAATAACTGACCCCACCCACCAGGCGTTGTTTTCATTGTGGACGGTGGGACAGTCAGAGTGGAAGAGCAAACTATTCTTCCATTGTCATGGTCTGACCATCATCTGATCTGCTTAAGATTAGCCGTGCCCCCTAACCTCCGCAGGGGTGGTGGGCCCATTAAGATGATCCACCCCAGAAGACTTATGGATCCAGAAGGACTCCTGAGGTCTCTTGGGGATCTTCCTGTCTTGGAGACTGACAATCCTGTTGACACCCTGTTTGAGCGCTACAACAGCGAGTTGGCCAGGGCGATTGACACAATTACCCCCAAATGTCCCCTCTCCTTGCGTAGAGTCACCCTGACTCCTTGGTTCACTGAGGAGCTGGCTGTGATGAAGCGCTGGAGGAGGGGTCTAGAGTGCACATGGAGGAAGACCCGTGATGTAGCTGATCAAACACAGGCTAAAGTTGCTATTAAGGCTTACTCCACGGCTCTGCAAGCAGCCAGGAGAGTGTTCCCGACTGCCCGCATAGCGTCTGCAACCAATAGGCCATTGGAGTTGTTCCGAGTTGTTGGGGAGCTCCTTCAGCCTCCTGAGGTTGGGGGGACCTCTGAGAACTCGGCAACTTGGTGTAGCGATTTTGCACACCATTTTACAGGCAAAGTTGCTCAGATACGTATTAAGCTGGACTCCAGTTCCATCGCAGCACCAGATGAGGTACCCGAGGCATCTGTCTGCTCGACCTTATGGGATTCTTTCTATCTTGTTCTTCCTGATGACATAGAGGGGATCCTTGGGACGGTGAGAGCGACCACTTGCACCCTGGATCCTTGCCCTTCCTGGATAGTTAAACTGGCCAGAGAAGGGTTGGTGGTGAAACCGTTATTAAAGAAGACCTCCATTGACCCAACAAATTGTAACAACTACAGACCTATTTCCAACCTCCCCTTTCTGGGCGAGGTTCTGAAGCAGGTGGTTGCCTCGCAACTTCAGAGATTCCTCGATGACACCGATTTTCTGGATCGTTCGCAGCCTGGCTTCAGACCTGGGCACAGTACCTAGACAGCTTTGGTCGCCTTGGTGGATGATCTCTGCAGAAAACTGGACAGGGGGAATGTGACCCTGCTCATTCTCTTGGACATCTCAGTGGCTTTTGATACCATCGATCACAGTATCCTCCTGGGGAGACTTGCTGGGATGAGACTCGGGGGCATGCTTCTTCTGTGGCTCCAGTCCTTCCTGTCGGTGAAGTTAGGGGACTCTTGCTCGGAGCCTTGGCCATTGACCTATGGGGTCCCGCAAGGATCTATTCTGTCCCCCATGCTATTTAACATCTAGATGAAACCACTGGGCGAGGTCATCCGGAGTTTTGGAGTACAGTGCCATCTCTACGCAGATGGCACCCAACTCCACTACTCTTTTCCACCAAATTCCAAGGAAGCCCCTCGGATACTGGGCCAATGCCTGGCCGCTGTGACGGTTTGGATGAGGAGGAACAAGCTGAGGATCAATCCTGATAAGACAAAGGTCCTCCAGGTTAGTTGTTCATCTATTGGGTGGCAACTTGTGCTGGACGGGGTTACACTCCCCTGAAGTCACAGGTCCGCAGTTTGGGGTTCTTCTGGATTCAGTGCTGACACTTGATGCTCAGGTGTCAGCGGTGGCCGAGGGCCTTCGCACAGTTAAAACCCGTGCGCCAACTGCGACCATACCTCGTGAAGTCTGACCTAACCATAGTGGTCCACGCCTTGGTTGCCTCTAGACTGGATTACTGCAATTCACTCTATGTGGGGCTACCCTTGAAGATGGCCCGGAAACTTCAACTCGTCCAGTGATCAGCAGCCAGATTAATAACTGGGGCAAGCGGTCAACCCCCCTGTTTAAAGAACTGCACTGGCTGCCGTTTGTTTTCCGGTCCCAATTCAAAGATACAGATGATCACCTACAATGCCCTAAACGGTTCAGGACCCGCCTATCTTTGTGACCGGATCTCCCTCCATGAACCAGCTCGAACCCTCCGCTCCTCAGGGGAGGCCCTCCTGTCGCCCCTGCCAGTCTCACAGACCCGTCTGGTGTGCACAAGGGAGAGAGCCTTCTCCTCTGTGGTTTCCCAACTCTGGAATTCCTTGCCCGGAGAGATTAGGAAAGCTCCCACTCTGGAGACCTTTAAAAAACACCTGAAAACTTGGCTCTTCCGCTGTGCTTTTGGAGAGTAGTTATTTAATTTCTATCATTGCTCTCCTCAATGCCCCCATTCTCGGAGTCCATCCCCCCTCCCCATAAAGGATGTTTTCCCTGTAAAGGATGCTATTTCAAATATCCCACCTTGAGTTTTAACATTTTAACATTTTATATATGTGCTTGCGGCCCGCCCTGTCTTTGTAATTTTAGATATCTAGTTGTACTGTATATTGTTTTTATTTATATGTATGTCTTTTTATTGTGTTCATTGCTGGTGTTTTGATTTTATTTTATTGTAATTTGTTGTTTGGGCTTGGCCTCGTGTGAGCCGTCCCGAGTCCCCATTGGGGAGATGGAGTGGGGTACAAATAAAGTTGTTTATTTTTGTTGTTGTTGTTGTTATTATTATTATTATTATTATGGCATAGTGAAGAACCTCTGATGGACAAATGAATTAGATGGACAAATCCATAAGTATCCTTGGATCAACTGAATAGCTACCATCTCTTCTTGTTTCCTAGCCTATCCACTTTCATGTGATTTCGGGAAGGGAGATGTGTCACAATCACCGACTTAGTACTGCCCCTTTAACACACACACGGAGACGTAGCAAAGGCTAACTAGTTTTATTGAATATAAAAAGGTCCAAAAGGCAATTCTCTTGAAGAGATCAAAGAGTAAAGCAAACAGCAAAGCTGTAGTCCAATTAAGAAAGCAAAGTTCCAAAAGATAGTTCCAAAAGCAAACGTGGCAATAAACTTGGCAAGTTCCCGGATTGACTCCGGAACAAAGCAGGGTATCCGCAGCAATGCGAATCAATAGCAAGGCAAGGTCTTGGTCCAAGGCGAGCCAAACTAGGCTCTGTGGTTCACTCCGCTTTCACGCCCTTCAGATCAGGCGTGGCCGGAGAACTGAGGGTCAGGTCCCACGGGGCCGTTCCTAATCCTACGGCCGGGCCCCTCGACGATCTAGGGCCCGGCGTCTCAGTCTCTACTTTCGAGCGGTGACGGTCTAGGGACAGATGCCAGCTCCTCCTGCCCTGCTCTATGTCCCTCGTCTGTTATGGGAACGGCCCCGCTCTTCCAGTTCAGTATCGCTATCTCCTTGAGAAGCAGCCTCCCCCGAACTTTCCCCCATCCGCCGGCCCCCATCTGCCCCTCGGCCAGGTCCCGGGAACCTCGGCGTTTTAAGGAATTCATAACTATCTCCGCTATCTGCTTGGCTGCCTCCCAGCTCCTCCTGGTCCGCTCCTTCCCCGGGGGAATGCTCCCTTTCGAGATCCCATGCTAAACTCTCTACAGGTGAACTGGGGCAAGGCACTGCTGACCAATCTTGCTCTGGGCCTTCCAACTCGTCCTCCGAGTCCCCTTCCGGCCTGTCTTGGTCCCAATGGCATCGGGACCCCGGCGCCTCACCCCCTCAGTGGCACGAGCAGAACCCATGGGTGCTACACTATCCCCCTCAGGGCCCCTGGGAGTGAAACCTGGGCCTGTTTTGATAAACACAACATAGATATCCCTGGCAGGAATCGCAGAAGGCACACACGAAGGTCTTGCTCAAGCTGGGAGTTATAGTTCTGCAATCCGACCCTGGACGGTCTGCGCTGCACCCAGCGCCGTCAGTAAAAAACCTGGGTGTCCATTTGGACTCCCATCCTGACAATGGAGACCCCAGTCTCCATGGCCAGTAAGGCTGCTTTCCACCTCCGCCAGGCAAGGAGGCTGGCCCCCTACCTCTACCGGGCGACCTAGCCACGGTGATCAAATACGGTCATCTCGAGGCTAGATTACTGCTAACGCGCTTTACGTTGGCCTGCCTATGGTTGATCCGGAAGCTCAGGCTGGTGCAGAACACTGCCGCCCGGCTCCTGTCTGGGGCTCCAGCAGGTTGCATTATAACTCAATCTTGCAGGATCTGCACACTGGCTGCCTACTCCGAGCACCGGGTGTCAAAGTGTTGGTTCTTACCTTCAAGGCCATTCACGGCCTGGGGCCAGCGTATCTGAGGACCGTCTCACTCCATATTGCCCATCGTCACTCCGGTCTGAGAGGCCAACCTCTTAGTAATACCATCGGTGAAGCTGGCTCATTTAACATCTACCCGCGGAGGCGTTCTCTGTGATAGCTCCCATGCTCTGGAGCACCTCCGGCGAAGCCAGAGCCCTGAGGGACCTACTCCCCCGTTTAGGCGGGCCTGCAAAACACACTTGTTTAGAGCAGGCCCCCATTCGGTGAAGTCAGGCTCGTCTAGCCATCCACTGGGCCATTATATTGCTGCTGCTCTTGTTTTAATTATTGTTGTTGCATGTTTTAATGATGTTTTTAAGTGTTCTGTTTTACCCCTCTGGCGCTGCCATTGGTTCTTGTGAGCCGCCCTTGCCTAGCCCCTGGGAGTCGGCGGTGTAGAAGTCCCAAGAAATAAATAATAAATAAAAGGCATTCTGAACTCCACCAATGATGGAATGGAATCAAACTTCCCTGGAACTCCCATAACCAGAGAAAATACTATAAGAGTTTGGTGGGCATTGACCTTGAGTTTTGGAGTTGTAGTTCACCTATATCCAGAGAGCACTGTGGAGGGGAGGGAGGAAGACGGGGGGCGAGTCTGCGCAGTAGCGCCCGCTGGGTCACGTCTTGCTCCCCCTTCCCCCTCCCGCAGAGAAGCGACAGCGTGAGCAAGCGAGGCAAAGCAAGCAGAGCGAGGCTGGGAAGAGGGAGCCAGTGGAGAAGAAAAAAGTGTTTAGGAGGGGAAGAAGGGTATTGGGTTCCAATTTCCCCCGGCACACCTGATGATCTCTCACGGCACACTGGTTGGGTAACACTGGCCTAGAGTGTCTCTTTGCCTTTTCCCGCGAAAGCAGTACTTATTTATCTACTCACGTTTACATATTTTTGAACTGCTAGGTTGGCAGGAGCTGGGGCGACAGATAGGAGCTCACCCCGTCTCACAGATTCAAACTGCCAACCTTCAGGGTTTAACCTGTGCACCACCTTGGCCTTCCCTAGGAGATAGATGGTTTCTCCTAGGAAAATGCAGGTCTATAAGCCATTGTGATCAGTGTCACATCTTTCTGATTTTCTTTTTACTTTTCCATCAATTTTGATATCTGAATATAATTTGCTTGGTTAGACTACAAGCAGTACAGTCAATGAAAAGTTACAACACTATCACTGCTGCTGCCTTACCAAGTTTCTGGGTACTCTGGTTTCTGCCAACTGAAAGTACAGTGAAATATTATTTTGTTGTTAGCTACCATCAGGTCAGTGTCAGCTTATGTTAATGCTATGAATGAGTAATAGCTATCTAGGTCCCCTCTGCATGGTATTGCAGTTGCTACCATACTTCTATTATTGCATGGAGCTAACTACGATCTGTGGATTAATAGCCCCACCCACCAGGCGTTGTTTTCATTGTGGACGGTGGGACAGTCAGAGAGTGGAAGAGCAAACTATTCTTCCATTGTCATGGTCTGACCATCATCTGATCTGCTTAAGATTAGCCGTGCCCCCTAACCTCCGCAGGGGTGGTGGGCCCATTAGATGATCCACCCCAGAAGACTTATGGATCCAGAAGGACTCCTGAGGTCTCTTGGGGATCTTCCTGTCTTGAGACTGACAATCCTGTGACACCCCTGTTTGAGGCGCTACAACAGCGAGTTGGCCAGAGCGTTGACACAATTACCCCAAATGTCCCTCTCTCCTTGCGTAGAGTCACCCGGACTCCTTGGTTCACTGAGGAGCTGGCTGTGATGAGCGCTGGAGGAGGGGGTCTAAATGCACATGGAGGAGACCCGTGATGTAGCTGATCAAACACAGGCTAAAGTTGCTATTAAGGCTTACTCACGGCTCTGCAAGCAGCCAGGAGAGTGTTCCCGACTGCCCGCATAGCGTCTGCAACCAATAGGCCATTGGAGTTGTTCCGAGTTGTTGGGGAGCTCCTTCAGCCTCCTGAGGTTGGGGGACCCTCTGAGAACTCGGCAACTTGGTGTAGCGGGATTTTGCACCATTTTACAGGCAAAGTTGCTCAGATACGTATTAAGCTGGACTCCAGTTCCATCGCAGCACCAGATGAGGTACCCGAGGCATCTGTCTGCTCGACCTTATGATTCTTTCTATCTTGTTCTTCCTGATGACATAGAGGGGATCCTTGGGACGGTGAGAGCGACCACTTGCACCTGGATCCTTGCCCTTCCTGGATAGTTAAACTGGCCAGAGAAGGGTTGGTGGTGAAACCGTTATTAAAGAAGACCTCCATTGACCCAACAAATTGTAACAACTACAGACCTATTTCCAACCTCCCTTTCTGGGGCGAGGTTCTGAAGCAGTGGTTGCCTCGCAACTTCAGAGATTCCTCGATGACACCGATTTTCTGGATCGTTCGCAGCCTGGCTTCAGACCTGGGCACAGTACCTAGACAGCTTTGGTCGCCTTGGTGGATGATCTCTGCAGAAAACTGGACAGGGGGAATGTGACCCTGCTCATTCTCTTGGACATCTCAGTGGCTTTTGATACCATCGATCACAGTATCCTCCTGGGGAGACTTGCTGGGATGAGACTCGGGGGCATGCTTCTTCTGTGGCTCCAGTCCTTCCTGTCGGTGAAGTTAGGGGACTCTTGCTCGGAGCCTTGGCCATTGACCTATGGGGTCCCCAAGGATCTATTCTGTCCCCATGCTATTTAACATCTAGATGAAACCACTGGGCGAGGTCATCCGGAGTTTTGGAGTACAGTGCCATCTCTACGCAGATGGCACCCAACTCCACTACTCTTTTCCACCAAATTCCAAGGAAGCCCCTCGGATACTGGGCCAATGCCTGGCCGCTGTGACGGTTTGGATGAGGAGGAACAAGCTGAGGATCAATCCTGATAAGACAAAGGTCCTCCAGGTTAGTTGTTCATCTATTGGGTGGCAACTTGTGCTGGACGGGGTTACACTCCCCCTGAAGTCACAGGTCCGCAGTTTGGGGGTTCTTCTGGATTCAGTGCTGACACTTGATGCTCAGGTGTCAGCGGTGGCCGGGAGGGCCTTCGCACAGTTAAAACCCGTGCGCCAACTGCGACCATACCTCGTGAAGTCTGACCTAACCATAGTGGTCCACGCCTTGGTTGCCTCTAGACTGGATTACTGCAATTCACTCTATGTGGGGCTACCCTTGAAGATGGCCCGAAACTTCAAACTCGTCAGTGATCAGCAGCCAGATTAATAACTGGGGCAAGCGGTCAACCCCCCCTGTTTAAAGAACTGCACTGGCTGCCGTTTGTTTTCCGGTCCCAATTCAAAGATACAGATGATCACCTACAATGCCCTAAACGGTTCAGGACCCGCCTATCTTTGTGACCGGATCTCCCTCCATGAACCAGCTCGAACCCTCCGCTCCTCAGGGGAGGCCCTCCTGTCGCCCCTGCCAGTCTCACAGACCCGTCTGGTGTGCACAAAAAAACACCTGAAAACTTGGCTCTTCCGCTGTGCTTTTGGAGAGTAGTTATTTAATTTCTATCATTGCTCTCCTCAATGCCCCCATTCTCGAGTCCATCCCCCCTCCCCATAAAGGATGTTTTCCCTGTAAAGGATGCTATTTCAAATATCCCACCTTGAGTTTTAACATTTTAACATTTTATATATGTGCTTGCGGCCCGCCCTGTCTTTGTAATTTTAGATATCTAGTTGTACTGTATATTGTTTTTATTTATATGTATGTCTTTTTTTATTGTGTTCATTGCTGGTGTTTTGATTTTATTTTATTGTAATTTGTTGTTTGGGCTTGGCCTCGTGTGAGCCGTCCCGAGTCCCCATTGGGGAGATGGAGTGGGGTACAAATAAAGTTGTTTATTTTTGTTGTTGTTGTTATTATTATTATTATTATTATGGCATAGTGAAGAACCTCTGATGGACAAATGAATTAGATGGACAAATCCATAAGTATCTGTCACAATCACCGACTTAGTACTGCCCCTTTAACACACACACGGAGACGTAGCAAAGGCTAACTAGTTTTATTGAATATAAAAAGTCAAAAAGGCAATTCTCTTGAAGAGATCAAAGAATAAAGCAAACAGCAAAGCTGTAGTCCAATTAAGAAAGCAAAGTTCCAAAGATAGTTCCAAAAGCAAACGTGGCAATAAACTTGGCAAGTTCCCGGATTGACTCCGGAACAAAGCAGGGTATCCGCAGCAATGCGAATCAATAACAAGGCAAGGTCTTGGTCCAAGGCGAGCCAAACTAGGCTCTGTGGTTCACTCCGCTTTCACGCCCTTCAGATCAGACGTGGCCGGAGAACTGAGGATCAGTTCCCACGGGGCCGTTCTTAATCCTTCGGCCGGGCCCCTCGGCGATCTAGGGCCCGCGTCTCAGTCTCTACTTTCCGAGCGGTGACGGTCTAGGGACAGATGCCAGCTCCTCCTGCCCTGCTCTATGTCCCTGCGTCTGTTATGGGAACGGCCCGCTCTTCCAGTTCAGTATCGCTATCTCCTTGAGAAGCAGCCTCCCGAACTTTCCCAGCCGCTGGCCTCCATCTGCTGCTCGGCCAGGTCCTGGGAACCTCGGCCGTTTGGGAATTCATAACTATCTCCGCTATCTGCTTCGCTGCCTCCCATCTCCACCTGGTCCGCTCCTTCCCGGGAGAATGCTCCCACTCGAGATCCCATGCTAAACTCTCTACAGGTGAACTGGGCAAAGGCACTGCTGACCAATCTTGCTCTGGGCCTTCCAACTCGTCCTCCGAGTCCCCTTCAGCCTGTGCGGGTCCCAATGGCATCGGGACCCCGGCGCCTCACCCCCTCCCAGTGGCACGAGCGAACCCATGGGTGCTACACTATCCCCCCTCAGGGCCCCCTGGGCGCCCCCGGGGCATGGGCTTGTCAGGATACTTGCGGTGGAAACGGGCCACCAACTCCGGCGCGTGGACATCTCGAGCCTTGACCCAAGCACGCTCTTCGGGCCAAAACCTTTCCAGTCAATGAAATACTCCAACTTCCGGTACCGGATGCGAGCATCAAAATGTCCTGCACTTCGACCTCCTCCCGCCCTCCCGCATCACAGGGAGGAGGCGGCTGCGTCACATCAGGCCGCACCCCTTCGCGGGGCGGAGCAGGAGCGATGAAACACCGGGTGGAGTTTCATGTCCGCAGGGAGCTGGAGCTTGAAGGAAACAGGCCCCACCCGCTCCAAAACTTTGTAGGGCCCCAAAAACCGGGCATCAACTTGCGGCTGGGGCGTTGCGTGGGCAGATTCTTGGTGGACAGCCAAACTGTATCCCCCACCAGAATCGCAGGACCCTCCTGGCGCCGCCCGATCAGCCATCCGCTTGTAGTCGGCCTTCGCCTGGTCAATTGAGTACGTAGCAAGTCTTGAAGCGCAGTGAGCTCCTGGAGCCAATCCTTAGCCTCCGAAACGTCCCCAGACGGGTCCACCGGAGGTAGAACCGAGGGTGGTGTCCATAGTTGGCAAAGAAAGGAGTCTCTTTGATGGATTCCTGCGTCGCATTGTTGTAAGCAAACTCTGCCAAAGACAACAAGGACGCCCAGTTGGTTTGCTGATAGTTGACATAGCAGCGCAGGTACTGCTCAAAGTGGCATTAACCCTTTCGGTTTGCCCATCGGTCTGCGGGTGGTGAGCCGTGGACATCCGCACATCAATCCCCAGCAGCTTCTGGACAGCCTTCCAGAACTGGGAAGTGAATTGGGTGCCCGGTCCGTCACCAGGCTCTGTGGAAGTCCATGCAGCGAAACACATGTTGCACAAACATATCAGCAGTCTCCTTGGCAGTAGGCACCCCCACACAGGGGATGAAGTGTCCCATCTTGGTGAAACAGTCCACCACGACCAGTATCGTGGTGAATCCCTTGGACTTGGGGAGGTCGGTGATGAAATCAGCCGAAATCATCTTCCAGGGAGCGGAAGGAGTCGGAAGAGGCTGGAGCAAGCCAGCCGGCTTGCCCCCCTGGTTCTTAGCCCGGTGACACACAGGGCAGGATCCCATAGTCCTCCACATCCCTCCGCACTTTAAGCCACCAAAAATCCCGTAGAACCAGCTGCAGCGTCTTGAAGAGCCCAAAATGGCCCGCCGCCTTAGAGTCGTGGCAAAGCTTGATAATGTCCCCCAGCTCAGGGCCGGAGAAACATAAACAGAGTCCCGATGATAGAGCACCCCGTTCCGCACCTGAAACGGGCCTGCACCCCCTTGGACAGCTGCTCGCGCACCCAAGGGTCGTCCGTTGGCGGGCCTGGACCCGCACACTCAACGGCCGCTTATCCACGGGGCCGGGCGGGGCCGCGGGCCGGCGCGGGGGGCCGTTCGGGCGGCTGCAAAGTTCTCCGCTTTGAGCAGAGGCTGCTCGGCGAGGACCTCCCCACCGCGGACATACTCCGGCTTCCGGGACAGGCCATCAGCTTGCATGGTCTGCTTGGGGTCACATAGTGAATGCGGAAATTGAATCGCTCAAAGAACAGGGACCATCTCTGTTGCCTCTGGTTCAATTTGCGCTGCGACTTCAGATGCTCCAAGTTCCGGTGGTCGGTGTGAACCTCCACCGGGAACTTGGCCCCTTCAAGCAGGTGTCTCCAGACTTCAAACGCCACCTTGATGGCCAAAAGTTCCTTCTCCCAAATGGTGTAGTTCTTTTCCGGGCCGTCAGCTGCCGGGAATAGTAGGCACAGGGCAACAAGTCCGTCCCCTGAGGCTGTAGCAGGATCGCTCCCACCGCCACATCCGAGCATCGGCCTGGACGATGAAAGGGGTGCGGGGTTGGGGTGCTGCAAAAGCGGCTGAGTGGTGAACAGCTGCTTCAACTTGCGGAACCCCACATCCGCCTCCGGAGTCCACGGAACGGCACCTTTCCCGCAAACACTGGGTGATCGGATCAGCCCACTTGGCAAAGTCAGGAATGAACTTTCTGTAGTAGTTGGCAAAGCCCAGGAATCTTTGAATGTCTTTTTTGCTAGCAGGGGGTGCCCAGTCGACCACTGCTTGGACCTTGGTGTCATCCATGGCAATGCCCGTAGGAGAGATACGGTAGCCCAGAAAGTCCACTTCACGCAAGTCAAACGCACATTTCTCCAGCTTGGCATAGAGCCCGTGGGCCCTCAGTCTCAGGAGCACCTCCTTGACATGGCGATCATGGGTCGCCTGATCCGGAGAAAAAATCAGCAGGTCGTCAAGGTAGACCGCCAGATAGCGGTCCAACAGGTCTCGGAAGATGTCATTCATGAAATGTTGGAAACATGCGGGGGCGTTGCACAAACCGAATCCCATCACCAGGTATTCGAAACTGCCCCACTTGGTCTGGAAGGCCGTCTTCCATTCATCACCCTGGCGAATCCGGACAAGGTTGTAAGCCCCCTCAGGTCCAGTTTAGTGAACACCTTAGCTCCCGCATCCGCTCCAAGAGCTCGGGGATCAAGGGCAGGGGATACCGGTTCGGATCGTGATCTTGTTGAGTTCCCTGTAGTCATTGCAAAGCCGCAACTCCCCGATTTCTTCTTGACGAAAAGAATCGGGCCCGGCCGGGGATTGGGAGGGCGAATGAACCCCTTCCGCAGGTTCTCATCCAGGAAGTCTCGGAGAGCCTGTTGCTCCGGGTCCGAGAGCGGGTAGAGGCGCCCCCGCGGAATGGGAGCCCCCGGCTGCAAGTCAATGGCACAGTCATAGGGCCGGTGGGGAGGCAAGCGTTCCGCCTCCTTCTCACTGAAGACATCCCAAAATCCGGCATACTTCTTGGGCAGGGTGGCCACATTCTCCACTTCTTGAGCCTGGCACGCCCGGGCCGTCATGCAGTGGCCCTGGCAATGATCGGAAGAAAAAATTAGCTGTCTCTTAGCCCAGGAGATCTGGGGGTCGTGGAGCGCGAGCCACACAATGCCCAGGACAATGGGGAAATCTGGGAGCTTGGTCACAAGAAAGAAATGTCCTCTTTATGGGAGCTAGTCCACATCCTGGTAGGGGCTGTATACTGAGTTACAGCCCCAGTTTTCAACACTCTCCCATCGATGGTCTGGACACCCTTGGGCTCTTGGAGGTCAAGAAAGTTTAATCCCGCAGACTTGGCATAGTCTGCATCAATGAAGTTGTTGGTCGCTCCCGAGTCAATCATGGCATGGACCATCATCGGCCCCTTCTCGGGCGACCACAAGCTGACCATGACAAGGAACAATTGTCCAGTCTTGGGTTCAGGGGAGGGTTAGCGGCGTCGGCGAGTGAGCGAACCCTCTTACACTCGGCCGAACCCTTCCCCCGCCGCCTGGAGGGCTTCCTCAGGCTCCGGAGGGCTGGCCACCGCTGCGGAGGCTCGAGGAGTCTTTCCACGCGGTTTCTGGGGGCAATCACGAGAAAAGTGACCCGGGCCCCCGCAGTACCAACAAAGGTTGAGTCTTTGGCCGAGCCTTCTCGGCGGCATCCACTTTGGGCCGCACCGTACCCAGTTGCATCGGTTCAGAGTCATCCACAAAAGGGGTGGGGGCAGGGATCTGGCGGGGCACAAATTGGCCGGTCCCGGCCTCCCGCTTGGTCGGTGGTTTCTCGGCCGTGCCGGCCCCCCACCTTCTCTTGTATTGCACGGCCGCCTCCGCCCGCAAACTCGAGGCGATGGCCTCCTCCAGGTCGGCCGGCCGGGGTAATTGTAACATCTGTTGCTGAATCTCGGGCGAGAGTCCCGCTAGATACGTGTAGCGCAAGGGTGGCCCTTCCCACTTGGTCTGGCTGGCCAATACTCGGAAACGGGAAATATACTGAGACAAGGTCATGTCCTTCATGGTCAGCCGTGCTAAATCCCGTTCCGCCAGGTCCTCATGGACGGGGGGTCCCCAGGTCGCCCGGATCGCAGCTAGGAAAGTGTCCAAAGTCGCCACATGAGGGGGACGCGCCATTGATGAGGGGAGTTGCCCACGTCGCTGCCATCCCTTCCATACAGTTGAACACGAACCCCACCTGGGCTCGAGGGTGGCAAACTCATTGGGCCGCAACTCCAGGTACATCCGAACCTGGGCAATGAAACTTCCACCGTCGCCGGATGTCCATTGAAACGAGCCGGGGCATTCACCGACGGGTGCCGCCCCGCTCGGGTTCGCAGCTCCGCCACCTCCTGTTGCAACGCCACCACTTGCGGACCCGTCAAGTTCGCCATGGCGGCCGTGGAGACAATGGGAGCCTTGATACGCAGCCGGCGGTTCCTGGTACGTCCCGTGGTGCAAAAAAGGGGTTCGTGGAGTTCTCCGGCCAACTGTCACAATCACCGACTTAGTACTGCCCCTTTAACACACACACGGAGACGTAGCAAAGGCTAACTAGTTTTATTGAATATAAAAAGGTCCAAAAGGCAATTCTCTTGAAGAGATCAAAGAATAAAGCAAACAGCAAAGCTGTAGTCCAATTAAGAAAGCAAAGTTCCAAAAGATTGTTCCAAACGCAACCGTGGCAATAACCTTGGCATGTTCCCGGATTCACTCGGGAACAAAGCAGGGTATCCGCAGCATTGGGAATCAATAACAAGGCAAGGTCTTGGTCCAAGGCGAGCCAAACTAGGCTCCGTGGTTCACTCCGCTTTCACGCCCTTCAGATCAGACGTGGCCGGAGAACTGAGGATCAGTTCCCACGGGGCCGTTCTTAATCCTTCGGCCGGGCCCCTCGACGATCTAGGGCCCGGCGTCTCCAGTCTCTACTTTCCGAACGGTGACGGTCTAGGGACAGATGCCAGCTCCTCCTGCCCTGCTCTATGTCCCTGCGTCTGTTATGGGAACGGCCCCGCTCTTCCAGTTCAGTATCGCTATCTCCTTGAGAAGCAGCCTCCCCCCGAACTTTCCCAGCCGCTGGCCTCCAGCTGCTGCTCGGCCAGGTCCTGGGAACCTCGGCCGTTTGGGAATTCATAACTATCTCCGCTATCTGCTTCGCTGCCTCCCATCTCCACCTGGTCCGCTCCGTCCCCGGGAGAATGCTCCCACTCGAGATCCCATGCTAAACTCTCTACAGGTGAACTGGGCAAAGGCACTGCTGACCAATCTTGCTCTGGGCCTTCCAACTCGTCCTCCGAGTCCCCTTCAGCCTGTGCGGGTCCCAATGGCATCGGGACCCCGGCGCCTCACCCCTCCCAGTGGCACGAACGAACCCATGGGTGCTACAAAAAGCAGATAATCTGGATTATCTATTTAGATAATCTGGATTATTTGGCAGTGTATATAATAATAATAATAATAATAATCTTTATTTCTAAGCCTCTTCCCTCTCCCCAAAGGGGACTCGGAGCGGCTTACATGGGGCCGTGCCCAAACCACAAATCACATATCAAACATCAAAAACAATAAACACAATAAAACAGTAAACACAGTAAAATGAATACATCAAACAAAACACTATAACAATGCATCTAAACAAAAGGAAAAAAGAAGACGAGAGGGCGGGCCACATGTACATATAAAATGTTTTAAAACTGGGGGAGATAAGTGGAGTAGGGCCAAAACGTGAAGAGTCGCAAAGGGGAAGGAAGTCCAAAAAAGACGGGCATTGAGGGATCTAGTCTCCAAAGGCTAGGCGGAAAAACCAAGTTTTCAGTTGTCTCTTAAAGGCTTCCAGTGAAGGGGCATTCCTGATCTCTCCTGGAAAGGAATTCCAAAGTCGGGGGGGCCACAGAGGAGAAAGCTTTCTCCTTAGTATTCACAAACCGGGTCTGTGAAACTGGTGGAGGTGAAAGGAGGGCCTTTCCCGAGGAGTGAAGGGCTCGAAGGGCTTGAGCTGGTTCATGGGGGGAGAGCCGGTCGCAAAGGTAGGCGGGTCCCAAACCGTTTAGGGCTTTGTAGATGATCACCTGCACCTTGAATTGGGCCCGGAAAATAAACGGCAGCCAATGGAGCTCTTTAAACAGGGGGGTCGACCGCTCCCTGTACCCAGCCCCGGTTATTAATCTGGCCGCCGAGCGTTGGACAAGCTGAAGCTTCCGAGCCGTCTTCAGGGGAAGCCCCACGTAGAGCGCATTGCAGTAATCCAATCTAGAGGTAACCAAGGCGTGGACCACCATAGTCAAGTCAGACTTCACGAGGTATGGTCGCAGTTGGCGCACAAGTTTTAACTGTGCGAAGGCTCTCCCAGCCACCGCCGACACCTGAGCATCAAGTGTTAGCGCTGAGTCCAGGAGAACCCCCAAACTGCGGACCTGTGACTTCAGGGGGAGTGTAACCCCATCCACCACAGGCTGCCACCCAATACTCCGATCAGACGAGCGACTGACCTGGAGGACCTCTGTCTTATCAGGATTGATCCTCAGCTTGTTCCTCCTCATCCAAACCGTCACAGCGGCCAGGCACTGGTCCAGTATCAGAGGGGCTTCCTTGGAATCTGGTGGAAAAGAGTAGTGGAGTTGGGTGTCATCTGCGTAGAGGTGGCACCATACTCCAAAACTCTGGATGACCTCGCCCAGCGGTTTCATGTAGATGTTGAATAGCATGGGGGATAAAATAGAACCTTGTGGGACCCCACAGGTCAAAGGCCAGGGGTCCGAGCAGGAATCCCCCAGCTTCACCGACTGGGAACGACCCTCCAGGAAGGAATGGAGCCACAGAAGAACTGTGCCCCCAAGTCCCATCCCGGCGAGTCTCCCCGGAAGGATACCGTGGTCTATGGTATCGAAAGCCGCTGAGATGTCCAAGAGAACGAGCAGAGACACACACCCCCTGTCCAGCTCTCTGCGGAGGTCATCCACCAAGGCAACCAAAGCCGTCTCGGTACTGTGCCCAGGCCTGAAACCAGACTGCGAATGGTCCAGATAATCGGTGTCATCGAGGAAACCCTGGAGCTGCGAGGCAACCACCCGCTCCAAAACCTTGCCCAGAAAGGGGAGGTTGGAGATAGGTCTATAGTTGTTACCGTTTGTTGGATCAAGAGAGGTCTTCTTTAACAAAGGCCTCACCACCGCCTGCTTAAGGCAGGAGGGGAAGATCCCCTGGCTCAGTGAAGCATTTATTATCACAACAAACCACTCCAACAACCCCTCTCTAGCCAGCTTCACCAGCCAGGAAGGGCAAGGATCCAGAGCACAAGTGTTCGCCCTTACAGTCCATCCTGGCTCTTCACAAATTGGGTTCGCATAAAGATAAGAGCTATTGGGTCCAGATGACCTTCTGATTCTTTCTGCATGAATGGTAACTCTGAGTAAATGTGATTCAATGAAGACATCTTGGCTACATGGTGAGGCGTTCAAAGTGAGCAGGTGTGTCAGAAAAGAAGGTGAAATGTTCTATGTTAAGTTATAATTGCTAGAACCAAATCTCCCTGTGAAGTGGCGCCAGCCCAGGGTTGTGAGTCACAATACTGGAATTCTACATTGTTGGAGTGGTGATGGAAAGATATGATCTGATAATAACAAATATTTCCTTTTTGTCACTTGCTGTCTATCTTTTTAATACATTTTAATCCTGATTTTTAAAAACATATGTGTTATGTTGAATTCACAAGATACAGATTCAGCCTTAAGAACTGGGGCTACAAAGTGAAGTCCACGATATGCGAGTGTGGAGAAGAGCAAACTACAGACCACCTATTACAATGCAACCTGAGCCCTGCCACATGCACAATGGAGGACTTTCTGACAGCAATACCGGAGGCACTCCAAGTGGCCAGCTTCTGGTCAAAGGATATTTCGTATAACGCCAAGTTTTTAAACTTTGTGTTCTTAAATACATTACAACTGTGCCCTCGGTTCGCTTCTGATACAATAAATACATATGGTGAATCTGTGAAATGTGGTGACTTAACATGCTGAATACCTGTAATTCATGTGGCCGCCAATCTTCTGTCACACACACAGCTATACATTTTTTAAAAGCATTAAACATAATTTGGTCTAGATCTTGAAAGAATGCTTTTAACTATTTAAACAGTATATGTATTAAATTAACACACAACATTAATATTAAGAATTAATATATAAAATATTATTTTAAAGTAATTAATGTTAAAATGTTAGTATCAATCCTAAAAGTCTTACAACATTACAGCTTCTGCCTTCTTTAGTTGCTCTGCATGAATCCAAGGGCACCCCATGGCTTTTACTGTTAGTGACGCTAAAGCATGTGCCTTCTGGCGCATCTACACTGTAGAACTAATGTAGTTTGACAGTATTGAGATCAAAAAGAGCTGTGTTATAAAAATGATATTTATCATTAGATAAAGGTAAGACATTAAATCTAGTTGAGTCCAACTTTGGGAGGTGGTGCTCATCTCCATTTCTAAACCAAAGAGCTGGCGTTGTCCTTAGATTCCTCTGAGGTCATGTGGCCAGCATGACTGCATGGAGCACCATTTTCTGCTGCTCCAGAAATTAACGCATTGTGCAACAGAGTCAAACTATAGAAAAAGATATTCCACCTAAACATTAGGAAAAACTTTTTAATGGTAAGAGCTGGTTGGTAGTGGGATATGCTGGTTGGCAGTGGAGTAGGTAATGTGGCCAGCATGACTGCATGTAGCTCTGTTACCTTCCTGTCAAAACAGTACCTGTTGATCTACCCATATTTGCATGTTTTCAAACTGCTAGGTTGGCAGAAACAGGGAGCTCACCCCATCCCACAGATTCGAACCGCTGACCTTCTGGTCAGCAAGTTCTGTAGCTTAGTGGTTTAACATCTACATGAAGCCGCTGGGAGAGATCATCCGGAGTTTTGGGGTGCAGTGTTATCTGTACACAGATGACGTCCGACTCTGTCACTCCTTCCCACCTGTTACTAAGGCGGCTGTTCAGATCCTGAATCGGCGCTTGGCTGCTAACAAATTGAAATTGAATCCAGACAAGACAGAAGTACTCCTGGTCAGTCGCAGGGCCGAGCAGGGCATAGGGTTACAGCCTGTGCTGGATGGGGTTACACTCCCCTTGAAGACGCAGGTGATCTTGGATTCATCACTGAGCCTGGAACCCCAGGTTTCGGCGGTGACCGGGGGAGCATTTACACAGTTAAAACTTGTGCGCCAGCTGCGCCCGTACCTTGGGAAGTCTGACTTGGCCACAGTAGTCCACGCTCTGGTTACATCCCAAATAGACTACTGCAATGCGCTCTACGTGGGGTTGCCGTTGAAGACTGTTAGGAAGCTTCAAATGGTCCAACGGATGGCTGCCAGGTTGCTAACAGGAGCAGCATTCAGAGAGCGTACAACTCCTCTGTTGCGCCAGCTCCACTGGCTGCCAGTTTGCTACTGGGCGCAATTCAGTGCGCCCGGTAGTGCTGGCTTTAGTCTTTAAAGCACTAAATGGTTCTGGCCCTACCTACCTGTCCACTCATATCTCCTCCTATGAACCTACTAGGATATTAAGATCGTCTGGGGAGATTCTGTTCTCGATCCCCCTGCATCACAAAAACATTTGGCTAGGATGAGAGAGAGGGCCTTAAGAACATAAGAACATAAGAAGAGCCATGCTGAATCGGACCTCAGCCCATCTAGTCCAGCATTCTGTATCACACAGTGGCCCACCAGTTGTACACGGGGATCTCGAGCAGAAGGGAGGGCAAAACCCTGACCTGCTCCCGACCCCCCACAACCAGTACCCGGGGAAATCCTGCCTGCCTCCATCAACACAGAGGTGGCACTTGAATGTCCTTTTCAGTAACTGCCGATACACTTGGTATCCATGAATCTGTCTAATCCTGCCTTGAAGCTGTCCAGGCTGACCGCTGTCACAACCTCCTCTGGAAGTGAGTTCCATAACCCAATGACCCTCTGGGTGAAGAAATATTTCCCTTTATTAGTCCTAATTTTCCTACCTTGGAGCTTCAGGAGTGCCCTCTAGTCCTAGTGTTTTGTGACAAAGAAAATTATTTTCTTTATTCACCTTTTCTATCCCATGCATGATTTTATACACTTCGATCAAGTCACCTCTTAAACGCCGTCTTTCAAGGCTGAAAAGATCAAGGCGTTGCAACCTGATTTCATAAGGGAGCCGCTCCATCCCTTGGATCATTCTTGTTGCCCTTTTCTGTACCTTTTCCAGTTCCGTTATATCCTTCTTGAGGTGCGGAGACCAGAATTGTACACAGTACTCCAAATGTGGCCTTACCATAGATTTGTAGAGAGGTAATACGACGTTTGCTGACCTATTTTCGATTCCCTTCCTGATCATGCCAAGCATAGAATTTGCTTTTTCACTGCTGCTGCGCACTGGGTTGACATCTTCATTGAGCTGTCCACCAAAACCCCAAGATCCCTTTCCTGGTTTGTCTCGGAAAACTTTGACCCCATCAATTGGTAGGTGTAGTTGGGGTTCTTTGCCCGATGTGCATGACTTTACACTTGTTTAGGTTAAAATGCATTTGCCACTTTGTTGCCCATTCACTCAATTTCGAGAGATCTTTCTGGAGCTCTTTACAATCAGTTTCATTTTTAACTACCCTGAACAATTTAGTGTCGTCTGCAAACTTTGCTACCTCAGAATTCACTCCTACATCCAGATCATTAATGAATAAATTAAAAAGTAACGGACCCAAAACTGAGCCTTGGGGTACGCCACTTCTCACCTCTTTCCACCCAGAGAAATGTCCGTTTATTACCACCCTTTGTTTCCTACAGTTTAGCCAGGTTCCAATCCAGGACAATACCTGTCCCCTGATTCCATGGCTGAAGAGCTTATTTAGGAGCCTTTGGTGAGGGACTTTGTCAAAAGCCTTTTGAAAGTCAAGGTAAACAATATCAATTGGGTCCCCTTTATCTATGTGTTTATTTACACCCTCAAAGAATTCTAACAAGTTAGTAAGACATGATTTGCCTTTGCAGAAACCATGTTGATTTTCTTTCAGCAATGCCTGTTCTTCTATGTGCCTAGTAATTTTTTCTTTAATAATGGTTTCCATCATTTTGCCTGGAACTGAGGTTAAACTGACTGGTCTATAATTTCCTGGATCACCTCTGGATCCTTTCTTGAAGATCGGTGTTACATTTGCCTCCCTCCAGTCCTCGGGTACAGTGCCTGATCTTAGAGAAAGGTTATATATCTTAGCTAGAAGTTCAGCAATTTCACACTTGAGTTCCTTAAGAACTCTGGGGTGGATGCCGTCTGGACCTGGTGATTTATTGACATTTAGTTTAGTAAGGCATATGAGAACATCCTCCTTGTTTATCTCTATCTGTTTTAATTCTTTTAATTCCCTCCCTGAAAAAACTGACTCAGCTGAAGGCATATGTTGTCTGTCCTCCTGTGTGAAAACGGAGGCAAAGAAGTCATTTAGCCGCTCAGCAATCTCTTTGTCTTCGCTGATTTTCCCTTTCTGACCATTGTCGTCGAGTGGCCCAACTGCTTTTCTAGTTGGGTTCCTGCTTCTGATGTACTTAAAGAAGTTTTTGTTGTTTTTTTAATATTCTTTGCTATGTGTGCCTCAAAATCTCTCTTGGCTTTCCTGACTGTTGCTTTGCATTTAGTTTGCCAGAGCTTGTGTTCCTTTCTGTTCTCCTCGGTAGGAAGAGCCTTCCATTTCTTAAATGAGTTTTTCTTCTTTCCAATCACATCTTTTACTTCATTTGTAAGCCATACTGGTGTCCTTTTGGACTTTCCATGCCTCTTTCTTTTTATTGGAATGCATTTTAGTTCAGCCTGTTTTAAGGTATTTTTAAACAGTTTCCAAGCATTTTGGAGGGATTTGATTTTTTTACTGCTCCTTTTAGTTTGTTCTTTACAATTTTTCTCATTTTGGTGAAATTCCCTTTGTGAAAATTTAAGGTCTCTGTGTTAGTTTTCACTGACAGTTTGCTATCCAAACTTAAGTTGAAGGTTATTGTGTTGTGGTCACTGGTACCTATGGGCTCAGTTACAAGGACATCTTGAACGAGATCTTGTTCATTAGTTAGCACCAAGTCCAGGATCCCCTTTCCCCTGGTTGGTTCCATGACCATCTGCTCAAGGGAATAATCAGCTAGCATGTCGAGGAACCTTGTCTCTCTTTCATGCGTAGAACAAGAATTTGGCCAATCTATTTGGGGATAGTTGAAGTCCCCCATTATGACTAATGGATTTCTTTTTGAGGCCGGTTTAACGTCGTTTTCCAGATAGCAGTCCGCGGCTGGAGTTGGGGGGGGAGGGCGATAGCAGATCCCTAGTGCTAGATTAGTTTTTGTCCTGGGATTTTTACCCACAATGTTTCTGTAGGTGAGTTTGAAATTTCTTGAAGTTCTAATTCATGAGATTCTAGCTCCTCATTTATGTACAGGGCCACACCGCCACCATTTTTCCCTCTCCTGTCTTTCCTGTACAGTTTATAACCTGGAATCTTTGTGTCCCATTTGTTTTCCTCCGTCCACCAGGTTTCTGTTATGCCAATAATATCAATATTTTTTTCCTTTGCCAAATATTCCAACTCCCTATTTTTGTTCGAAGGCTTCTAGCGTTTGCGTACAGACATTTATATTTATTTCTCTGGTGCACTTTCAACTTTGGCTGTTTGTGAGAATTTGTAGAAGGCCTACCATGTCCTACCTCTCGACTACTACTATCTATCTTTTCTGTTGACTCAGCCATTTGTGTGTGGATTTCGTCCTCCATACTTGGCATTTCACCCTCTCGAACCGGAAGCTGCCCAGCTCCTGTCGACTTTCCCCTAGGAATCAGTTTAAAAGCTGCTCTGAAATCTTTTTAATATTAGTCGCCAGCAGTCTGGTTCCATTTTCGTTCAAGTGTAACCTGTCCCTTTTGTACAGGTCTGGCTTTCCTGAAAATGTTCCCCAGTTCCTAACAAATCTAAAACCTTCCTCTCGACACCACTGCCTCATCCACGCATTGAAGCTCCTGAGCTCTGCCTGTCTGGCTGTCCCTGCGCGTGGAACAGGTAGCATTTCCGAGAATGCTACCTTTGAGGTCCTGGACCTTAATCTTCTACCTAGCAACCTAAATTTGGCTTCCAGGACCATCCGCTTAGCCTTCCCAATGTCATTGGTACCAACGTGTACCACGACCACTGGCTCCACCCCAGCACTATCTACCAGCCTATCTAGATGCCTCGTAATGTCCGCGACCTTTGCACCCGGCAGGCAATTTACCATGCGGTCATCACGTCCATCACAAACCCAGCTTTCTATGTTCCGGACAATCGAATCACCTACTACAAGAAGCCCACCTCCTACCACCCGTCGAGAAGTATCTTCGGTGCACGAAGATATGGGCACAGCCTCTGAAGAAGGGGTCCCAACTGAGGGAGCCGGTCCCTCTTCCTCAGACTGATGTTCTCCCTGCCCAAGACCCCCATTTTCCAAGGCAGCCATTTTCCAGGGCTTTCTCAGTGGTGGCCCCTCGGCTATGGAACTCCCTTCCTAAAGATATTAGATCGGCCACCTCCTTGTTAGCATTTCGAAGAAAAGTGAAGAACTGGTTATTCGAACAGGCGTTTGAATAGGCAGTGCAACAAATACAGGACTATGGAATTGACTGGGTGATGATAATGGATCATGAATTTTAACCAAGAGACGTACATGTATTATATTTTATTGTTCTTGCAATGAGTGTATATTTATATCACAGTTTTTAATCGTTTTTAATTGTTTTATTATGTAGCATTGAATTTTTGCTTTTGCAAACTGCTATGAGACGTCGTAGGGCTGAGAATAGCGGTATATAAATGGAGTAAATAAATAAATAAACCCACTGTGCCACCACACCGCCCCCCCATTGTGGGATATGAAGGCCAATTAGTCCCTTCCTCATAAAGCTTACACCTGCCTCCAACTTATCATCATAGTTAAGCATATTCAAGAATGATAACTATGAATAAATGTGATTAAATGGGGACATGTTGGCTATGTAATGAAGAATTCTGGGTGGACAAGTGTTGCCTTATAAATGCTTTTCTTTTGCGTTTGATGCAGGTCTCAGCATCAAATGCTAAAACCCTTTTTTAATATTGCAAATGATTTCCCTTTTTATATTGCAAATGACCTACAATATTTCATCCAATCCCCTGAAATTAGCAGCCGCCTGGCTTCTTATGGAGCTGATATCATATTTACTTTGCCATGTAGCTTGTATAATCAGTAGCCTTGTGTGACGACTTTGGATGCACCCAATATTTAAATCACTGCCACCAACCTAATTAACTTAATTAGGATTTTAAAAATTAACTAAAATGTTCAGTTAGGCTCCTAATTAAATAATCAGCTATGAGGAAACTGAGGAAACACGATGGAGACTGTGGTAAAAGTTAAACTAGAAAGTATTTATTAACTTTTACAAACAAACGAGGCACAGAGCTTGATGGTTAACTACTAACGAGGCAACGAGCGTACGGTTATTCACTTTGAGGTAACAAGCGTATGGTTAACAACTTAATGGCAAAAGCGTACGGTTTCTGAAAGATCTAAGTGTGCTGGAGCGTACGGTTACAACAGAGGTTTCTTTAAATCTTAGATCTTAAAACCAGCAATTCCAGTCAGTGCTGAGTCGTGACTGAAATAGCCCTGTTCCACTAAATGCAACTAGTGCGAACAGTTTGTTTCAACCAGGAACTTCCTACACGACAGTTCCCTGAGTCTTGCTTCTGAATGGGGCTAACAGACTCGTGCTAGCTTCCCCCCCCCCCCAGTCTAAGAGCCCCACCTTTCTCTGCAACCAGAGACTCCAAGGTGTATACTGGCTCTACCCTTCTAAGTGGCCCCCTGAATCCTATGCTGTCCCTAAGACCCGTCAGCTTAGCTGACCCCTTAGTACAGACGAATTCCTAGGTGATCCACTAAAGAATAGACTGTTTCAGATTCACCTCAGACGCTAGGATGTTGCTTATCCAAAAGCCTCTTCAAGACTGCTAAGGCTGAGATGTTTCTCAATCACAGCCTACCACAAGACACGCGAGGCTCAGATGCTTCTCATCTGAAGCCTCTCACAAGACTGAACTATTCCTGTCAGGAATCCTCCCTCCTACAAAGCTAGACTCCTCCCCCCAGGCTCTCAGCCAATTAGTTGGGAGTGTCTGTATCCATACAGAAGAGCAGTTAAACCACTCCCCCTATCTCTGGCAACTCCCCCACTCCAATGTCTGCTCTGCTGAATTCCCTTCCCAAGATGGATGCCAGCTATTTCCACCAGGGAGCCAAGCTGCAAAACAGGCCCCGGCCTACCTAGAATGGGTGAGTCCTTACACCCTGCCTTTCCCAGATGATTTAACTGAAAGGAGAATGACAGAACATGACATAAATCTTGTTGGTTAATCCCAGAAGGAGTATAACCATTGTTGAATGGATGAGTCAACACTTCCGTAAGCCCCATCAATTCAATTAGTCAACTTCTTTTTGTTGGGACTAACAAGAGGATATAGATTTGTTTATTTTGATACTGTTAAATAAAATTATCATTAAAAGTGACTGGTCCTTGAGTGCTGTGACAGTACATTTCATTCTTTTGTTTATGAACTTAACAACTAGGGCCACCAGCTTGCATTGGGAGATATAGGACTCTAGCCCAAAGTGGGGAGGGGGCAGTGGGGGGTCAAGACCATAGCTATGAGATGTAGCTGCAAAACATCTTCTATTTTCTGGGTTGCTGTTGGTTTTCCAGGCTGTATGGCCATGTTCCAGAATGTTTCAGAACTTGACCATACAGCCCTGAAAACTCACAGCAACCTAGTGATTCCATCCATGAAAGCCTTCGACAACACATCTTCTATTTACAAGCTGTCAGGTGTCCAGACAGCCATACACCTCAAATACTTTGCAAACTCTGATGTATTCATCAACTTCACTGTGGAGTAAAGTCAGGTGGAGGTCTAAAAACTTCAGATACATACCAAGAGTGGCCAAGCATCAGTTTTATTGTACACTAGTTGTACCCACCACATGTTGCTGTGGCCAACCTTCCCTCCCTCCTTCTCCCTTACTTTCTTTCTCTCTCTCCTTCCTCCCCTCCTTCTTTCCTTCCTTCCCCCTTTTCTTTCCCTCCCTCTTTCTCTCCTTTCTTCCTTCTCTACATCTTTCTTTCCTTCCTTCCTTTGTTCATTGGTTCCATCCTTCCTTCTCTCTTTCCTTCGTCCCTCTCTCTTTCTCTCCTTCTTTCCTTCTCTCCTTCCTTCCCTCTCTCTTTCCCTCCTTTTTTTTCTTTCCTTCTTCCTTCTCTAGCTTTCCTTCCTTCCTTCTCTGCTTCCTTCCTTCTTTCCCTCCCTCCTTCTCTCCTATCTTCCTTCCTTCCCTCCCCCTTTTCCTCCATTCCTTCCCTCTAGACATAGGCTGGGAAAGAGTTGGGCTCGAAGGCAGTGCTTGAGAGAGGTGTGTCCTCTGCAGAGCAAGGGCTCCATGGTTAGTGCCCTCACGTTGCCCTCAGGTCTCCTCATCGCTCCTCCCAACTGCTACTGCCGTCGAGGGCCACAACCTTCCAATGTAACCGTAGCACAGGAATGGGCAAAGGAGAGCTGGGGTGGCTGTTTGTTTTCTTTTCCCTTGTCCAGTGGGGGAGTCGTTTTCGCACATGCACTGCATTGTCATTTAGCTTTTTTGTGGTTTTAAGTCCTTTACACTGCTTTGGGGGGGGGGGAGTTATGAGTGATGGTCACTCGTTGGTCTGTTAAGGGTGTAGTGTCCAAATTTGGTGCCAATTTGTCCAGTTGTTTTTGAGTTATGTTAATCCCACAAACAAACATTACATTTTTATTGATATGGATTGAAAAAAAATCATCTAGACATGGTCTTCCAGCCTTTCAAGTTACATATTTATAGCCTCTGTCTACTTAGCCTCATCTTCGTCTGGAAATTGTTGCACTGCGTTGTTGCATCAATGGCATAGGGACCAAATAAGAATTACCATCTGGGAGCCCAACCTCAACCTTACAGTGATAGGTGGTTGTAGAACATATTATGACAAGTTTTCACAAAAGCACAAGGACTGCCCTTATTATTTTTTGTTTATTTTTTTCTTGCTACAGTAACAGTGAGCCTCAATCTCTGTTGGGACTGCATTTCAAGTAACACATTAAGAATGCCCCATCCTTGCAGAGAATCATCAGCAGTGTTGGATGTGAATCCATAGTTTATGCTGAGCTACTAAAACTCTTCCTGGCCTCTTCTCATTAGAGCGGTATGGTTTGTTCTGCAGGAGCCCCATAGACTGGACGGTTATAATAGGGGCACTGTTGTTGCTGAAGATGTCGGCTGTGCAGAAGACAATATAACTAGAGAGAGAAAAAGCACAGGGAGGAGATATTTGCATGTTTATGGCAACAGTGAATCAGTGGATGGCTACAGACCTAAGTCTCATCTACACCCAGTGCTTAATCTGGAGCATTATGTGACCACAGATTGAACCCTCTCTGGTGCCATGTTGGTGACCAGACAGAGCAGGTGGGCCAAGCCCCTTATCTCTGTGCTGCTTTTACTGATCCTCACCAGCCACAGCGCTCCCTGTGAGAACCTGGCTGTCACCTGTTGTATCTAACTAACTAACTAACTAATTTTATTATTTATGAGTCGCCCTCCACAAATGTGCTCCGGGCGACTTACACAGTTAGACATCTACAATACTAAAATATTAAAATTTTAAAATGTTAAAATGTTAAAATATGGGAATAGACAGGTTCCAGGTCACTGATTGTCACTTATGCATGATCTACAGAGATCATAATGGGCTATCCACTTAATCGGCAAGAAGGGGGTAAAGTGACACCTTCTTTCTTGCAGATCACGTTTGCACCCCATTCTGATCTCAGCAGATGCAACCACAACATGGCCAATGGGGAGTGGTGATGGCAGCATATTGTAGTAATCAATGCATTGGAAAGGGTTGTTCTGTTGTTGTTGTTATATTTCTTTGTGTCTTGCTTTTCTCCCAGGACTGGGACCCCAAGAAAATCTCACAATCTTCAAAACTATACAGTTTTAAAACATACAAAATATAATGGCAGCAGTGTCTATGTGGCCAAGAGATCAGGCAGAAACAGATCTGATCCAGCTGTGCATTTAGCTACAAAACACACAGATGCTCTGGAGTTTCATGCAAACTCCAGAGTATGCTCAACTTTGCTTAGAGCAGAGCAAAGTTAAGGTAATGGCTAAAACCTCCAGATGTTTACTGGAAGTTCCAATGTGTTGTGTAGACTGTCAGCATAGGATTTGGTGTGTGTACGGGGTTGTATTTTTTGTATAAACATTTTATTCATTCATTCAGTTCTGTATGCTGTCTTTCCCCGAGGGCTCAGGACGGCTTACAGATAGTATAAAAACACGCTTTGAAACAACCGAAAAAATTAAACTCTTAGCTAAAAACTATAAAACTATTTACAGCTGGTTAACCAAATCAGATCCCGAAAGCCTGCTAGAATAAAAACGTCTTGCACGCTCTGCGGAACTTTGTTAGATCTCTCAAAGCTCGCACATCTTCCGGCAGTGCGTTCCAAAAAGTAAGAGCTATGATCGGAAAGGCTTGCCGTCGATGTCAGCCAATATGAGCGGCAGCTAGGAATCATCAAACGATTTTGGCCAATGGAGCGCAGTGACCTTGGGTTGATATGGGGTGAGACGGTCCCTCAGGTATGATGGTCCCTGACCTTATTTATTTATTTATTTATTTATTAGATTTATACACCGCCACTCCCGGGGGCTCGGGGTGGTTTACAACATAGTTATATGAGTACAAATAATAGATAAAACACAGATTAAAAGATCAAAAGCATTCAAAAGCCTGCCTAAATAAATGCGTCTTGCACGCTCTGCAGAAGGTGTTCAAATTTCGCAGAGCTTGCGTCTCCGGTGGCAAAGCATTCCATAGTATTGGGGCGATGATGGAGAAGGCCCTTCGCCTTCAAGGGCCTTCTCCATCAAATGAATGAATGAATGAATGAATGAATGAATGAATGAAATGTTTATACAAAAAATACAACCCCGTATATACACCAAATTTTATGCTGTCAGTCTGCACAACACATATAAGGCCTTGAAGGCGATAATCAACACTTTGAAGATCCAGTGCTCCACTGGTAGCCAGTGCAGCTGCTGCAATATTGGTGTTATGTGAGCTCTCACCAGCGTACCAGTGAGAAGCCTAGCAGCTGCATTTTGCACCAGCTTGAGCCTCTGGATCACTGACAAAGGTTGGCCAATGTAGAATCTATTAAATAGACCTATTGAACCTAGGATACATACATTATTTATGCGGAGATCTGGATTCAATCAATTGTTATGAATTAAGGTTTGTCTAGTAGACTTACCAGAAGTGGGATACCAGCCACCAAGAAAACTGTCATTATGGCAGCTAAGCAGAGGAGGAAGATGGCCCAGGCCTGCAAACATTGAGGCTTGGATGGTGTAGTGCTTTCTGGGGAGAATAACCAATACAGAGAAACACTATATTTCAACATTTGTTTGCTCTTAAAATTCATATCCTGCCTTTCCTTCCCAAGAAAAACGAATATGGCTATCAACAGAAGTGCTAATGTAGTTCCTTGGGGCAGCTAAGATATAGTATATTTCATATGAAGCCAACTAACATTTACCAAAGAAAAAAGGAGACCTTCAGTGGACATTTCAGAAACACTGAACGTGTGGAAAAGGAATGATATGGTACAAAATAAAACTGTAAGAGAGGATTTATTTTCTATTTCAAATGTATAGGCTGCCACTCCCCGGAGGCTCGGAACGGCTTACATCAGACATGAGTGACACAATAAAACAGTAAAAACAGTAAATATAAAACAGATTAGCCGGGTGGGAAGGCCTGCCTAAACAGATAAGTCGTGCATGCTCTCCGAAAAGCTAGTAAGTCTTGGAGCGTACAGGTTTCAAGCAGAAGAGACGGGGCCACAGCAGAGAAGGCCCTGCGCCTGGTCTTTGTATCCAACACCTGACATTCAGATACATGTTCCCTCCGACCGTCAGCTCCAAGAATAGCGTTGAAAAGGTACAACCCCAAAAGGCTGATTTGAGGCCCACAAACATCCCTATTTTTTCCCCAAACTAGGACACGGAGCAATGGCTTCAAACTACAAGAAAGGAGATTCCACCTGAAGATTAGAAAGGAAAAGTGTCAGAGAGAGGCAAATTGCCAGTGGGGATGTTAAAACTGAAGCGAGATCTAGCCTTAAACGACATCTGGAGAATGAGGCACGAAAAGGAAAAAGACTATACTTTCTTTTCAGCACGGCACGCATCTTGGTCCAGGATAGACATGGCCTGGGCCTCCAACACTCTAGCAACTAAAATAGAAAAAATCAAAATCCTACCAAGGGTAAATACAGATCACTGTCCCTTACTATTATCGCTACACAGATATAAAAAAGAAAGAAGATGGAAACTAAATGACAATTTGGTACAAACAGACAAGGAAATAGAGTACAACAAAGGCCTACTAAAAGAATATTTTGATTTGAACGATAAAGATGGGATTTCAAGGTTGACTTTATGGGAGGCAAGTAAGGCGGTCATGAGGGGCCATTTTCTACAACAAGGATCAATAAAAAACAGGAAAAGACAAGAAAAACAAAATAACCTACATAAGGACTTAGAAGAAAAAAGAAAAACTACTCAAAAAAATCCGAATAGTAAGAAAATCAGGCTAGAAATCAAGACACTAAGAGGAGAAATAAATGCGGAGCAGGAGGAGCGGATCGCGAGAAACTTGAAATACCTAAAGATGAACCACTATGCCAATATGAACAAACCAGGGAAATTGCTAGCAAAAAGCCTAAGAGAAAAAAAACAAAAACAACACATATCTAAATTAACAGTAAAGGGATTAGAGATATATGAAGGCCATGAAATAGGGGAAGAATTTAGAAGATTCTACGGAAACCTATACAAGAAAGATGGAATAGCAATGGAAGACATAGCCTCATACATATCGAATCAGAAACTAGAAAAAATAACTGAAACACAGCGAGAACTCCTAAACAAACCGATGAGCTTAAAGGAAGTAAAAGAGGCCATCAGATCTCTACCAAATAAAAAGGCGTCTGGCCCGGATGGGCTGACAGCCAGATACTACAAGTTACTCGAAGAAGAAATCACACCGTATCTCAAAGATATATTCAATGACGTCATGCAACTGGAGAAAATTCCAGACTCTTGGAAGAGGGCAAATATCATTTTTTTGCATAAGGAGGGGTCTGACCCATCGAGCGTAAAGAACTACAGACCCATTTCCTTATTAAATAACGATTATAAGTTGTTCACTAAAATTCTGTCTAATAGGTTTAAAATCTTTTTAAATGATATTATTAATGAGGATCAAGCTGGATTCCTACCTTCCAGATATATGAGAAATAATCTAAGGACGATCATAAATGCGATAGAATTTTACGAGGTAAACATCCAGAATGAAGTGGGTTTTTTATTTTTGGACGCCGAAAAGGATTTTTTAGTTCAGATTCTCAAAGAAAAAGATATGGGGTTTTCTTTAATAAATGCAATAAACGCAATATATCAAAACCAAGAAGCAAATATAATAGTTAATGGCTGTTCGGCAGGATCTATCAAAATTGAGAAGGGAACGAGGCAAGGGTGTCCGATGTCCCCACTCCTTTTTATTTTTATGTTGGAGCTATTATTACAAGATATAAGATCTGACGGAAACTTAAAAGGGTTAAAAATACAAAAGGAAGAGTATAAACTGCAGGCATTTGCAGACAACATAGTCTGCATTGTCGAGAACCCGGTAGAGACAATTCAGAAATGGCTAGAGAAATTGGAACAGTATGGTAAAGTGGCTGGACTTAAAATCAATTATGCCAAAACTAAGATTCTTACAAAAAATATAAAAGGAGACAGAGTGGAAAAACTGAAAGACATAACTAAAATCGAGGTGGTAGCCAAAGTAAGATATTTGGGTATCCAACTGACAGCACACAACAATCAATTACTCAGAAATAACTATGAAATGACGTGGAAATCTATAAAGGCAAACCTGGAAAAATGGAAATATCTTAAATTAAACCTACTGGGTAGAATAGCAGTAATAAAATTAGATGTCCTACCCAGGATGATCTTCCTCTTCCAGGCTATACCAGTTATAAGAACAGGCCACAACTTTCAAATATGGAGGAGAGATATTTTAAGATTCATCTGGGAAGGAAAGAGAGCCAGAATAAGCTACAGAATCCTTACAGACAAAAGAGAGAGGGGGGGATTGGCTCTCCCGAATTTACGATTATACCACGACGCAGCGGCCCTCAGTTGGGTTATAGATTGGACCACACTTAAAAAAACAAGAACACTACTATTAGAAGGTTTCAATCTGAGAAGAGGTTGGCACGCGTACATTTGGTACGAGAAAGCAAAAATTGAGAAAAATTTTACCAATCACTATGCCAGAGCTGCCCTGATCAAGACGTGGGATAGATACAAGGCAAGAATATATCCGAAAACCCCACTCTGGATATCACCGGCAGAGGCCCAACATAGGAAAGAAATTCCGATGGAAAAGTGGCTCACATACAAAACATTATTGGTAAAGAGGAACAGACTGTGGGAATTAAAATCGCTAGATGAACTAAGGAACTCAGGCATAGAAATTACCTGGTTCCACTATGCCCAAATAAAAGAATATTTCAAGACAGACCAAAAAAAAGGCTTCGCAGAAGAAGAAACTGTATGGGAGAGTCTCCAAAAGTATGAGAAGAAAAGAATCAGGATCCTGTACAATAAGTTACTAGAATGGGAGGTAGAAACTGAAGTAATAAAACAAGTTATGATAGAATGGGCCCAGGATCTGGGCCATTCAATACTGCTGCAAGAATGGGAGTCCACCTGGAGGAAAACCATAAAATATCTAGGATCAACTACAACAGCGGAGAACTGGTACAAGATGTACTTTCGGTGGCACCTAACTCCCCAAAAACTGGCAAAATATTACAAAAATACAAATAACAAGTGCTGGAAGTGCAAAAACCATGTAGGGTCATTCTTCCATTGCTGGTGGTCCTGCACCAAAATTCAAAAGTACTGGAAACAAATTCACACACACACGCAGAAAATTAGAAAGGAAAACTTCGACCTAAACCCAGCCTACTACCTTCTGAACTTAACAGACGAGAAGATTGACCGAGAATCGGACAAACTCCTATTCTTCATAGCGGCAGCGGCAAGAATAATTCTGGCGAGAAGCTGGAAAAAGGCAGATGTACCCCAGATAGAGGAATGGTTAACCAAATTACAAGAGCTGATGGAGCTAGATGAACTGAATAGCAAGGTCAATGAACAGAGCATTAAAAACAGAACTAATTGGAAACCTTTAAAACAGTATATAATGTCACTAAAGATATAATGATAAGAATCACAGTCGGGAAACCGGAAGCCGGATTCAAGACGCAGGAAGATTATCTCAAGTGTGGAAATCCAATGATCCCCGCGAACCGGACTGGAAGAGCGTTTCCGTATCTCTTAATTTCATTTCAATTCCTAACTATACTAGACCTTCTTCTTTTTTACCCGGTACTCTATTCCGCTCCTACATCCCAATCTCTACTTACCCCCTCCTTGTGTTTCTTCTTTCCCGAGCCATCCGGGAGTGGCGACTCACAAATTTGAATAAATCAATCAAATCAATCAATCAATCTTTCCCCCTTGCCCTGCTTTTGTTCAAACTGTATTTTATCTATGGAAAAAAACTCAATAAAAATATTGAAAGAAAAAAAAGATTAGAAAGAACTTCCTGACTGTGAGAGCTGTTCAGCAGTGGAACTCTATGCCCCGGAATGTGGTGGAGGATCCTTCTTTGGAGGCTTATAAAGAGAGGCTAGATGGTCATCTGTCGGGGGTGCTTTGAATGCAATTTTCCTGCTTTTTGGCAGGGGCTTGGACTAGATCAGGGGTGCTCACACTTTTTCAGCATGCGAGCTACTCTTAAAGCAACCAAGTCCAAAAGATCTACCTGCCCCCACTGCCGCGTGCTCCCGCCACCGCGCATGCTCCTGTTGCTGTTTTCCACCCGCGCAGCGCTTCTTCCGCCTGCGGGGCATTGCAGGAAGGAGAAAGCATCAGGTGGGGCATCCAGAGGGAGCACTCTGCCCTGCCTGTCTCGCCTCTAGCAGAGGCTGCACAGCTGCTTCTGGATGAGAGAGGGGCAGGGCGCTCCCTCCATAGGCAAAAGAAGCACTGAGAAAGCGGAAGCCAGCAGCAGGAGCGCGCGTGCGCACAGGGTGTGCACGGCAGGAGCACCCCATCCGGCTGGTGAGGCCCGAAGATCACCTGGAAGAGGGCCGAAGATCGACTAGTAGCTCGCGAGCTACCTGATGAGCACCCCTGGACTAGATGGTCCACGGGGGTCTCTTCCAACTCTATGATTCTATGAGTCTATGATTCTCTTTTGCTCCCTATAGTATAGAGGTACGGGCATAGGGGCAATGTCAACAGTTTGGGTCTCATGTGCCATTTATATCCCAGGGAGATCTGTTTTTCAAACTAGAATTTGGGAAACACTGATGTACAGATAATATTTAGCAATCTTGGCAGGTAACCATGGATGACATTATCCCCTATTCTTTGCATTGCATCACAGTCCTATGTGATTTTTAATTTTTCCAACTGCCACCCATATTGTCCTTTTCCCATCCAATGACTTACCGGTACTGTTGGGTGAGATATGGCTGGAGTCAGTCAAGCATTCTGTATGGTTGGCCTGGAGAGTTGCGGAACCTATAGGAATGGCAACAGTGGTCTGAAAGGTCAGTTCTGGTCATCCATTATCACAGTGTATGTTTCTTGAGCCCTATGTAACACGATTTTTTCCTGGCTTATAAATGTCATTTTCTAATTGGTTATAATAATTGTAAAGGTTCATTAAACTTCAAAAACTTTGTTTTTGTGGGACATTCTGCAGCACGTTTTGCTGTAGTTTTTCAATGAATATTTCATAGAGTTACAACCAATTCAACATAGTTTGTGGCAGCCACAAAAACAAAGTTTCTGTAATATAACAACTACTTTTAAAGTAAGTTGAGTACTGTACAATCAAACACGAAATAACACTTTCAAACCAGAAATAGAAGATATTTCAAAAATTGGCTACATAGTGGAATTATGAGAATCTGGAAGCACATGATAGATTGTAACGACTCTCCAACACACGGTAGGGATCACACGAAGATGGTATCTTGGTCCAACACGATTTTATTGAAGGTACGAGACATGTGAAGCTAAAGCACCGGCCCGCCACCCAAACACACCTTTTAAACAAAACATCATTCAATCTAAAGGAGGAAAGGGGCTCACATATTTCTTTAAAAGGTTACAATGAAAAGTGGGATGCACCTTTCCCAAACTTTTAGGCAGCAAGAGGGTATATGATACTTTATTCACAGCGGTTTCAATCCTGAAAGGCCCAATGTATTTAGGACTCAATTTCTTCGACTTGTAACCCAACTTTAAATTCTCCGTTGATAACCACACTAAATCCCCCTCGCTATACTCCTCCCCCTTTTGTCTCCTGCGGTCCCCAAACAGTTTGTATGACTGCTGCGCCTTTTTTAATACTTCCGTCACCCCCTTCCACTCCTCCTGGGCTCTTATCCTCCACTCACCCCCCTTCTTTCCCTAAATCCAACAGCTGGGGTAAAGGGCCACCTCCTGTCCGTACACTATCTCAAAAGGAGACTTCCCAGTAGAAGAATGTACTGAGCTATTATATGCCATTTCGGCATAGGGCAGGAGGTCGGACCAGTTGTTCTGCTCCTCATTACTAAACATTCGCAAATATGCCCCCAAGGATTTTTGCACTCTCCACAGCGCCATTACAGGAAGGGTGATAAGCAGTAGTCAAACGCCTCTGAGCCCCCAATGCTTCCAAGAATCGGTTCCAAAACTGAGCCGTAAACTGGACCCCACGATCACTCAACACCTGCTCCGGACACCCATGCAATCTATACACATGCTGAACATACAACTCAGCCAACCGTTCTGCCGAGGGCAACCCCCTCAAAGGAATGAAGTGGGCCTGCTTTGAAAACATATCCAGCACAGTCCAGATGAAACGATAACCTCGACTTGACGGCAGCTCCCCCACAAAATCCGTGCTAACATGCGTCCACGGCCTCACCGGCTCTACCACTACTTGAATCAACCCCTGCGGCTTTGCAGAGGGAACTTTATTCCTTGCACACACCTCACAGCACTCCACATAACGCCTCACTTCCGCCTTCATCCCAGGCCACCAAAACCTCCTCTTTATCGCCAAGATAGTCTTCGTCAAACCCCAATGACCCGCAGCCTTATGGTCATGGTGCAGCCCCAACACTTTCGCCCTCAAACTTTGAGGAACATAAGTCTTACCTTCAATAACCCACAGACCATTCAACAGCTGGCATTCCTTTCCGTGCTCTTGTAACCACTTGTCTCCTACATAATTCCTTTGCAACTCCAAACTCCACTCATCTACAACTTCATCCTCTTCCTTCACTCCCACCACAGTGTGAGACCTGGTTTGCACAGCCAAACCCCAATGCTCTTTAGCAAAAACTCCCTCCGCTTTATGCAACCCATTCTCTCCCACACTTGGATACCGGGACAATGCATCAGCCACCACGTTCTCCTTGCCTTTAATATGCTGCAACCTGAAATTAAACCTATTGAAAAACTGAGACCACCTCACCAGTTTCGAGACAACTTTTGGGGATTCCTCAAATATTGTAAATTCTGATGGTCTGTCATCACTATAAACGGAAAAGCAGCCCCTTCCAGGAAATGACGCCAGGTTAACAATGCATTATGTATGGCAAACGCCTCTTTCTCCCACACCGGCCACTTCCTTTCATGCTCTCCAAACTTTTTGGAGAAATAAGCACAGGGTCTCAGCCTCTCCTGATCATCTGCCTGCATCAAAGCTCCCCCATAAGCCCAGGCAGAAGCATCACATTGAACAACAAAGGGCTTATCCACATCTGGGTGTAGCAACAAAGGCCCCTCAGTAAAAGCCTTCTTTAACCTGACAAACGCCTCCTGGCATTCCTCAGTCCAATCTAATCTTGCACCTGGAGACTTGACCTTCTTCGACTCCCCCTTGCCTTTAGTTTTTAACAACTCCGTGAGGGGGAGAGTCACAACTGCAAACTCAGAAATGAAAGCCCGATAAAAATTCGCCAGCCCTAAGAAAGCCTGCAGCTGCCTGCGCGTACGTGGAGCCTCCCAGCTCAACACATCCTCCACTTTGGCAGGATCCATTTCAACTCCTTTCTCACTAATTCTATAACCCAAAAAATCAATCTGATTCTTACCAAACTCGCACTTACTCAGCTTTACATACAACTTTGCTTGCCTCAACCGCTCCAACACCTCACGCACTAACTGCACATGTTCTTTCTCTGTAGCTGTCACTATCACAATGTCATCTAAATACACAAACACTCCTTTATACAAAAGGGGGTGCAACACCTCGTTAATCAATTGCATAAAAATACCTGGAGAGCCTGCTAAACCGAATGGCATGACGGTCCATTCGTACAGCCCGAGAGGGCAAGAAAAAGCTGTCTTCCATTGGTCGCTTTCTTTCACCCTCACCATATGAAAGGCATCAATCAAATCCAACTTGGAGAAAACCTTACCTCCTCCCAGCTGACCTAACAAATCCTTGATCAATGGCAAGGGATAGCAATTGGTGGTACTGACAGCATTCAACCCCTATAATCAATACACAATCGCAATTTCCCATCTTTCTTTTCCCGAACAACACTGGCGCGGCAATGGGGGACTCAGACCTTCTAATAAACCCTTTCTTCAGATAATCGTCTATTTGTTCCCTCAAAGCCAACTTCTCTTTAACCGTCATGGCATAAATCTTGGGTTTAGGTAGTACAGCTCCTTCTTTGACCTCTATGCTACATTGCACATTCCGAAGGGGGGGAAGGTTCTGAGCTAATCTGGGGTTAAACATATCTGCATAATCCTGATATTCAACTGGCACTCCCTGCACTTTGCTTTCAACCCTTTCCTTCACATTAGGAGCACATTGTACAGTCCCAGCCTTCCAATCTATTTTAGGATTCACCTGTTCCAACCAAGGCATACCCAACACCACCTCATGTCCTTTTATTGGGGCCATTATAAAATCAATATTCCCCTCCCAGGGTCCTACCCGCCCCCTTTAAACCTTTTGTCCCCACAGAGAACGGTCCTCCCTCTATAGATGACCCATCCAACTGAGTAAAAGTAACAGATGTCTTCAATGGCTGTGTCTCACCTCCCCACTCCTTCACTAATTTGGGGGACATCATATTCTCTGAGCACCCACAGTCCACCAAAGCTTTCCTCTCTACCACTCTATTCCCCTTATATATCCCCAGGGTACATTGGATATTAGTTCTCACCCCAACGCTTTTACTCTCATCTCTGTCCATGAGGACTGCTTTAGCTGCAGCCTCCTTCACTGGGCCCAATCCTGACTTTCGCCGGCATTGAGAAGCAAAATGTCCAGGCTGATTGCAGGAAAACAAAGCCCTCTCCCCGACATAGGCTTCTTCACACCACTGGAACGATCATCATTGCCTCGCTTGGTCTCTCCTCCTCGGGCTCGGTCCTGAGCCACCCCACGGCCAGCCCCTCGAGACCTCACAGGCTGGAATCTACGTCGCTGCACTTGGGCAAGGATTCCCTCCACCTTGCCAGCCAACTGGACCCAGCCGTCCAGATCTCCTGGGTCATCACGGTGTAGACACCACTCAAGGATCTCTTTCCGTAGACCATCCTTAAACAGCTCCAAAAGAGTGGATTGGGACCACTCCGCCACTTTTCCAGCTAGTCCCATGAATTCCTCAGCGTACTCCGTCACCGATCTGGATCCCTGGGACAAACAGCGCAACGCCTCCTTCGCCTTGATCCGCTCCAGCGGATCCCGAAACCGATTCCGGATTGCTCGCAGGAACTCTCTCACCGATCTCAAGCAAGGGTCCCGCCGGTCGTGGCATTGCACATACCACTCAGCTGCACGACCCTTGAACACAGCCCCAACGGCCCGCACTTGGCTGCCTTCGCTGGGATAAAGATGACCGTAATCTTCCATGTGGTCTTGCACCGCTGCGATGAAGAAGGCGACTTTACTGGCTTCGCCATCAAACTCCACCATAACGGTTCCTTCTTCATGCGGCCACCGAACTCCTGGGAAACCACTCCTCTCCCTGGAAAGTCCCTCGGACCGGAGATGCCTCTTCCCATCCCTACTGGCTGCGTCGGACGCCTCGCCTCTGGGACTGGGCTCACTGGACCTCTGTCTCTGTTCCTCACTCCCGAAGGAGATCTAGGACGCTCGACTGAAGGTCCACCATCCATCCACGAATGGTAAGTGAAGTCTCCTCCTCCTTCCACATCGATTCTCTGATCTCTCTGGAACATCGCCTGAGACATCCGCTTGACCGTCTGCACCACCGCTTCCATCTGGCAACTCAACACATCCAGCTTTGATGGTGACTCAGGTTCTGGGGTCTCACTACCCCCTTCCGCCAGGTCCTCCTGACCCCCTCTGGCACCGCATGCCTCCAGATCCTCCTGGGCCACTGCCAGACGAGCGCTCCAATGCTCCCCGGTCTGCTGAGCGCTCCTACGCTCTTCGATCTGCTGAGCGCTCCTACGCTCCTCTGTCTGCTGAACGATCTCACGGCCCTTCCTCCGGCAGGTCACTAATCTGCTCACCTGAGCATTCCACAACCGCTCCCCTTCACGGAGCTCTCTCTCCATCTCACTTCCCGACGCCATCGCCGTTTCGGAAGCATCTGGGACTCCCACCTGGTCCAGAGTGGTCCAGTCCCACTCCTCAACTCTCCGGACTTCGTCAGGATCTACCACAAACTGATCCAAGTACGCTTCTTGCTTCCAAGCCAACCTCTCCATTGCTGGGATAGTTGAAAAGGGGCTTTAGCTTCTGTAACGACTCTCCAACACACGGTAGGGATCACACGAAGATGGTATCTTGGTCCAACACGATTTTATTGAAGGTACGAGACATGTGAAGCTAAAGCACCGGCCCGCCACCCAAACACACCTTTTATACCCCCATAGCCCCTCCCCTACCCATGCAATGTCTGGGCAGGGTTACATCAGCCTCAAGTGAGTCAGCAATCCCAGTAATCCCCAGGGGCATGACCCCAGGGGTCATGAAGTCAGTGTCACCAGTCCCAATGTCCAATGTCCTTGCTTGGAGGAGTTACCTCACTTCCCTCTCAAGCACCTGGAAGTTGCATCACCCCCAGTCGGACTCAACAGTCTCAGTGAATCTGGGACAAAGGTCACCCCAGAGCTAAAGTGAAGGTCGCTGCTGCCTCATGACAGGCTTGGAACCTGGACTTCATCCAAGCTCAGGTTTCCCAATCCTGACAATAGATGACAGAGGAAAGAAACCTACATGCATTCAGTTTAAACACAGGTCATTACTGCACGAAGCCTTCATCCCACCAGAATTCGCACAACCAATTAGCCCAGGATCTTACTAGCATGGTCCACTACATTATTTATTTATTTTTATTTATTTATTATTTCGATTTACTAAACCGCCCTTCCCGAGGCTCAGGGCGGTTTCCAACATATAAAACACATACAAATTTAAAACATCATAAAACACCATAAAACAGTCCTAACCAATTACATTGACATGAAATCGCACGAATCAGAACAAAGCTGATTCGTGGCAAAGGACAGTGGTAGCACAGCTGGGCGGGAGATTATCAATTCAAGCATCGGTCAGTCACCGAATGCTTGCCTGAACAGCCTGAACATTACCACATCTCTCCCACATTGTAGGACCGGGCTGTGGTGCAGCTAGTTAGTAGCCGGCTGCATTAAATCACTATTGGCTGAGAGGTCATGAGTTCGAAGCCAGCCCAGGTTGGAGTAAGCTCCTGACGAATCTAGCTTGCTGTTGACATATACGGCCCGAAAGAGTTGCACCTGTCAAGTAGAAAATTTATGTACCGCAATATGTGGGGAGGCTAATTTAACTAATTTATGATGCCATAAAACCTTCCAGCAGCAAAAGAATGAGGAAATACTCCATCAAAGGACTCGGTGTCACAAATGGTCAGTGAAGCGGCAGCTCCCCCTGTGGCCGGAATCGAGCATACCCTCATGAAGCCAGAAAAGCTGGAATGTTAAATTGCCTCTGTGTCTTTCTATATATGTTGTATGTCTAAATGGCATTGAATGTTTGCCATGTATATGTGCATTCTAATCCACCCTGAGTCCCCTGTACTGTAAATAAATAAATAAATACTGAAACAATGCAACTTTGCTGCGCCATGATCCCATGGTGGATTTCTTGTTGGGGATTGAACTCCACCCTCCCACTATTTCATATCAAAGTAAAAAAAATGTTAAGGGATTTCACAGTTATGTGAAATTTAGTAAAAAGAAATCACACATTTAAACCTTTGATTACTGTGATAGGGAGTAGAGGAGAAGAGGATTGCTGAGCAGTCCCATCCTCTGATGTCACTTCTAGCTTTCCAGTACAGCAGTGCCTAAACATCACCACACTAGGGACTTCATCACATTGAGGCAGGGAAGTGTCTGGCAGAGAAGAGCTCAGTCTTACTCCATTTTGGAATGAAATTGATGCTTTCCCTACCTTCACCACACTGTTAAACGTCTCAGTTTTCTTTCTGTATTTTTTCACTGCAGTTGTCTTCACACTGCAGAGATTTGGCCCCACCTACCATCCATCTCCCTGCTCATTGTTGGGGAAAAAAACTTCTCTTTAAAATCCCTACTAAAGCAAGATTTTAGACGAGATCTTAGAAGTTTTTAGCATGCTCAGTCTGTCCAAACACTAAATGCCGAAGGAAGGAACTTGAGAACAATGAACGCCATAACATTACAGATTTGGAAAAACATCTGAATCATTTCAAAGAATCCACCTCCAGAAACATTGGAAAAAATGCTGGCCCCCAAGCTTAAAATACGCAAAGAATGCTGTGCCCTACACTTGAACCAAACTAATGTGAATAACACAGTGAGTTACCAGATTTGAACTGTAGGACTCAGTGGAATTTAACTAATGTGATGAAGTGGCTAGGTGTGTCCTGGAGCCGTGGTGCAAACAGAAGTTATGCCTGTCAACAGCTGGGGATGGCATCATAGCAGACTAGAAACAAGTACTGCATGGAGTCCTAATGTAGGAATGACTTCTGTGCTAATTTGACACCAATGTGCAATAGTCCCTAATAACTTTCACAAATATCAATTTTCTTTATGTTTTTCTTTTCTCATAAATGTGTTTGTGCATCATAATTACAGCATATATTAATTTTATATGAGTTTGTGCTGAATACACATGTCTCTGAAATTATATATATACAGTATATATATATATAATTTCAGAGACCTGTGTATTCAGCACAAACTCATATTAAATTAATATATGCTGTAATTATGATGCACAAACACATTTATGAGAAAAGAAAAACATAAAGAAAATAGATATTTGTGAAAGTTATTAGGACTATTGCACATTGGTGTCAAATTATATCTTCTTGGCTTTTCTTCGCGAATGAAGATTCAGGACATCTCACGTTTTCTAAGCACATTGATGATTCGGAGGTTGGATGTGTCCTTCGAGCCTCTGCGTGGACAGAACTAGCCTCACCCTTTAAACCAAAGGTTCGTCTGCCAGGGCCTAGCAAGCTTAGGACGGTGGTAGCGAGGTCCTCAGGTCGTAGGTTTGGTTTGAGTTGATGGTTGACGTTACAGGGTTAAACGAGCACCATCTGCCCGTTAGAGTTTTCCTTCTCCTAGGATGGTTGCCAAAAAGCTAGAGAGCCCAACCTGGCCACTGACGCTCTTTGTCAAACCCTTCGGTTGTGACCTGTCTGGCATGGGAGGCCCTACCGGTGAATATGATGCCACCGGCAGCATAGCTCACAACTTCATTAGGCTACACAAGCCACTCCCTCACAACAAGGGGGCGCGAACGGAGAGGAGATATGTATATATATACGATCCTACGAGGTCTCTTCCAACTCTAAGATTCCAAGATATATGGAAAATTACTGCTTTTAAATGGTAAGCCCAACTCTGCCACTTGGAATAGACTGATTCATCTGACCACATTGTCACTTTTGCCCTTTGCCTAATCTAGGAAGCTCACTGACATCATTCTTCCCTTTTAGTGCCATTGCTACAGCTCCTAAATGAGGAAACCACAAACTTTTGACCTGTTACTACCTGTATGAATTGAGTCCTAAAGCAGCAGGGTGGAATAACATCTTTCACTGCGCCCCGGGTACTTTAAAGCCATGGTCCAATGAGATTGGATCTAAGATTGGATCTAAGATCTCTGTAGAACATGCATTGAAGAAGCACGTGCTCAGTTGTTTCCACATGACCAGACCCACAGGGGCATAGTCTCTGCTTGAAGGGGGTCTTCTGATACCTCCCCTCCAATACAGCCGATGGGAGGGCATGGCATCTTGCCAGGGTAAAAGCCCTTCGGTGTTTGGACACCTCTAAGGCTGTTAGGTATCTAGTGGCTTCCCTAACAATGAAGGCTGGGGAACAGGCTAGGTCGGATTGGCGCTCTATGTCCAGGATCCGTTGCTTAATAAGATCCTTGGCTTGGTCTCATCTCATGCTTAGCAATTGTCCTTGGGAGAAACCTAGCGTTGCGATCTTTGCTGAGACTGTTTTAATCCATGTGGACTGGAAGTCGTCTCTCATGATTAGGGGGGCAAGACCACATGGGGAGAAGCATAGGTGTAGCCAGTAATTGAGAATAGCTGTCCATATTCTCGCTTCCACTTTCACGAAGGTCTGTGTGTGTCTCCAAGTTGCCTTTCTGCCTAAGAGCAACCCATGCATTTTATAAGATATTTTCAGGCAAGGGATATTCAGAGATGGTTTTCCCATTTCTTTCCTCTGACATACAGTCTACAACACCTGGTATTCCTTGATGATCTCCCATCCAAGTGCTATCCAGAACTGACCTTCCTTAGCGTTCAAGGTTAGATGGGACCTGGTGCCTTCAGAATAGTTAGGCCTGGTAAATTCATTTCATCTGAGGGCTTTTCAATGCAGCCATATAATTCAGAATATCAAGGTAGATAACCCACAATATCTGCTTTGAACTGGGTTATCTGAGTCCATACTGCCATATAATCTAGTTCAATGTGGATTTTATACAGCTGTGTGGAAGGGGCCTGAAATAATGTGAACATTGGGAGGGAGAAATGTGATTTCAGCCAGTCTTCTACATCCGTGGATTCTGCACCCATGGATTTCATTGACCATGGCTTGAAAGTATTTTTGGTACTGTTCCATTATCCTGGTGGAGGCCACTAGGGGCTGATAGAGAGAGAAGGATAATTCATTTTGTGGGAGTGGAGGGTGGGTTGAAGAAGTACAACCAATTTCACCTCCTCCCCTCTCATACCAATGAGGATTGCTACCACGAGGGCAACATGGGTGGGGGAAATAACAGAAAAACAGGGGGAAATGGTTTTCTTCAATCCACCCTCTACCCCATTAAAATGTACTATCTTTCTCACTCTAGCAGTCCCTAGTGGCCTCCACCTGGATAATGGAACAGTAGCATAGCTCTGCTGAGCTGCTGAACTTGCTGACCAAAAAGTTGGCTGCTTGAATCCAGGGAGAGACGTGAGCTCTCGCTGTTAGCCCCAGCTTCTGCCAACCCAGTAGTTCGAAAACATGCAAATATGAGTAGATTAATAGGCAGGAAGGTAACAGCGCTCCATGCAGTCATGCCAGCCACATGACCTTGGAGGTGTCTATGGACAATGCCAGCTCTTTGACTTAGAAATGGAGATTAACACCAACTCCCAGAGTTGGACATAAGTAGACTTATTTTTTATTTATTTATTTATTTATTGGTTCGACTTAATATACCGCTCTCTCTGGAGCCCAGAGCGGTTTGCAGAGTTAATAGATAAAACACATAAAATACAATAAAATACAATAAGACCAATTTAAAACCCCCAGGGGTTGTCAGGGGGAACCTCTATATTTACCTATTGTATTTTTAAACAGTTCTAAAAAGTAAAACTTGATTTTGCCATTTTATATAACAGCCACAATTTCACTATATTTACTGGATATGAGCATCCAAGGATTTTGGCATCCATGGGAGTTCTGGAACCAACCCCCTGAGGATACCAAGGGTCCACTATAATCAAGCTTGAGTCGTCTGTTTTTCCCCCCCTGTGCACCACCTCTATCATCACCTCCTTCCTTCAAATGCACCTTCTTCTAATGGGTAAAAGGACAAAAGAATTAAATCTCCTGGAATCTATTCACAGAAGGAAAATACTAGATGAGGTGAAGCTTAAGTTCCCTTCTTCCATAATAATACTCTTATTCAAATGTCACCCTTAGCCACATGTTAGTAATACAAAAAGGAAGGAAGTGATTGCCAGCCTTGCACATCTTCTTCATGAGATGTAGTTCCAGCCATACATTATAATACAAATATTTCATTTCCTGACATTGAACTAACAAAATCTCCCTTGAAGCATCCAATTTCAAAATGGCTGAACCAAATGGCACGCAAAGAACCTTACCTGCTATACCTTGAAAGAGTAACAAAACTGTACATAGAATCCTTATTGCATCCTTGGAGCTATTTCTTTTCTTCTCCATGGCCGCAGAACCACCTTGAAACATGGACCCAGAGGTGCTTTCCCACCAAGCCTCTACTAACTCTTAAAACTCCTTCATATATATATTACTTCAAAAGCCAAATCTTTCCTAATTTGACAACACCCCCCACGAGAATAGAAATGTCCTAAAACATGCCAGTTGTATTCTGAAAAATAACGCATGTTTCCTTTGCATTACAAAACGCTATAAAATAGGGAAGGGCCAGAAATGTGCTCATACACCTTGTTAAGCACCTCTTCGATTTTGTGAACAATAGGGGAGATCGGTGGGGATATTTTTAAAAATAAAAACAAAGCATTCCCTAACTCATAAAATCACTGAGCAACATAGTCCTAATTACCAAGAGAGAGAGAAAATAATGTATTTTTAGAAGGGTGATTAATGGAGGTATTGGAATGAGCCCAACCAGGACTCACTCATGGGTGTTTCTGTGGATGACAAAGCATGTTCCTCAACTGTCCTATTATTATATTTCCATATATAGTCACTGTTGTTATAAGAACTCACAACTCTACCTTGTTACCTGTGACTTAGAGAATGCTTAGGACAACAAAAGCAGAAAGCCTTTTATTTAAAGAGGCCTCCCTTTAGCCACACTGACTGTGGTACTCCAGAGGTTGCTGAATTTCAGCTCTCAAAAGACACAGCCAATTATGAGGAATTTCCTGCCCTTATGTCCAGCATGGAGGTGTTTATTTCTTTAAAGTACTAAAGCATTATTATTAAATAGATCATAGACTGTTAGAGTGGGAAGAGACCATAAGAGCCATCTAGTCCAGGGCTGTCCAACTGGCGGCCCCGGGGCCGGATCCGGCCCCGTAGCCTGTTGGACACAACCCCACCTATGCCCTCAGCCGCCATTTTTAAATTTTTAAAAATCGATTTTTTTAAAAAGGGCGGCCGGGGGGGTGGGAGAGGCGGGGCAGGGAGGAGGAAGAGAGCTGGCTCCTCCTACGCCCGTCCACCTTCCCCTCCCTGCACCGCGGCTCACGATTGGAGCCGCGGCGCATCCGCAGGGGAGGAGGAGGAGCGAAGGAGGAGGAAGTCAGCTGGCTGCTTTCTTCCTCCTTCGCCCCTCCTCCTCCTCCTCCCCGGCGCTCGGGATCGGGGCAAGGGCGCGGGGGAAAGAGGGAGAAAGGAGAAGCCAGTCAGCTGAAAGGAGAAGCCAGTCAGCTCTCTCTTTCCCCGCGCGCGCGGGGATCCCAGGCGCCAGCGCGCGCGGGGACAGAGGGAGAAAGGAGCAGCCAGTCAGCTGACGGGCTTCTCCTATCTCTCTCTTTCCCCCCGCGCCCAGGCGTCGGCGCGCGCGCGGGAAAAGAGAGAGAGAGGAGAAGCCAGTCAGCTGACTGGCTTCTCCTCTCTCTTTCCCCCGTCGCTGGGATCCTAGCGCCGGAGCGCGGGGAAAGAGGGAGAAAGGAGAAGCCAGTCAGGGGAAAGACGAGGAAGAATGACAGCTTAGGAGGGGGCTGGGGGCGGGGCGGGGGCGGGGCTGGGGGAGGGGCCTGGAGCGGGACCTGGGGGAGGGGCTGGGGGAGGGGCTGGGGCGGGGCCGAACGGCCCCCCAGGTCATCAGTGACCTCAAGTCCGGCCCTTGGCCGGTTAGAAGTTGGACAGCACTGATCTAGTCCAATCCCATTATTTTATACAGCAGCATTTCTCAACCTGGGGTCGAGAACTCTTGGGGCAGGTTTCCGAGGGAGTATCAGAGAGGTTGCCAAAGACCATCAGAAAACACAGTATTTTCTGTTGGTCATGGAGGTTCTGTGTGGGAAGTTTGGTCCAATTCTATCGTTAGTGGGGTTCAAAATGCTCTTTGAACTATAAATCCCAGCAACTACAATGGCCACATGTCAAGGTCTATTTTCCCCAAACTTCACCAGTGTTCACATTTGGACATACTGAGTATTTGTGCCAAGTTTAGTCCAAATCCATCATTAAGTCCACAGTGTTCTCTGGATGTAGGTCAACTAGAACTCCAAAACTCAAGGTCAATGCCCACCAAACCCTTCCAGTATTTTATGTTGGTCATGGGAGTTGTGTGCCAAGTTTGGTTCAATTCCACCATTGGTGGAGTCCAGAATGCTCTTTGATTGTAGGTGAACTATAAATCTCAGCAACTACAACTCCCAAATGACAAAATCTATCCTCCACCCCACCCCAACCTGACCGGTATTGATCCAATAAATGAAAATACATCCTGCATATCACATATTTACATTACCATTCATAACTGTAACAAAATTTCTAGTTATGAAATAGCAACAAAAATAATTTTATGGTTGGGGGTCACCACAACATGAGGAACTGTATTAAGGGATTATGGCATTAGGAAGATTGAAAACCACTGCCATACAGGAAATTAGACTCAAAATGTTGTCCTGAATCCTAGAGTTTGTACCGCATGCCGGCTACAGTGATTCCCAGTCCAGACGAGCAGAAATGAGGGCGGAATCAGAGTTCGAGTTTATTGCTTCGTTGATCAAGGAAGGATGTCAAGGGAGAGAGAATCCCAGATCTGAGATGCCTCCCATTTGCGAACATCAATATCTGTTTAAAAACGTCAAGAGAAGGAAAAACCGTCACACTCCAAGCAACAGCATATTCCACTGTCAAACAGTTCTTACCATCAGAAAGTTTTTCCTAATGTTTAGGTGAAATATCTTTTCCTATGGTTTGACTCTGTTGTGCCATTTGTTAGTTTCTGGAGCAGCAGCAAACAATCTTGCTCCCTCCTCAGCGCAACATCCTTTCAAATACTTAAACATGGCTTTCATGTTCCCTCCCATTCTTATTTTCTCCGAGCAAAACATACCCAGCTCCCTTAGCTGTTCTTCATAGGGTTTGGCTACTGGACTTTTGATCATTTTGTTTGTCCTTCTGTGAGCACATTCTAGCTTGTCAATATCCTCTTGAATTGTGGTGCTCAGAACTGGACAAGTATTCCAGGTATTGTGACCAAAATAGAATAGATTGGCACTAGATCTAGGCACTATATTTCTATTGATGCAGGCTAGAACTGCAATGGAGCCCCCAGTGGTGCAGCGGGTTAAACTGCTGAGCTGCTAAACTTGCTGACCGAAAGGTCGGCAGTTTGAATCCAGGGAGTGGAGTAAGCTTCCACTGCTAGGCCCAGCTTCTGCCAACCTAGCAGTTTAAAAAACATTCAAATGTGAGTAAATCAATAGGTACTGCTACGATGGGAAGGTAATGACGCTCCATGCAGCCACATGACCTTGGAGGCATCTACAGACAACGCCAGCTCTTTGGCTTAGAAATGAAGATTCAAACACAAAAAGGGGCAGAGAGAGTTCTCAAATCCAAATATATGTTATATATTGTAACAATGAAATGAAGATTAGCATCATCCCCAAGAGTTGGACACGACTAGGCTTAAGGTCAAGGGGAAATGTTTAGAATTACATTATTTTCTTTAGTTGTTGCATCACACTGTTGACTTAAGTTCAATGTATGGTTTGCTTTCTTCATTGTCTAGATTTCGCATCTATACACAGAAACTAAAAAAGTGGCCTGTATTTCTGATTGATATCCAGAAGTGGTTGATTGATATTAAGACATGGAAAGTTACTTTTTAAAAGTTATAATTAGCACTAATGTTTATCCTAATTGTAAGGCTTGCCAAATCGTTAGCTATTATTATGTCACCATTTCAAAGTGCCTGTTCATTAGACTGATTTTGAAAAGCAGCAATGTAGTTATGTTAAACGATTGCCATAAACGATTGCTTTAAATTGCAGGCCCTCTGCTATTGGAAACTGCAGGCTCTCTGACACCTGTTATTATGTGTGTTTGGATTGTTGTATTGTTTTAGGATTTTTAATGTATCTTTTAATGTATTTTATATATGCGGTTTTTACCATATTTTACTATGTGTAAGTCGCCCTGAGCTGGATGGGAGTGGCGATGGATAAATCCAAATAAATAAATAAATAATAGTAATGACAAAAAGTAGGCAGTGACTAGTTAAAATATCTCAACGCTATATACTATTGTGAACTTTTAAAAAAAAAAGCCCTCGCCTTCCATGCACCTTGCCGTCACCTGAATAGTATGCAGCATCAGCACAAAGCAGCATTTAATCCATATGATGAAACCATTCCTTCATCACCACACCTTAATAACTATAAAAGGAACTAAAAAGCAACCTTACATAGTTATTTATTATTATTATTCTAATTTATATGCTGCCACTCCCCGAAGGCTCGGAGCGGTTTACAACAGAATAATACAGTTAACAGTAAATAACCACAAACATACAAACATATAATAGATAAACAGTTTACAATTAACTAATTTAACAATTCACTACTGACGGGCTTGATCTGCATGATGGGATATAGCCAGGTGAGGTCTTCGGCTGAGGATTTTATGGGGCAGGAGTAAAGCTCATATCCTGAGGAGGAAAACGGATTGCCAAAGAGGACTGGCCACCCAGGGGTGATACCTGCCATACCATCAAAGGAAGATAGCCGTTTCATTCCTAAAGCCCCACCGAGGGTCTCCAGTCCACGAGAAGCCAAGACAGCTGGGGCCTTTAGGCCCTCGGGGGAAGGGAAACTATCCCGACCCACACGTCCTATGGGCGCATGGGCTATTATGGAGTTATATTTATGTAGCAATAAAGGTATTCCTAATTAAATTATGCTCATAATGCAGCATAGTTATATGATCATCATCATGAAAAGGGATTAGGGAAACAGGCAAGGAAAACAGCAGCTATCTCCATCCTGGACAGCAAACAACAACAAAGCATAGTGCAGATGAGCCTCTCAGAAGCTATCTCTGGCATATTTTTAAAACATATAGATTTTCATATATTTGGCCACTAAAATGGAAATCATAAGAAAATAAAAAGCTGACAAAGGGGAATCACTCCTGGATGCATTTTTGAAGTAGCTTTCAAGGGGCCTCCAGATGTTTCAAAATGTAAGGCTAAAATGGTTGTTGATTATTTGCATATTGTTAGTTTGGGGGGGGGGACTAAAGGGTATTGAGATAATCTATGTATTGAAGTGTCGTTCCCTTTCCTATTATTTCCATGTTATTTCTGCTAAGGGATTTTCAGCTTCTGCAATTTCACAGGTTCAACAGCCCAGCGTGTCTAGGCTCTGAAGATCAAACGGGGACATGAACAGGCTGAAGGCAACAAACAGAGGCTTTATTCTACTTCCAGCAAAGTGGATGTCAGGAGAGTCTGTGTTCCCAAATCTGATATTCTGGGAATGGTTACACACAGAAGCATTTATAGGAGTTTGACACCTATTCAGAAATGGGCTTTTGCTGCTCCAAGTGCTATTGGTGAAGGCTGGGGCTGGTTAGGATCCTTGTGCTGATTGGCTGAAGCATGCCGTGCCACTGCCACCGATTGGTCTTCGGGTCTGGTGGGAACTTGAATAAAGTGTCATTGCTTAGTTTGAAGTTTTATGGCTCTTCCTTGGTCTTCTCCTTGTGGGTATATGGGGATAATGAATGTGGATAGAGTCTGGGGGCCCTTCCACATAGCTTGCCAAATCGTTAGCTATTATTATGTCACCATTTCGAAGTGCCTGTTCATTACACTGATTTTGAAAAGTAGCAATGTAGTTATGTTAAACGATTGCCATAAACGATATATCCCAGAATGTCAAGGCAGAAAATCCAACATTATATGCTTTGAACTGGAATATATGGCAGTGTGGACTCAGATAACCCAGTTCAAAGCAGATATTGTGAGATTTTCTACCTTGATATTCTGAGTTATATGGCAGTGTGGAAGGGCCCTGAGTTGATGGGTGATACTGACTGTATTCCTGCCAGCCTGGGGTGGGACAATGAGTCTGGCTGACAAAACAATGGGTGGCAATGGGTGTTGGAATGTTTGGGTGGGTTTAAAGCAAGCATGGGCAAACTTCGGCCCTCCAGGCATTTCGGACTTCACCTCTCAGAAATCCCAGCCAGTTTACTGGCAGTTAGGAATTGTGGGAGTTGAAGTCCTAAACACCTGGAAGCCATTTCTATTATTTTTGGCTTGATCCCATGGGGGTTTTTTTTACTAGGCATCTTCCTCTCAAATAATCCCACAACCAAAAATATTTCATCAGTATAGTTAGCTTTCACACAACATGTAATTTTCTATTTTAAAACAAATGGAATAGAAATCCAGGTAGTCCTGTTTTGAACAAACCAGCTCATCGGGTGGAAGCTCCTTCCTTGAAGGCTGGGTGGCCATCTGTCAGGGGTACTTTGTGCTTTTCCTGCATGACAGGGAGTTGGAGTAGATGGTCCACGTGATCTCTTCCAACTCTATTCTATGATTCTGTGATCTGACTCAATATATTTGAATGCCTAGTGGGTGACCTAAGCCAAGCTCTTTTCTTCTTGTACCTTTGAAACCACAATTTCTGTTTCCTTTCCTTTCTATTTCTATTTCAAATTTATAGGCCGCCACTCCCCGGAGGCTCGGAGCAACTTACATCAGACATGAGTGACACAATAAAACAGTAAAAACTGTAAAAATAAAACTGATTAGGTGGGTAGGAAGGCCTGCCTAAACAGATAAGTCTTGCGCACTCTCCAAAGTAGTAAGTCTTGGAGCGTACGGACTTCAAGCGGAAGAGTGTTCCAAAGAGACGTGGCCACAGCAGAGAAGGCCCTGCGCCTGTCCATTGCCTTTTATATGGCAGGCCAATGCTACAGACACTTCGTCTTGTTATGATAGTTTCAGGGGATACAGAAATATTGATGATCCTCCGCATGTGAAGGTTTGACTCTTGTAGATTTGATTAAAATATCCCTAGGAATCTCTAGGTTCTCCGGTATGACAAATTGTGTATTGTTTGGATGATATGTAATTTTACATGTGGCAGCTTGAGTGCTTTGTTAGCCGCCCTGAGTTCTTTCGGGGAGATGGTGGTGGGGTACAATTAAAGTTTTATTATTCTTGCTGTTGTTATGACTCTGTGGCAAACTTCCTCCAGTCACCCTGGAGGATATATAAATTTCTAGATAGAGCCCCTCTCTGGGAATTTTTGTGTCCCTCGTCATGATTCTATGGTTAGACTTCTGCACTGCACTTTATATTGGACTGCTTCTGGACCAAGTTCAAAAATTAGTTCAAAACACAGCAGCCAATTGGTTGTATTGTTTGATTGTTTTAACTGTTTTATTGTTTGTAAGTCGCTCAGAGCACTCCGGGGGAGGGCGACCAATCAAATATTGAATTGAATTGAATTGAAAAATTGTCATCAACATAATCTTCCATCAGAAGTTGGCCATAGAATCACACTAAAGAAGCAGAACATTCCTAGAAAGGTATTCTCTCTGGTAAAAGAATAAGAGTTTCTTTATTTCTGGTGGGTTTTTTTCACATTCACTGTGATTTTTGCTGCTAATCCCAGCAAATATGGGGGGGGGGCTGGTTGTAGTGATGAAATAGCTTCATGGAACTTCATGTTATTAGGTGGCCTATATATGAACTTAAATAAATTAGATTTCCAGGTTATGACCTCAATTGTATATTTCCATCATGTGGACTTTTATAATACATTATTTTGGCAAAAAAAACCTATGTCAGCTGCTTAGTTGGCCCACTTTTCTCAAAGTTGATGGAAATGCCATACACTCCAGGCATAAGCAGAATAGATCTCCTTCTCCCCCATGCAGTTGATGGTGGGAAAAGATTTTTTTGTGGTGGTGGTAGGGAGGTGATTATGACAACAGAGTCACAATCATAACTAAGCAATGATTATCAATATGGAATAACTACCTATAGCTATTTTATTTATTTATTTATTTATTGTTTCAATTTGTATACCGTCCTTCCGGATTGGCTCAGGGCAGTTTACAGTATATCAACCAATAGCAATTAAAACAATAAAACCATACAATATCAACATTAGACAATTATGTTTACTGTCGTGCAACGTGCAACTTCAAGTCATTTCCAACTTACAATGACCCTAAGGTGAACTTATGGTAGGTTTACAAGGCCTTTATCCCTCTCTGCCAGTGAGTGCTAGTGCCTTACCAAACTGCAACTCTTGATGATGTAGACATGGGGGAGGAATGATGGATTCGATATCCAGGTTCCTAGCATTGCAAACCACGAGGCCCATAAAAATTGATCTTATCAGCAGTTCACTGTATCTCTTCACAGTAACTCTTCTGGCGGAGAGCCAGGCGCGGCTGCTGGAGACTGTGTCGGAGTGGGCATTGAGGTTTCCCAGGCTTATTGTTCTGGGGGACTTCAATGTCCACGCCGATGCAGCCTCCTCTGCGGCCGCGGACCTAATATCGACCATGGCGACATTGGGCCTCTCCCTATGTAACTCGGGACCCACACACTCGGCCGGACACACCCTCGACTTGGTGTTCAGTGCAGGGGTTCAAGTGGACCTAGCCTCCGTAATAGAGGTTCCATGGTCGGACCACTGTGCTCTAAGGATCCGGGTTGAGCAACCGCCTCCCCCATGCAAGGGCGCCGAACGGATTTTTGTTCGCCCAAGGAGACTTATGGAACCTGATGGGTTCCTGAATGCTCTAAGGGATCTGGAGTCTACCAGCGTCTCAGTCGAGGAGCTTGTCCAGGCTTGGAATACATCACTAGCCAGAGCCCTCGACGAGATTGCTCCTAGGCGCCCTCTCCGACCCCGCAATCATCGGTCCCCCTGGTACACAGGGGATCTCAGGACCATGAAGCGGGAAAGGAGACGGCTTGAGCGCGAGTGGCGGAAGCTCCGTGACGAAGCCTCAGCATCAGCTTATAAGCTGTTAAAGGAGACTTATGAGCATGCTGTCAAGGCAACCAAAAATGAATACTTCTCTGCCTTGATAGCGTCTGCAGGCTCACGCCCGGCCCAACTGTTTAAGGTGATTCGGTCTTTGACGACGGTCCCTACTGTCCCAAAAAATAGCGATCAGGCCCTTACCGCCGGTGCTTTTCAGAGCTTTTTTGCAGACAAGATACTGAGCCTCCGCCGGGACCTCCCTGCCACAGTTGATACAGTGAAAGAGCTCGAGACTCCGTGGCCCTCCGCCGGGCCCACCCTCGACCGGCTTCGGCCACTGGACGCAGATGCTGTTGACAAGATAGTAACTGCAGCTCGCCCTACCACCTGCGCCCTCGACCCGTGCCCCTCCTGGCTTGTTAGATCTTGCCTGGAGGGGCTCACGTGAAACCTCTGTTGAAGATCATTAATAGCTCCCTTGAGCAAGGGGTTTTTCAGAGTGCTTGAAAGAGGCGGTGGTGGCTCCATTACTGAAGAAACCATCATTGGACCCTGCGGTTCCTCAACTACCGCCCAGTGTCGAATCTTCCGTACCTGGGCAAGGTAGTTGAGAGGGCAGTAATGGAGCAGTTGCAGTCCTTCTTGGATGATGCAACATGGCTTGACCCCTTCCAGTCCGGCTTCCGTTCGGGGCATGGGACGGAGACGGTCCTGGTCTCCATCACAGATCAACTCCGCTGCCAGCTCGACCAAGGCGGGTCTGCGCTGCTCGTGTTATTGGACCTCACGGCAGCGTTTGACACGGTCGACCACAATCTTTTGATCCACCGCCTGGCCATGGCTGGAGTGAGGGGACAGCCCTTAAATGGCTGGCCTCCTTTCTCCGCCAGCGGTCTCAGCGTGTGAGGAGGGGTGGGGTGGTCTCCGAGGGCTCCCCACTGACTTGCGGGGTTCCTCAGGGGCCATCCTCTCCCCTCTGTTATTTAACATCTACATGCAGCCGCTTGCACAGCTGGTGCGGAGTTATGGGCTGACCTGTCATCAATATGCCGATGACACTCAGCTCATTCTGAGGATGGGGGCAGGCCGGAGTCCGTCCCGATAATTTCCAGCACTGCCTTGAAGCCGTAACTGGATGGCTGCGAGCCAGTAGGTTGAGGGTGAATCCGGGCGAAGACGGAGATCTTGTGGCTGGGCCACCCGGGCGGATGGGTGCCCGGCTTCCGACCCTGGACGGTGCGGCACTACAACCAGCGCCGTCAGTGAAAAGCCTTGGCGTCCACCTGGGCGCCAGCTGACCATGGAGGCCCAGGTCTCCATGGCCAGCAAGGCTGCCTTCTTTCACCTCCGCCAGGCGAGGAGGTTGGCCCCTATCTCTCCCGGAATGACCTGGCCACGGTGATCCAAGCCACGGTCATCTCGAGACTGGACTACTGTAACGCGCTTTTACGTTGGCCTGCCTATGTCGTCGATCCGGTGCTCAAGCTGGTGCAGAACACCGCCGCCCGGCTCCTGTCTGGGGCCCCAGCAGGTTGCCGAATAACTCCAATCTTGCGGGATCTGCACTGGCTGCCTATTGAGCACCGGGTCGCCTTCAAAGTGCTGGTTCTTACCTTTAAGGCCATTCACGGCCTGGGGCCAGCGTATCTGAGGGACCGTCTTGCCCTATATTGTCCACCGAGATCACTGCGGTCTGAAGAGACCAACCTGTTGGCAGTCCCATCTGCCAAAACAGCCCGTCTAACATCTACTCGCCGGAGGGTTCTCAGTGATAGCTCCTACGCTATGGAACGCCCTCCCGGCTGAGGCCAGAGCCCTGAGGACCTGCTCCCTTCAGACGGGCCTGCAAAACCCATCTGTTTAGGCAGGCCTTTGGGGAGTAGGCCCCTACACCGCTGCTGTTTTAATCTGCCATTTTAATCTGTTTTAACTGTTTAATTGTATTGTTTGTTTTAAATTGTATTACTTGTACTTTGTTTTTTATGCTGTTCCCCTGGCACGGAGCCAGTGGTTTGTGAGCCGCCGCGAGCCCTTGGGAGTCGGCGGCATAGAAATCGCAATAAATAAATAAATAAATATAAATAATAAATAAATAAATAAATACAACATCACATTTTGTAGGAGTTATTTTCTTCCTAACACTTTTCTTCACTTTCCAACAAACACAACGAAATAGGAATACTGCCCTATATTTATTTGTTTACTATATTTCTATACTGCCCCTCTACATTACATATGCGACCACTCGCCCAACTGGTGCGGAGTTTTGGGCTGGAGTGTCATCAGTACGCTGATGATACCCAGCTCATTCTGAGGATGGACTCCGGGGTGGTCTCTGTACCCGATAATTTCCATCTCTGCCTAGAAGCCGTTACTGGATGGCTGCGAGCCAGTAAGTTGAAGGTGAACCCGGCAAAGACGGAGATCCTGTGGTTGGGCCGCCTGGAGGGGGTAGAGACCCAGTTGCCAATGTTCGACGGCGCGGCCCTCTGCCCGCAACCGTCTGTTTTGGGTGTCCGGCTGGACGCCCAGCTGTCGATGGAGGCGCAGATTGGCTGCGCCTGCAAGACAGCCTTCTTCCATCTGCGTCTGGCAAAACATCTGGCTCCTTACCTCTCCTGCTGCGACCTGGCCACGGTGATCCAAGCCACGGTCATCTCGAGGCTCAATTACTGTAATGCGCTGTACATCGGCCTACCCTTGTCGGCGATCCGGAAACTTAAGCTGGTGCAGAACGCTGCAGCACGCCTGCTCTCAGGAGCCTTAAGATCTGATCACGTGACCCCACTCTTGCGCGAGCTGCACTGGCTTCCAATTGAATTCTGGGTCATCTTCAAGGTGTTAGTTCTAACTTTCAAGGCCTTATATGGTTTGGGGCCAGTGTACCTGAAGGAGCGGCTTACCCCTTATGTGCCCAGGAGATCACTGTGCTCAGAGGGGCTCAATCTATTGGATGTGCCCAGTATTAGGGTCTGTAGACTGGACACTACCCGCCGGAGGGCGTTCACCGTAGTGGCACCGACTCTGTGGAACAGTCTTCCTGAAGAGATACGGGCCACTCGGGCCCTTCTGCCGTTCCGCAGAGCAGTAAAAACGTGGCTGTTTAGAAAGGCATTCGGCCCATAGCCGATTGCCGTCTATCGTACCCGTCCTGCTGCTAGCTTGCCACTGTACTGCAGCTTGGTCTGCAATTTGTTTTTAGTCGGGGGATTGAAATTGTTTTAATGTATTTTAATGTATTTTATGTGTTTTATGTTTTATTTTGTCACTCTTGTAAACCGCTCTGGGCTCCAGAGAGAGCGGTATACCAAGTTGAACTTAATAAATAAATAATTAATAAATCTCAGCCCGAAGGCGACTTGAGGTGGTTTAATATATTTTACTGACCCCTTAGTTTAAGAGTGTGGCTTTTGATTTATTAACTACATTACATCAATATGAGGAGTCACTTCTGGTCCAAAGCAGTGAAATCTGGGGGCTTCACTGTCAGTGTGGTGGTGTGCTATCCAAGGTGCTGAACCCACTCCATCTAGATTGGGGTTACAAATTCACTTCTTTTCTTTTTTCCTTTTTTCCTTTTCTTTTTTGTCGTGTCAGGAGTGACTTGAGAAACTGCAAGTCGCTTCTGGTGTGAGAGAATGGGCCGTTTGCAAGGACATTGCCCAGGGGACACCCGGATGTTTTTTTGATGTTTTAACATCCTTGAGGGAGGCTTCTCTCATGTCCCCACATGAGGAGCTGGAGCAAATAGAGGGAGCTCATCCACGCTCTCCCCGGATTCGAACCTGTGACCTGTTGATCTTCAGTCCTGCTGGCACAAGAGTTTAACCTACTGCGCTGAAAAAATAGATCACTGAAAGGTAGTCATCTCAATGTGTGTGTGAAAATAAACTGGAACAAGAAATTCTAACTACAGGGAGGTGGTGAAAGGCTAAAAATAAAATATGTAATTTAAATGAATTGCTGCCTTTGTTCTTGCTTTGTGCTCTAGTTAGAGCTTGTCCTTTTTCTCAAGGGTAAGTAGTTTATATTGCTAACTTCCATCTCAATGGAAAGGTAACAGGAAATATGGAAATGTTTGCAAATCAATTGACCAACGCCTGCTGTCTATTATCTCAATGGAAAGGTGTGGCATCACATGGCGCAATGGGTTAAACCTTTTTGCCAGCTGAACCCCTGACCTGAAGGCCGGTGGTTTGAATCAGGGGAGCAGGATGAGCTCCTGTCTGTCAGCTCCAGCTCTTCATGGGGAGCATGAGAGAAGCCTCCCACAGGATGGTAAATATCGGGGACCACCTGGGTAATGTCCTTGCAGACAGCTAATTCTCTCACACCAGAAGCAACTTGCAGTTTCTCAAGTCACTCCCAACACAACAAAAATGGAAAGGTGATTGAATAAATTGACATTTTGAACAAGTTTTCATTGTGTTGCTATTTTCCGTCAAGGTATAATAGAAAAATGCTCCCTCCATGTAAGTGTTGTCCTGATAGGGTGTAGGAAGATCTGAACCGAGTCTCATTTAACATCCACCATGGTGACCCAATGGGTTGGGTTCAAACTCAGTCAATGTTTAGACACACTCAAATCAAAGGGACTTGTGTTAGTTGTGTCACATTGGTTTCAGTAGAATGTTCTCCTTCCGGTGGTGTGATGGAAAGTGTGTTGATTAATTAACACAACTGACATCCGTGAAGACCTTGACCTCCACTCCCTGGGGTTCGACTTTTGTACCCTGCAGTTGGAAGTTCAATGTGGGGAGAAGGGTTATTCTGTACCTGGCAGCTTCCTTTCTTTTTGGTAATTACATTGCTTCCCATTGTGTTGGGAAATGTCAGATCTGAACTGACCAATCAGAAGGCTGGTGATGGGGTCAGGTTCTGGTTAATAAGGACATAGGTTCAGTAAGAAAAGAAGAGGCACACCCAGCCACTAGCACACTCTGTTTTAGTCTTCCACACCCACCCTTCCCTATTATACAACACTGACTAATCTTGCGACTCAATTAGGGCATCGCTATGACTATAGACAACTACCAGTTGATAGGACTCAGGAGGAATATTACCCTTGAAATATGAGTATTCTCTTTAGTGGCTTTGCCTCCTTCTTGGTAATAGATTCCTTTAAACAAAAACACAGTTCATATCTATACTGTCTTGTCATTGTTTTATTGTGGCATTTATGTGAATTTGCTATCAGCTAAATCCAATTGGAGTGGGCAGGCTTATTTGTTCTGATTAAGGGGTGGATCCTTTTCAGAGATTTTGGGGGGGATAACTAGAGACACTACCACAACTCAGTGGTTCCTGAAAACAGTCTCACAATGGGTTGTTGTAGGTTTTTTGGGCTATATGGCCATGTTCTAGAAGTATTATCTCCTGACATTTTGCCTGCATGTATGGCAGGCATCCTCCGAGGTTGTGAGATCTGCTGGAAACTAGGAAAATTCACATGGCTGTATAGGGTACTGTCCAGGAATTCACTAGGTTTGTGCACGTATTCATTTTGGCTGGTTCCATTAGGCTAATCTGGCTGGTCTGGCTTGTTCAGGTGACTGTAATGACAAGGGCTCAGCCTCCTTGTTTTGTTTGTTTGTTTTGCCCCAACACAACAGTAGTGGTCGTAAAGTGGCTGTTTCAATTTACAAGTGGAGGCAGGAGGAAGGCAGCTGCTAGAAGGAAAAGAGAGGGCTTTTTAAAGGAAGCATAGGGTAGGATAGCTCAGTGTCATCGCTCTTCCTTACCTGAAAGCGGGAAGCCTCCTTAAAATGCCTTGGAAAGAGTGTGTGTCATACCGCAGGCCCAGGAGAGAAAGTACAAGTGCCTGTCTGCAGCACCTCTCTTCTAGAGTAGAAACAGCTTTAACGAAGTATTAAATCCGGTCTCCTCTACAGACAGATGGGAAGGGATTGCAGAAAGAGTGGTATATTAACTCTGATGCTTTTAATCCAGGTCTTAATGATGGATATAGGGACAAACAATGCCTAAAATGACAGGAAGGGGAAGTCACCCCTGCCATAATGTACTGGATAGAAAGTGAATCTTTCGGCTTCCCAGATCAAAAACAGATTTCTCTCCTCCCAAATTCGGAAGGCTCCCAAAAAACAGATCAAGACCCCCACCAAAATCTGGGACACCAAAACACATATGTTTTACTCAGATTGCACAAGCCTAGAATTCACACAGTAATGAAGACCATAATTCCCATCATGCTCATGCTTTGCTGAACTGACATCATCAGATTCATGGATGGTGGCTCCATGCAGAGTCAAAAACTGTGCTAGAGATGCAACCAGTAAAGTTGTAGCCTTCCCTTTCACCTCTCAGCAAGTGTATGTATGAGGATTGAATGAAAAGTAATGCCTCCACCTTCGTTACTTGGGTTTGGATGGGAATATTTTAATAAATCAAACGGAGAAATAATCCTTAGAATGTGCTCTTTAACTACCACTATTCATTTTTCCACATAATCACCAGACAATTGGATACATTTCTGCCAAAGATGAACACGTTTTCTGAAGCCGTCCCGGAAGAAGTCAACACACTGTTTCCATAACCAGCGGCTCACAGTTCTGTCAATGTCTTCATCAGAAGCATAATGATGTCCCCACAGATCTTCTCTCATTATTGGGAACAGATGGAAGTCAGACGGTGCTAAATATGGACTGTATGGAGGATGCCGTACGGTGGTGAGATCCAGCCTCTGAAGTTCTGCTGTGTACTCATCATGCACAGATCTTCCAATAGCCAAGCAAAGCAATAAAGTGACCCACACGTTCTTGTGAAATGCTGATTATGCTTGAAATTTCTCTCTGAGTGATACAACTATTGTCCTGAATCTGTCAACCTTTCGCTTGTGAAACTCTGTTGTTGCTGTCATAGGACATCAAACTCTTTGTTTGTCACAGAAATCAGATGTTCCCACCTCAACATCTTTAAACTTATCCAGCGATGCACAGTACTCACATCAACACAATCTCCATAAACAGCTTGCATTCTCTGATGAATCTCTTTTGGGGTGACACCTTCTGCTGTCAAAAATTCAATACTTCATCATTGCTTAAGTCTCATTGACCAACTGTCTGTGCAGGGTTCCATATTTCACACTTTAACAACACAACTGTTCAATGGTAAGGCTTACCACCAAAATGGAACTGTAGAGGAGAATCTACTGAATAAGCCAGTACCTGCCGCATATCAGCACTGCCATCTGTTGAGGAGTTACGAAGGTGGAGGCATTACTTTTCATTCAACACTTGATTATCACTTTCTGCCTTCTTCACTACTCCATGGCTCACACCTGACTGCTACAGGCAGAAGTGATTTGATTTCTCAGGCAAATGTATTATCTTTGTGCTAAATATGTTCAGTAAACTACAGGGGGAGTGTGTCCCTGTTAGTTCTGCTGGCCATCTCAGCGGCCTTCAATACCATTGACCATGGTATCCTTCTGGGATGCCTTGCAGAGATGGGACTCCGAGGTACTGCTCTGCAGTGGCTCCGGTCCTTTCTGGAGGGACAGTCCCAGAAGGTGCTATTGGGTGACACCTGTTCGACCCCACAACCGTTGTTTTGTGGAGTCCCTCAGGGTTCAGTACTGTCCCCGATGTTGTTTAACATCTACATGAAACAGCTGGGGGAGATCATCCGGAGTTTCGGTGTAAGATGTTATCTGTACGCAGATGATGTCCAAATCTGTCACTCCTTCCCACCCGTTACTAAGGAAGCTGTTCAGACCTTGAACCAGTGCTTTGCCGCTGTATCGGACTGGATGAGGGCTAAAAAATTGAAATTGAATCCAGACAAGACAGAGGAACTCCTGGTCAGTCAAAAGGCTGAACAAGGCATAGGGTTACAGCCTGTGTTGCATGGGGTTACACTCCCCCTGAAGTTCGCAGCTTGGGAGTGATCCTGGACTCTTCGCTGAGCCTGGAACCCCAGGTCAGGGGAGCTTTTGCACAGTTAAAGCTTTGCGCCAGCTGCGCCCATACCTTGGGAAGTCTGATTTGGCCACGGTGGTCCACGCTCTGGTTACATCCCAAATAGATCACTGCAATGCACTCTATATGGGGCTGCCTTTGAAGACTGTTTGGAAACTTCAACTAGTCCAACGGGCGGCAGCCAGATTGCTCACTGGAGCATCGTACAGGGAACACACCACCACCCTGTTGCATCAACTCCACTGGCTGCCAGTCCATTTCCGAGCACAATTCAAAGTGCAAGTCTTGGCCTATAAAGCCCTATACGACCGGCCCAGCTTACTTGTCCGAACGTATCTCTCTCTACGTATCTCCCTCTACGTTCGTAGTCTAAGATCCACTGGGGAGGCCCTGCTCTCGGTCCCACCAGCTTCACAATCAAGGCGGTGGGGACGAGGGACAGGTCCTTCTCAGTCACCCCCACCTGTGGAATTTGCTCCCCAGCAAAATTAGATCGATGTCCTCCTGCCTTTCTTTCAGGAAAAAACTGAAGACATGGCTGTGGAACCAGGCTTTTGGCTAGTGGACATAACAGCACCTGAACATTTAATCGGACCACATGATTGTTATAATGGAAATGGCTTTACGATTGTATAACTAATGTTTGTTTTTAATCTATTATATTGTATTGTATGATTTTATCTTACTATTATAATTGTAATTACTGCGGCATCGAATTGTTGCCATTGTTAGCTGCTCTGAGTCCCCCTGCGGGGGTGAGAAGAGCAGGGTAGAAATGTTGTAAATAAATAATAAATAAGTTTTCCATGTGTCACCCAGCATCCTCCCAAGCAGCTTTTGCTTGCTGGTGGGGGAGGAAGGGAGTGGGAGAATATTCAAACTATGAGACGCAGCTGGTCTCAGCTGTTTTTCCATAAGGCTCAAACAGGTTTCATTTCCCTTTCCCTTTCTCCCAGGGAGCTCAGAGCATCCATATCTTCATGATCAAAATTGCTTTTCCCACCACTCTTCACTAGGACGCAACAGCATCAGGAGCCCCTCAAAACAGCATGAAAGCTGTCGGGAGGTATTTAGATAGAACTCGAGAACAAGTAAATAGGCTTATTTTCCTTATCCTAAAAAAGACTAGCATATACATCAGGTGGTACATGCAGGTATGATGCTGACAAAATGACCAATTACGTAGCTATGTTTTCAAGGTATGGCATGATATGACACTTTGTTGTGAGTCACCCTGATGAAAGAGCAAATTGGTGAATATGTTAGTTTTGCACCAAATAAACAGATCCTTTGTGTGATTTTGTGTCACCTCTGTTTGTTTCTCCCTACAGATCAATGGAATGTGGATGACGACATGCCACTCCCCTAGATGTATGTTGATGCAGGAAATGACAGGTGCAATGTGTTGTGTACAAACCCAATTTTCCCTTCAATCTTGGGGTTTCTTCTTCTTCCACATTCCCAAAATATTACGTCAGTGTGGTTCTAGCTATTGTTCCACCTGAAATGCTTCTTCTGGGGAGGAGACTGCTGAAATGACTTCTGATTGACTTGGTAGAAAAAGTTGGATGTAATGTTCCTCTCAAAGGTTATAAATGGCATGCTTGGAAGTTCACGTGTTTGCTTGTGTGTGCTTTCAAGGGGCCTCTCAACATATAGCAACCCCATGAATTGCATTTGGTTTTCTTCAGAAAAAGGTTTGCTGCTGCCATCCTCTGAAACATAACCTACAGCTTCTGATATTCTTTGACAGTCTCCCGCCCAAGTACTAAACAAGTCTGATCTTGGTTAGCTCTCAAGATCAAACAAGATCTGGTGCCTTTGCAGTATGTAAGCCTTATAATCTTTGGGGTAGCCCCTTGCCAAAAGAAAGCAAATATGCCAGTTGAAGCATCTTTCCAAACAGTAGTGAAGACTTTTATTGCATAGGCACGTGTGTCTAAAGCCTCCCACCAGCAAACCCAAGTATGAGACGCACACTGCGTTGGGATAATAAATGGCCACAATTTGCTTATTGCTTACAGAAGAGACTCAGGGTCCTGGATCCAGGAATCCTGGCTGAAGGGTAAACTACAGCTCCCACTGTCAGGAATCGGGATTCCGGGCCAAGAAATTGGCGCCAAAACCCCGGATTTCTGACATAGCCACAACAACTGATAAGGCGCACCTGGGGAAGGTCAACGGCTCGTGGCTCTGGCGGGAAAAGATCTGGCGGGAAAGGCGAAAGCGGGAATGTACCTTTTGAATGTGGGGGAGGGTATAAATATGGGAGTCCCAAGATGCATTTCCGACTTAGTCCCTGTTTGTACTGCTGAGTAAAGCTTTCATTGATCCACAATCCTGTCTCTGCGTGATGCTTTGGGAGCAGCTACAGTCTAGCTTACACCCACCATGGTGGGTCAGTCCCCTCAAATCCCTCCAGTAGCTTAAGTTGGCCATGGGGGATTCTGTGTGCCAGGTTTGGTCCAAATCTGTCATCAGTGTAGATCACAATGTCTCTGGATGTAAGTAAACTACATCTTCCAGAAATGAAGGTCAGCTCCCTCCAAACTGCTCCAGTATTTTCAGTAGGTCATGGTAGTTCTGTGTGCCAAGTAAGTCCAGGGCCATCGTTAGTGGTGTCCAGAGTGCTCTTTGATTGTAGGTGAACTATACATCCCAGTACCAACAATGGCTATAAATCAAGGTCAATTACCCTCAAACTTCTCCATTATTTTTCATTGGTCATTGGGGTTCTATGTGCCAAATGTGGTCCAGATCCATTGTCAGTGGGGGTCGGAGTCACAGTGCAGAGTGCTCTGCCTTAATACAGGGTGAACTACAACTTCTATCATGTGGAGTCAATCCCCCAAACTCATCCAGTATGTTTCTTTGCTGATTAGTTCTGCTCTGTTTGTTGTGAAGACAGAATTTAAAAGAGTGGGAAAGGGTGAGGGGAGAGGCAGTGGGCGGGATCATGCAAATTCCATGCAAATGAGAGAGTAAGAAACACTGGGATGTCTGTGGTGGAGGAAACATGTAAAATCTAGGATGAAATTGTCCTCAAATGAAAGCATTCCTTGGGTGACGGGCAGTATGGTGTTTGGGGAGGACATTGGCAGGGGTTGGGCTACATGTTCATGGCGCTCACTATAACCTGCAATGTTAATGGAGGGAGGGCTTTTGGTGGCTCCTCAGCACTGTGGGTTAAAGCTGTTTGTGGAAGTGGGATCCTGTCTGTGGAAGTGGACACTCCAGCCACATACACACATATAGATTTTCACTTTTATTATGTGTATAGAGAGATTTGGAGATAAACTAAAGACTGTGAAGGTTAAGGTGACTGTTTCAACTTCCAGGTCACTATGATGAAGTTTGAGAAACTCTTGTTCCAACACATGCCACACTTGATGTCGCCACTATATGACTTTCTCTGCCATATGCCACACTTGATAGGGGTCACTGAGACAAAATTCAAGATGCCTGAGATAATTAGTTTCAAATCCCTTTGATGAACAGCTTCTATTTAAAGAAAAATAAGGCTGGATCTCAGAAATATCTGGGTGACACAATACAAAGACTGTCCTGTTTCCATGCCAGCCTTCAGACTGAATGCCATATGGAAAATGCAAAGTAAGTATGTGTCTCTATCTATGTTGTTTGATGTATAGTGACGACCTCCAATTGTAGTTATATTGCTGTGCTTTTATTTGTATAATGTTAAATTAATCTCATTTTGGAATAATAAAACACTGTTAGAAATAGCATTAGAAATAATTTGGGGGGAAATGAAAACATTGTATGGTTATTATTGTTGCATTTTACTGATCTTAACTAGGTTTTTTTATTATGTTTATGTTAGTTGTTATTGCATTGTATTTCCACTTATTGTATTTTGCATGCTTTCACCTTGAGTGCTTGTGAGCCGCTCTGAGTTCCTCTGGGAGATGATGATGAGGATGATGATGATGATAATGATTATTATTATTATTAAAATTACCCATGCCCACCCACACCACTGATTTTTAAAATTTCATATCTACCAGTATAAATATAGTTTCATGCAGATGTTCTGACTCATTTATTTCCTCTGTGAGGAATATGAACATGTCTTCCAATTTGGCATGTATATTTTACTGTGGTGATTCTCTGCTTATCCCATCACTTTCCTTTTAAATCTACCAACAGCATTTTGCCTCCTTCTATTGCTTTATTATTTCAAGTGTTCATCATTAAAATGCTATTTTGCACTTCCTCTGAATTTACCTACTATTTCCACCTGCCTTCTTTCTGCTATTCATTAACTTTTTTCCCTTTTGCTCACTGAAGAACTCACACTGACTTTACTAAAGTGTATACGTATTTCAAATTGATTGTCATTTTCCAGTGTAATTGAGTCTAGTGACAAAGGTTTCTGCACTACCTTGTTTTTGTTGTTGCTTTGTTGTTGTTTTGTTTTTTCACCCTTGTTAATGTATTCTTGAAGGCTTTCATGGAAGGAATCACTGGTTTGCTGTGAGTTTTCCGGGTTGTATGGCTGAGTTCCTGAAACATTATCTCCTGGTATTTTGCCTGCATCTGTGGCATGCATCCTCAAAGGTTGTGAGGTCCTCACAACCTCACAATCTCTGAGGATGTCTGCCATAGATGCAGGTAAAACATCAGGAGAGAATGCTTCTGGAACTCGGCCATGTAGCTCGGAAAACTCACATTAACCAATCCTTGTTATGTTACTTATGCACACAATTAAATTATGAATGTATGACTGCAAGATTTGTTAACTTATTTGGCTTTTACTGGGAGGATTAGACAGATTCAAATAAGAAAAGGCAATCAGTACTACTAATTGTGATAGCATGCAAGCTCCAGGATCAGAAGTATCAGTGGATATCAGTTGATGGAGAACCACAGAGGCAGGAGAACCATTGCAGTCTTGCTCTGCTCAATGCTTAGAAATAACACCTTGGAAACAGTGCGAGCTGAATCTATTCCAGGTTGAGTCCAAACTTCAAACGATTTATCAAAGATACAGAACGTATTAGGAGAGAAAGGATTCAATACCATGGATAATTCCTCTAAAGTTTGGGTTAGAATTGGCATGGAATCCACCAACTATCACTGCTTACCAGTCGAAGTGCTATATTGTGCTATTATTTATTTATTGTGTCAGAAGTTAATTGAGAATACAGTTATAATGTATAGAAAAACCACAAACAAAGTAATAAACTTTGCATTATACTAAATTTTCTTTGACCAGAAGCTGGCCACTTCGAGTGCCTCTGGTGTTGCTATAAGAAGATCCTCCATTGTGCATGTGGCAGGGTTCAGACTCACATGCCATGGTCATGCTACATCCACATGCTACTGTTGATCTGTATTTGTTCCCCCTAGGACGGCTTTGATGGAAACTCCAACTTTATCCATAAGAAACAGGAACCTATCAATGCCAGGAAGAGAACTTGTAAGCATAACTTGTCCACTAGCGTGAAGGATCATTGCCCAGCTTGCATGGAATTGGGATATCCTCTATTATTTCCAATTAGTGATGAGAGGTAGCAATGGAATTTCCTCCTTGACCTGCTATATTTTTGTTTGGGAAGATGAGTAGAGGAAGGATCCTCCTGAGGAACTCTCTACCACCATATATAAGAGCCATGCCCGATTTACGGTCATTCACACAAGCTCTTAAAACCTGGCTCTTTGTTAAAGCTTTTAATTTGTAATTCATTTAATCTTTGTACATGCTGTTTTTATCTGTTGTGTAAGTTGCTTAGGGCACTGTAGTGGGAAGCGACTCATGAAATAATAAATTTGATTGATTGATTGATAATCTCTGGTCACTGGTTAGCAATAACAATTCCTCCTTTTGTACCCTCATTGTTCATTCAAGTGCTTTGTTGTTGTTGTTGTTGTTATATTTATTTATATCCTGCTTTTAATCTCCATACAGAGACTCAAAACTAAAAACATTTCAGTACAACTTAAAATATATAAATATTCAAAGATTAAAACAGTATTAAACAACATTAATGTTAAAACAATCCAGGTTAAAACCATAAAAGCATATAAAATCACATCACAAAAGCATATTCCACTTGAACTTCCATGACCACATCATATGGAATCCTGGGATTTCCAGTTTAGGAAGAGGTAATTTTAATTCTCAGCCAGAGAGCTCTTGGCTGAGAATAAACCCCAGATTTCTAATTGATGTTGCCATGGTAGTTAAAGTGGGATATAGCACTATAACTATGTAGTGTGATAGGGCCCTCTATGAAAAAAGAGTAGGGAACTTTTAGAGACAAGGGGGAGGAAGGGCTAGAAGGGAAGAACTTCTGGTGCAGAGCTATTTGTTTGTAGTTCATGCTGCTGCTGGTGAAGAAACAAAAGTAGCAAAATTCTCAATGTTCTGATAATTTTCTCTCTCGGCATTACTTCGGGAACAAAGATTCTTAGGAAGGACTCATCCCACGCTTTTTACAAGCATGTTGATGACTAAAAAGGCCAATCTGAGATAGGCAAGTTCGGTTGCAAAAAGCACAGCAGAAAGTCTCCTTGGGTGATGTTGTTTCCAAGTTACGGTTCTTTCTGCGTTGTTGTTTCTCTTCGAGACCCATTTGGCGTGTCTTCTCGAAAGAGGCCGCAGCATTGTGGATAGTGAGTCTCCATGCCTCCTGATGTGAGGCCAGGGTGGACCATTGTTGGTGATCAATTTGGCCGAGCCTGAGATGTTGTTTCAGGGAGTCCTTATATCTCTTTTTGGGGGCGCCTCCCTTGGGAGGCTGTGGTCCTCCATCCTAGAGACGTGCCCTGCCCACTGCAGCTGTGTTCTCAATAGCATGGCCTCAATGCTGGTGATCCCTGCTTGCTATCATTTATCATTTATGTTGTTATTATCATTTATAATAACAACAATATAAATGATGTACGTCTTGTGCTTTGTTTTGATTTTGTATGTGTGTGGATGGTTCTGGTTTGTTTCAGAAATGAATAACTAAAATCATTTCAGATTTCTGAACAATAAAGGGACATTAGGTAAATACTGTCTAAACATTCAGTAAATAAGAGAATTAAAAAGAATGTAGCAAGAGGCTTGCAGTGTTTTTCAAATTGGAGGAGAGGTATACAAACACACGCTTATATTTTATGCAAGTGAACACATATGCTTTGTAAATATATAAGTGTGTACATTGGATTGGGTACATGCAAGTTGTCCCTTAGTTTCTGCACAAGGAAAAATGTATCACATGATTGAGAAAATGAAAGGCCACCACATTTATGATTTGCATATGTCTTTCCTTTTGGCAAATTTCTTATTTTTTTCATGAGGGTACTTTGGTATGAAATTGCAGCTTGAGCATCTCTTATCCAGAATTCCAAAACCCCAAATTTTAGACCATTAAGATATAATAATAATAATAACAACAACAACAACTTTATTTTTATAGCCTGCCACCATCAATCCATCAAAGACAGAGATTCTATGGCCGGGACGCCCAGAGCCACCCATTCCGCTGCCGCTCTTCGAGGGAGAGCCGCTGATCCCGGCCCCGTCGGTGAAGAGTCTCGGTGTGATACTAGACTCGAGACTCTCACTGGAGGCCCAGGTTGCTGCGACAAGTAAGGGAGCTTTCTTCCACCTACGCCAGGCACGTCAACTGGCACCTTACCTCCCATCAGATGCGCTGGCTACGGTGGTCCATGCCACAGTGACATCACGGCTGGACTACTGTAATGCCTTGTACGTGGGGTTGCCGCAGTCAACCACCCGTAAAATCCAGCTAGTGCAGAATGCAGCCGCCAGACTCCTCACCGGGACACCGCTGAGATGCCATATCGCGCCATCTCTACAGCGCCTGCACTGGCTGCCAGTCGAGCTCAGAGCCATCCACAAGATCTTGTCGCTTACCTTTAAAGCCCTCCATGGCGCCGGCCCAGCTTATTTAAAAGACCGCTTGTCCGAACCAGTCCATTTAAGGTCGCCGCGTTCAGTGAACAGGGACCTTCTCCGCATTCCAGGTGTGAGTGAGGCCCGCCTCGACATCACAAGACGGAGAGCCTTTTCCATCGCGGCCCCTGTTCTTTGGAACCTGATGCCGGCGGAGCAGAGAGCTATCCGGGACATGCCCCAGTTCCTGACCGCATTGAAGACCTGGCTCTTCCGAAAGGCTTACGGCTAAGGTCACCTCCCAGACTTAGCCTGAGTTACTGGAACTATTTTAACTAATTTCCTATTCTTTTAGCTTTAACTATTGAACTGTTTTATGTGTTTTATGTGTAAGTCGCCCGGAGCACTGACGTGGAGGGCGACTCATAAATAATAAAATCAATCAATCAATCTCCCCGAAGGGACTCGGGACGGCTTACAAGGAGACAAGCCTGAAAATACAGATTAAAACACACATAATAAAATAGAATGAAACTAAATAAAATCGACAATATCAGGAAAACATTACAATCAAAATACACATTTTTTAAAAGTATAGTGGCTGAAAGGTAAAGTGTGGAAGGATCAGGAAATGTGCAATCGTTCCTAGATAGAGCCCAGAGAAAATGCAAGATGCACTTCAATTCAGTTAAGGTCACATCTGGGAGGGTAACGTCCTTAGGCATTTACAGTAACAGGATTACAGGTGGGAGGGCCAATGAAAGTACAGAGAGCTATGGCGAGATCGATTCAATTCTCTGGTGAAATGCCTAATTGAATGCACAGCGGGACATCCAGATATAGACACCTTTGCTTTCTGATGGTTCAGTGTACACAAACTTTGTTTCATGTGCAAAAATATTAAAATATTGTGAACAAAATTAATCTCAGGCTATATGTATGAGGTGAATATGAAACATAAATGACTTTTCTGTTTGGACTTGGGCCCCATCTCAAAATATCTCATTGCATACATATATAGATATTCAAAAGTTAACCAAATTCTGGAATCCCAAATACTTCTAGTCCCAAGTATTTCAAATAAGGGATATTCAACCTGTACTGGGTAAACTGAAGGGTAATCTAGGCCCAGTTGAGGCTAGCAAATATTTAAATAACTGTCTGCTCTGGTAATGGGAAAATAATGTTTAATATTGGGCCAATATTGCTGTTTTGTTCTATATTTTCACAGGGTTTCTTGAAAAATATTACTGAAGATTAGTAAAAACAGAGGAAGTTTCTCCGATTGGTATAGTCAGCATTCAACAGAGTGCCACTGTTCAGATGGAGGACATGGATGAGATGGGTACAGAGGGAACACACACATCTTGCTTTCAAAGCACAGCTGACAGTGATGAAGACACTATTATCTCTGATGCCACATTTGACATTACATCTGGAGAGATGATCAAGTACCAATCCAATCCAAAGATCATACCAACAATCTACATTAGCCCTACACTCGAGAGTAACATTGATTTTTGGGAAGAAGAAGCTGACGAAGTTGACTATGAAGACAATGTTACTTCTGGAAATAGCCATGTTAGTACCTCAAAAGCAGTTGGCAAGTCAATTTCTGAAGATGCCATCTCAGATTCCCAGGAAGTCATTTTGGATTCATCTGACAATGACAATGCTTCAGGAAGTGTGTGTAACGAGGGATACATTATCAGCTCAAGTGCAGGTGACAATACAAGCTCTACAATTAAAGAGACCACTACAGTTCTTGAAAGTACAGCCATCACTCCCACTGGAGATACCTCCTACAAAACCCCTAGTAATATGGTTGTTGATGAAACCACTGTCAGTGCCATTCCTAAAATAAGCACTAAGATAACAATCACCCAAAGAGATCTTTGCAATAGTGTTGACTCTGAAGAAGCTATACCTATCAGTGGAGATACTTCTGGAGAAGCTGTGGACTTTATAGGGACCAATGGCACTGAAGGAATATCAGACTCCATGAGTTGTACTACAAAAGAAGGTGATTCCACAATTTTTCATGAAGAATTCAGCAACAATCCTAACCTTGTTTCAGGACCTGATGAAATTTCCCATCAGGCCTTGAAGGAAATTTCACCCTCTGTCCAAGAAACTACTCATGTATTTTCAGACAACAGGACTGATAATATTTTCAGTGAGAATGCCTCAACCACTACTCCAACATTTTCAGCTGCCTTTCAACATGCTCCATCTGTTGGCTCAGGAACCACCATTATCTCCCCCTCTGATAGTAACAACACAGCTGTTGAAAACACAAAATCAATAGAGGGTCCTACAAACAAAATAGACATCGTAATTAAAGAAGTCACAGCCAATGCTCCCAGTACTGTCATTGCCTCCAGAGAAATGTGCAACGCTTCATCAGAGGACCAAGTTGATGTTTCTGGGAACACGACTTCCAGATATACTGTCACAACAGACTCTGGAACCTTTGCCATCATTTCTGATGAAAGCATGCCCACCACTGTTCTTTCTGGGAAAAGTACCAGCATATTGTCTTCTGAAGACGTTGGGAATACTGAGATCTGTGAAGAGAAAGAAATCACTGAGTCTGAAAATCCCGTTGTTACACCTAGTTCCATTAGTTCCTTTGAATATTCTAACACCGCTGAAAACATTGCTACTTTAGGTTCCGGAAAGAGCGTAATCAAAGAAGACAACACTGTGACTGATCCAGCAAACACCAGTGAAACTGAGCAACCATCTTCTCCCAGAAAGGAGACTAACTCCATTTCCAGAGATAGTCTTAATACTACTGTAAAAGAAATCTTAAGTGATACCACAACTGTTTCTTCTTTCACAGAAAGCATTGTTGATCACATCTCTGCGGGTACAGCAATTCATGGGAACACAGGCATAAACATGGTTGGAAATGTTACCACCAGTTGTGGAACCACCACTGTCTCTGAAAGTGTAGTAACTACCTCTATCAATAGCTGCGGTGATTATGATGATGGCAAAGAAACGATATGCAAAGATATCAACCATTCTCCTTTTGATAACAATATGATTACCACTTCATCTGGGGAAGCATCAAGCCAAAATACCACTTTTTATATACCTGAATATGTTACCACCAGTCCTTTCTCCCAGGATGCCTCTGGATATGGTGCCAAAACAGAACTTGAAAAATCATCGGAAACCATCACTATCGAGATCAGTATGCCTCTTGGAAATGACATCATCACTCGTGGAGTCACTGCTACCAGTGATGTCACCCATACAATTCCTACAACTATTGCTGTCACTGAACCTTCCAGAGAGATTAGCCCTATAAATGTAGTTTCAGTCTTGGAAGACCATAGCATTACTGCTACAACAGGAGCTGCTTCCGTTTTTCAGGGCATTAGCAGTACAACTTCAGAACAAGATATTATCACAACTACCTCTGGAAATGTTGGGTCTGTGGCATCCAGAAAAACTGTTATGATTCATTTTGAGAATGATTCTGTTATAGCATCCTGTACTAATTCTGAGAATACTAGCGTCACCTCCTCCACATATAGAAATTCTGTTCCATCCCCTGAAGATACTGTCAATGTTACCTATACAGATGTTGCTCCTAGAGAAGAGAGTACCCAACACTATACTAGAGAAGAGGTTCCCAACACTGTACCTAATCAAGTTCTAATTGATCCTTGCCAGACCATCATATATACTGAAACAGCCCCTATAAAACTTTCATGTCAAGGCTCCCAAATCACAGATGCCTCCATCAATCCTTCTATAAGCAGGGCCCAAGAAGCTAATAACATAATGGAGTCTGCCTATAGAGACACATCCATAATTGCCTATGATAAACAACTGACATCTGAATATTCCAGCATCTCCCATGTGAGCCCACTATTAGGAAAGGAGACATCAACTTCTGATCTGACTAAAGGAATTCAAGATGACATTGATCATAGAAGGACTGTACCTCCAGAAGAATTAATGACCCCAGTTCCAAGTCCATCTTCATCAACTGATATCACACCTCCAATATCTATTTCTTCCAGAAGTCAACCCCCTCTTGAATCTACCGGCACTCCTGAAGATAAACATAACGTGACTCCCAGCTCTGATACATATTCAGCCAACAGTGTGGCACTGGACAGAAATTTGAGTGTTGCCTCAACTGATGATAAAAACAATCCCACTTCAGATACTATACTACTTGTTTCTGGGGGTTTCATGCCAACCTCTGAGCCTGCTTCTAGCATTTCTTTGTCCTCAAGAGAATTCAATACTTATGATGTTGTAGGAGACACTACTACCAATCTAGATGACTCATTATTAATTGACAAAATTGATAGTGCAAACACCTCTCCTGATACTTCAGTGAAGGAGTGGTATGGAGAGGGAAATTCTTCCGTACATTGTGGGACCACAGCAGTCCTTGGCCATCGTAAGTCCTCATTCTCAGTTGAATCTAGTACTCAAGCCAGCATGGAACAAACTGCTGAGTTCAGATATACAACCAATACCTCAGAGGATGCACATCTTGAAGAGACATTTGCCTTTGTGCACAATAAAATAACCACTAACTTTGAGGAAGAATCAAGATTTGGTAAAACAACCAGCAGTGGGAGTACTACTATTGCAACCACTACACAAAATGGGAAAGCCATGGCAGAAGATACTAGTGTCCATTATGAAAGCAACATCTGGATCGATACATCCATGACTCCTGCGATGATAGCAGGACCTACAAATGTAACTAACCCCCTTCACAAACCTATAACACAAGGCTCCAGTGTAACTTCAGATACTTCTAAAATATCTGAAGTCATTGGCATTCCTGAAGATGTCAAAGATGACACTGTTATGAAAGACATTTATTCAACTGTAGATTTAACCATTATTTCACCTTCTGCGGGGACATCCAGAGAGTTGGCCAGCTCCGGTGAACTTGCCACAACTGCCACATTTCTGGAAGATGCTGTTGCCCTTGTCACTGTCACAGAAGCCACCTCCACAATTAAAAATGCTGCCACAATCATTCAAGATTTTTCTGGAGATACTGACACTGTTCCTAAAAATGAACTTGCTCATATCCTTCATGTGAGAGAAATCATCTCTTCAGAAAACATCATGTCTTATACCCTTGGAGACACCAAAATGGTGCCTGATAGTGAAGTCCTTTCTTCTGAACTAATGTCCTCTTCAGAGATCCTTGAAGATACTACTGATCTTGTAACTGGCATTACCCCAAAGAGGACTCTCAGTAATGACCTTTCTACAGATATACCAGCAGCTTTAGGTACAGTCAGTTCTCTCAATCATGCAGTTCCTATATTTGATGATAGCACTTCTGTGTCAGATATTACCATGCGTTCTGAGGAAATTTTGTCTTCTGGGAATGAGTCCACAATTCCCTGTGTAGACCTCAATATTCAGAATCAGATTCCATTAAATGAGGTGTCTCCTGTTGCTCCTGGTAAGATCTCATTTTCTTCTGGAGAAATGGTTACCACTATCTCAACTTCTGAAGCAGAAATGATAATTGATAAAGTCACTGTAGGTAACAACATCAAGAGTAGAATCACTGATGATGCCAACATTCCTAGTAGCCCTGAAAGTATTACTATTCCTCTGGACACAAACACTTCAGCCATTGCCCTTCAAGAGACAGAGCCCTTGGGGAAAACCTTTATATCTGGAATTGCTATCAATCCGATCAAAGAAGACAACAGTGAAGACCCTGACATCTGCATTCCTAGTGAGGCACTCAGCACTCTGGCCAGCACTCCACATGAACACAATAGGCACCCACTCACTTCAAGCCTTGAACCTGTTTCCGCAATAGGAGAAACTGCTAGGATATCTGAGACAAGAATTGCCTTTGAAAATTCCATACCAGCTCCCAACCCATTTACTGATGACACCGATTTAACTGGTGATGTTGGAAATACTGGCCCATCTAAAGATATTACTAACATTACCTCTGAAGCATCCACTATTTCTGGAAGGATGAACACCAGTGAATCAGAAGGAACTACTCCTCCAAGCATCCCTGAGCATCTCTCAATCACTTCTGAAGCCATTGTCTTGTCTTCTGAAAATTATACTACTGAACTCACTGGTGGCAAATGCCTATTCACTAATTCCCTAACTTCTGAAGATACTACTGCCACAATCCCTGAAGATAACACTGTTCTAGAAGGTACCAACATACCTTCTCACACTACAACTGTGGTTGGCTTTGGAGGTACCAGCAGAGTGATCAAAAACAGCTCCACCTCAGTTGTTGAAATAATCAGCAATACTCAGTTTGACACTTCTACCCCTAGTAATACAAGATACCATAAAGGTACATCAGCATCTGAAAAGACATGTATCCGAATGACTCCAGTGGTTACTAGGGAAACCTCTAAAATTATCCCTAAAAGAGGAAAAGCAGATACTTCTGATTTAGCAAATTCTATTAAGGGCACCACCACTACCACCAATACTACAAACCCTACCTCTACTTCTAGAGATTATAATTATGTTTCAGATAGCATCCCAACCTCCAGAGGGAAAGTGACTGCTATGATAGCCATTTTTGAAGATGTGGGAAGACAGAATGATAGCTTGAGTTCTAGAGCAACATTTTCCTTTGCAGAGACATCTGTAAGACAAGTACATACCAAGTCTGGAATGAACCTTCCCTCTAGAGATGTTATCAGTACCAGTTCTGTGCCAACAAAATGTAAAGATGCTGTCTTAACCCCTGTTGCTGCTTCTACTGTTGCTATCACACAGGCTAGTGAAACTACACCTTACCAAAGTAATACCAAATCTCTAGTGAAATCAGATCCAAGGAAGAGGAGCACTACATCTACAGCAGACTCTGTTCTTGGAACTGTCTCTTGTCTGAGAGAGACTGTACCTGCTCTCTCCAGTGTAATTCTGGACTCCTCCCTTGAAGACACCTCAAACAGCAAGTCCACTGTAGGGACCGCACTTGGACTTCTTGAGGCTGAGACTTCTCCAGTAGCCACATCCTTTGAAGAGACTCATATCTCTGATAATACTGCAACTCCTGTAGATATCAGCATTAAAACAGACAATGTTGACACTGAAGAGACATCTGTACCTAATGTTAACATTAACCTGGGAAAATATAGCTCATCAGAAGTAAAAACAAGCCCAGAAGAAATTATTTCAACTGGAAACATCAAGACCGCCAGAGATAACTTTTTTTATGGCACCATTAAAAGTTCTATAGACTCCTTTATTTCTACAGACGTTGGACCTTTATCAGACTCTGTCTCTGAGTCTACTGCCATCTCTGTTCAAACTGCCACTCATGAAGATGTTGTTTCCCCAGACAAAATGGAAACATCTGGAAATGCTTCTTTCCGCAAATTTGTTGCTGTAGACATCACTGCTAATAGTATTTCTTCCTCTGAGACTGTCACTTTCACAACCTCCAGTGATAATAGTCCTGATGATGTGCATATTTCTGGAGACATCATCACCATCAATAGTGAGGCAAGCAATCGCAAGCCTCCCACTGCCCCTAAAGGGACATTCTTATTTGAAGATGGTACTACCAATGTTTCTATATATGAAAATACCTCTGAATGTCTAAATAACCATGATAATGGCACATGTACACCAGAAAATACATTCCCCAGAGTTTCTGAAGATGCTGCTTTTGACTTTGGTAGCAGGGCCATTTCTCCCGATTATGCTGTTACTACCATCCTTCAAAAAACTAGTGACACCTCCACTAGAGAGATCAGTAATACCATGGGAGCAGATCTCATTGCCCATCGTGGAGAGAAACCTACCACCACACACAAAGAAGCTACTCCTGAGGAGGCCATGGCTAGTGCTCCTCGGGAGACTGAAGTTACATCAACAGAGTCTTCTACCCTCACTCTGGAAGAGACAACCACTGCCACATCGGAAAAGACTGATAGTGTCACCACAGAGAGCTACATACCTACAGAAAAGAATAGTGCTATTTCATCTGAAGAATCTGGAGATGATGCCTCTGGAGAGACAAACATGGTTACATTGGGAAAAATTATTGGACCTGGATCTGTAGAGTCATCTACAACTTCAAGAGAACTAGAAGATATTAGTTCCGGAGAGAGTGATGTCTCTGCCACATTTCGAGAGATTATTGTTAACACTAAGGATTCTCCTGAACACCCCTTTTCTGATCCTGAAGAATTACATGTTGATGCCCCAGGAGAAATAGTTCTTGCCCAACCTGATAATATCACTGGAGCCACCACTAAGGAGACCTTCACTGAAATAGATGAGACAAGCATGGTCATTCGCAGAAAACGGTCGACCACAATCTCAAGCAAGAACCTCCCCCCTGTTACTTCTGGAGCATGTTTTGCCATCAGTCCTGATGAGATTCCTCCCCCTGTCTCTCCAGGAGCTTCTGCTGCCCTTGCTAAGGCACCTAAAGGGAATGTTCCCATTGCTACAACCTCTAAAAAATCTCACATGACCAACCCCAGAGGAATTTCTTCAGCATTCCAAGAAGAAAATGGCACAATCAGACCAGGCAAGCTAGACTTTGAGATCTCTCTCTCTCTCTCTCTCTCTCTCTCTCTCTCTCCCTCTCTCCCTCCCTCTCTCCCCTATCTATATATATATATATATATATATATATATATAGGTGAAAGAGGGACTTAGAGGAAAAATAGAATTTTAGACTGGTATTTGGGAGAGGTTTACAGTAGTTTGGAATGGGTTACTGATCCCCAAATGTTTAACAATGTGTATGTGTGTGTGCCTTCAAGTCACATTTTTTTTATATTGATCGTGTCAGGAGCGAACCAAACAGTCGTATTGTATTTAAACATACACACAAAAAGTTTGCAAAATTAGCATTCTAGTAAATGTCCTTTGACCAGTAGCTGGCCACTTGGTGTGCCTCTGGTGTTGGTATAAGAAGGTCCTCCATTGTGCATGTGGCAGGGCTCAGGTTGTATTGTAGTAGGTGGCCTTCTCCACACTCGCATGTTGTGGATTCCACTTTGTAGCCCCATTTCTTAAGGTTGGCTCTGCATCTTGTGGTGCCAGAACGCAGTCTGTTCAGCACCTTCCAAGTCACCCAGTTTTCTGTGTGCCCAGGAGGAAGTCTCTCATTTGGTATCAGCCAGTGATTGAGGTTCTGGATTTTAGCCTGCGACTTTTGGACTCTCGCTTTCTGAGGTGTTCCTGCGAGTGTCTCTGTAGATCTTAGAAAACGATTTCTTGATTTACGCCACTAGCGGGCTGGCTGACATCAAAACAGGGGATGGGTCAGAGATGTCAATGCCTTGGTTGCTACTTCCCAGCAGATGTCATGTGGTGCAATACTGGCTAAACAGTGTAATTTCTCCAGTGGTGTAGGGCGCACACAACCTCACGATAATGCGGCATGTCTCATTAAGAGCCACATCCACTGTTTTAGTGTGGTGCGATATGGTCTACACTGGGCATGTATACTTAGCAGCAGAGTAGCAAAGCTCAAGGGCAGATGTCTTCACTGTATCTGGTTGTGATCCCCAGGTTGTGCCAGTCAGCTTTCATATGATATTGTTTCTAGCGCCCACTTTTTGCTTGATATTCAGGCAGTGCTTCTTGTAGGCCAGAGCACGACCCAGGGTAAATTCCAGGTAGTTGTGTGTGCTGCAATGCCCCAGTGGGATCCCTTCCCAGGTAATCCTCAGAGCTCGAGATGCTTGTCTGTCCTTAAGATGAAAAGCACATGTCTCTGTTTTAGATAGGTTAGGAATCAAATGGTTTTCCCTGTAATAGGCAATAAGAGCACCTAGAGCTTCTGTCACTTGTTAACATAAGGCTACAAACGTAGTTCTTAGTGCAGATGTACTTTGCACTCAATTAATTCAGTGGAATCGGTGGTGGAGTGGCAGAATCATGTCTTGCTCTGTGGATTTGGACAAAAGACAACTGCTTCATCCTCCCCTAGATTATATGTTCTTCATTAATAACGTTTGCCATCTTGACCATGTTCTGATAGTGCTTGGACATGTGTATCCAGTTTTTCATTTGTGAAATGCCGGAGAGTGTTGAGCAACATCTAGAGAGCTTTGGTGGCAAAAAAAAGAGCATTGTTCCCCTTTGAAATAAATCCTTTGCTTCCTGCACTCCTTGTTTAGAAATGGAATCACTCTCAAAAGCTTCCAAGGGGTACAATTCCATCTTTAAACAAATCGCAAGAGGAAATTGTTGACACTTCTTTGGTGTGCATGTGTATTATTTATTGATCTGTGGAGACTGCCCTCTCCTGGCTAAAAGCTGACGTGGGCAGACTCAAATTTCCCGTCTGAAAAGTGGGGACTTGTACACTTGAATGTGCCTGGACAAAAACCACCCTTTTCTTCTTTTTTAACCCCCCTTGCAGTGGCCCCTCCATCGTATTGGTCAATTATGCTTACTGGCATCATGATGACACTTAGCCTGGTTGCAGGACTTTGCATGGTAAGTCTATGTCCTCCACATTCTGATTTCTGTTATTGGACTCAAAACAGAAGGAGAAGAGGGACAAGGAGAAAGATGGTGCCTGCTAGGTGTAGACTGAACCAAACCTTGATGGGACAGGAGGAAAGGAAATCTCCTCAATGTTTATTCATTTATTATTTATTTATTTACCTCATTTTCACCCCCCTGTTGAAAATCGATTCTTAATCCAGGTGGTTTTAAATTGTTGTGTACTGTGACATTTTAACGATGTTTTATGCTCTGTTTTATTCTGTACTAGCTGAGGACCCGGTGGTGCCCGGGTTATTTGAGGAAGGCATTGTGTGCCAAGGTTGGTTCCTATTAGATGTGTATGTGGCTTGCAGTGGTCTCAGGAAGTTAGTGAAGCTACTGCAAGTCCCATTGGCCATGGTCCATCCCCCTCCCAACAGCACCAGGATGTAGAGTGGGTCATGGGGGCTCTTACTGCCACGTTTGGTGTTGATCATTCATTGGATGAGGGTCACAGTAGTCTCAGAAGGTGAGTGAAGGTACTTCAAGTCCCGTCATCCATGGTCCATCCCCCTCCAAACAGCACCAGGATGTAGAGTGGGTCATGAGGGCTTTGTGTGCCAAGTTTGGTCTTCATTAGTCATTGAATGAGGGTCGCAGCAGTCCTGGGAAGTGGGTGGAGGTACTTCAAGTCCCATCATTCGTGGTCCATCCTCCTCAATACTGCACCAGAATGTAGAATGAGTCATGGGGGCTCTGTGTGCCAAGTTTGGTCTTGATCAGTGTTTGGATGAGGTTGGCAATGGTCTGGTGAAATGAGTGGAGGTACTTCAAGTCCCATCATCCGTGGTCCGCCCTCCGAACTGCATCAGGACGTCCATTGGGTCATGGGGGCTTTTTGTGCCAAGTGTGGTCATGATTATGCACTGGATGAGGGTCGCAGCGGGCTTGGAAAGTGAATGGAGGTACTTGAAATCCCATCCTTCATGGTCCATCTTCCTCTAAACTGCAGTAGGATGGAGTGTGGGTCATGGGGGTACTGTGTGCCAAGTTTGGTCTTGTGGTTCAGGGCCGCCTTGGTCTGTGGGGAATGAAGAGTTTGAAAGTACTAAAAATCTCATAACCTGTGATGGTACTTCAAGTCCCATCATCCATGGTCCTCCCTACTCCAAACTGCAGTAGAATGAACCATGGGTCTTAGGGGCTCAGTGTGCCAAGGTTGGTTACTGTTAATTCAGGCCATACACAATGTCCCATTAACTGAGGCCTAGTCAGGGAAATCAAGTTAATGAAGCCATACTGTAAATTTTGGGCCTGGTTTGTGATTTGTAGGGGCGACAGTGTTTTCTGGGAAGTGAATTGGGTGAAGGTAGTGCAAATCCCATCATTCGTGGCCCATCCTGTCCTAAACTTTCTTTTGGGACCTGGCCATACGCAATGTCCCATTAACTGAGGCCTAGTCAGGAAAATCAAGTTAATGAAGCCTTACTGTAAATTTTGGGCCTGGTTTGTGATTTGTAGGGGCTACAGTGTTTTCTGGGAAGTGAATTGGGTGAAGGTAGTGCAAATCCCATCATTCGTGGCCCATTCTGTCCTAAACTCTCTTTTGGGGCCTGTAATGTTCTGGCCTGCTCTGCTGGTAATTGGTAACTTTAAAAGGCCGAATGGCAGGCAGCCGTTTTCTAAAAGCTGAGGGGGAGGAGAAAACAGGAATCCATTTTGTTTTCACAGAGCCAAGTGGGGAGGGAATGTTGATGGTGCATTTGTCCCCTCAGTGGGAAGAAATCCTGTTGTTTGAATGTAGAGGCCTGGATTCTGGGATGCTGGCTAATCAGTGGCAATCAATGCCCTCTGTCTGGTGCCTTAGAATTTTGGAGTGGTGAGGCTGGCCAATCAAAGGACTTTTTATGCAAATAGCTGCCACACATCCAAATCCTGTTGTTTGAATGTAGAGGCCTGGATTCTGGGATGCTGGCTAATCAGTGGCAATCAATGCCCTCTGTCTGGTGCCTTAGAATTTTGGAGTGGCGAGGCTGGCCAATCAAAGGACTTTATGCAAATAGCTGCCACATATCCGCCCTTCTGCCCTTCTGCCCTTCCGCCCTTCCGCCCTCCGCACACATACATACATACAAACATTCCGCTTTATTAAGGTATACAGATTGTTGTTTTTATCCTGTGATCTTTTCTGGTGTTGTGAGCCGCCCCGAGCCCGCCGGGAGTGGTGGCATAGAAGCCGAATGAAATAAATAAATAAATAAATAAATTTATATCCTACCCTTCTCTACCTCAAAGGGGACTCAGAGTGGCCTTACAAATTAGGCAGCAATTCGATGCCAAAATGTAAGCATACAATACAATAAACATTTACATTAAAACCAAACATTAAAGCAACACAATTTAAAACCAGTTATTAAATGTACAGTAGAGTCTCGCTTATCAACCTTTGCTCATCCAACGTTCTGTATTATCCAAGCAACGCAGTCTACCTCCCGTCCGGATCCACAGCTGTTTCAATACATTGCAATGTTTTAGTGTTAAATTCGTAAATACAGTAATTTCGACATAACATATTGAACTGCTTTTTCTGCCAATTCGTTGTAAAACATGACGTTTTGGTGCTTTATTTGTAAAATCATAATGCTATTTGATGTTCGATAGGCTTTTCCTTAATCCCTCCTTATTATCCAACATTTCCACTTATCCAGCATTCCGCCGGCCCGTTTATATTGGACAAGCAAGACTCTACTGCATATTTGGATCATACATTGCAAAAATGATCATGGGAAGGGTAGGGGGTGAAATAAGAGGGAGCTACAAGATGCTTGTGTCTGGAATCACAAATAGTTGGAGATTATATACGTAATAGTTGCATGATGCATTTTATAAAAATCCCTTCATCCTTAACAATCATACTGCTGAGACTCCGCAGGAAAATTTTTGAGGCAGGTGGGGTTGAAGATTAAGTATTTTGGAAGTTAGAATATGAAACTGTTTTCAATTGGCAGCCTATATTACATGCAACACAACAGAAGCATGTGTGACCAGACAGATATTATCATATTGTCACATTGCAACTTTCAGCATCTCTTATACTGGCTAGGGCTCTATAAAATTACCTTCAGGATATGTGTATAAAGAGTACTTACTTAGGCAATCCCTCGTAGTCCGAGGATGATGGTCCTCCAAGGTTGGTGTACTGACGGTGGGTCCGTAGGTGACTGTGGAACCCTATTCTTGATCTGCATCTTCTCCCACAGTGAGGGCATCGGTTTCCAGGTGGAAGGTGGTCCCAGTCAGGGTCAGGCTTGGTGCGCCTTCCTCTTGGCACGTTTCTCTCTTTTGGCCTCCATTCGTGCCTCTTCAAATTCTACAGCACTGCTGGTCACAGCTGACCTCCAACTGGATCACTCAAGGGCCAGGGCTTCCCAGTTCTCAGTGTCTATGCCAGAGTTTTTAAGGTTGGCTTTGAGCCCATCTTTACATCTCTTTTGCTGTCCTCCAACATTACGTTTTCTGTTCTTGAGTTCAGAATAAAGCAACTGCTTTGGGAGACGGTGGTTGGGCATCTGGACAATGTGGCAAGTCCAGCGGAGTTGATAGTGGAGGACCATTGCTTCAATGCTGATGGTCTTTGCTTCTTCCAGCATGCTGACATGGGTATACGTCTTTTATTTGTTTTATTGATGTTTTATTGATTTTATGTTGTAAACCGCTCTGGGCTCCAGAGAGAGCGGTCTACCAAATCGAATTTATAAATAAATAAATAAATAAAATTTGTCTACTTATCTTCCCAAGACATTTGTAGGATTTTTCAGAGGCAACGCTGATGGAATCGTTCCAGGAGTTGCATGTGACGTCTGTAGACTGTCCACCTCTCACGGGCGTATAACAGTGTTGGGAGGACTATAGCTTTATAAACAAGCACCTTCATATCCCTACGGATGTCCCGGTCCTCAAACACTCTCTGCTTCATTCGGAGAAATGCTGCACTCGCAGAGCTCAGGCGGTGTTGGAAAAAAAACTATAGTATACCATATATGGCTATATATTGGAAATAAACTGATACTTTTTCTGTCTCTATCTTTCCCAGGTCATCTATTACATTACATTCTACATCTTGGTCACCTACTCAACGTCATAAGCAGATGTATTCCTTCAAGATTGTGTTGAAATAGCGTGGTGCCAAGTAACAGTTGGCTGGAGATGATATACAAAATGTTGACTGTGGGTGATTTTTAAGGGAGGTTGGGAGAGGAAAAAAGCAATTCCTGGACAGTAACCCTCTTCAGGAAAGGGAGACCACAAAGTCAGTGGATCAGGGAGATCCGTGTGAGATCCACTCACTGTGGAAGGCTACAAAAGGCTAAATGCATTTATTATCATTATTGCTCTAGCATTCACACAAAGTCAGATTTCTGTCTGCTCAGCTTTTCAAATTATTCCATTTTAACAGCTGTGGCTGCATCTTATACAATCCTCTAGTTTATAGTTTGGAAAGTCACTAGAGTTCTCTAGCAAATAATTCACAATAGTCCTTCTAAAAATGCCAGGATTCTATTGGATGTTGCCATTGCAATTGCAATAGAATCTGAGCAATATAGCTGTGCTCAGGGTCATTGCTTCTTATGAGAAAGACTGGATTTGTGAAATCTCTGAGCACTCTGATACCAAGTCCATCAATTGCCATGATATTCCTTGTTTTCATTTTGTAGGAAACTATTATTGAAGTTCCAAGCAAATTCCAGCAGGGGCATCATGCAGCCCTTGTGTGGTCACCATTCACACTGAGCGCTTCCCCATAATGTTATCTCTGATCAATTACTGCTTGTTACTGCCTGGGGAAATCCTTTATTGAGAGGTGATTAGCTGTCCCTGATTGTTTCTTGTCTGGAGCTCCCCTGTGTTTGAGTGTTGTTATTTATTTGCTGTTATAATTTTAGAGTTTTTAAATACTGGTAGCCAGTTGAACAAATAAACATTCAGACACAGCGGAACTCCAGACAAGAAACAATCAGGGACAGCTAATCACCTCTCAACTAAGGATTCCCTCAGGCATTAACAAGCCACACCTAAAAACTGTCAGGCCATTAAATGCTAATCAAGGTGGCCAATGGAAACATTCACACTCTCCTCCAACAGACAAGAGTTCTTTCTCCCACCCTGGACTTTCCAGAAATATATAAATCCAATTTTCCTAGTTTCCAACAGACCTCACAACCTCTGTGGGTGCCTGCCATAGATTCAGGCAAAACATCAGGAGAGAATCCTTCTAGAACATGGCGATATAGCCTGAAAAACCTACAACAACTATATATGTATGTATGTATCCCGACGTTCTCACACCTGAAGAGGGACTCAGCGATTCCGGCCATGAAAGCCTTTGACAATACATAAAACCTGGTTGTATTGTGAAACATACCTTTCCTATCGCCAGGATTATGAAACATACCTTTCCTATCACCAATCCTCCTCCTTCTCTGTGATCGTGAAGCATCTTTGTTGATGTCTGGTGATGGCCAATAGCTCCGCAGATATCTTTCGTCATCTGCACTGACAAGTGGACAGTGCTGTTCACGCTGTGCCCAAACTGCAAGGCTGATCCAGAGTTTTGGTGACACTCTGGAGCATTCTCTGACCTTGCTTAATGCAAGGCTAAACCACTTCACCCAAGTTCACCCTGAGCTGAGGATTAGAAGTCCCTGGATGTTGTTTGGAGATAGAGTGACTTTTGAGTAACTTCCAGTTATGGCCAGTGTAAGCAAGTTCTTAAACCATGAATAATGTCAGCAAACATTTTATTTCTATGTAGTTGTCAAAATATCAATTTACAAGCTAGGAGAAAATTAATCAATTACAAACGATGGAGTAGTTTTCCATATACTGTCTGGTTTCTTGTATCACATAATGAAGTTCTAGCGATTTTAACATCCCATCTCTCTACAAGTCTGAGATAATAAATAAGTTTGACTCTTATATTCATGCTAAGAAACCCCATCTTTGTTCAATTTATTGCATGCTAGAATGTGACATAGTTAGCATTGTCTAATAGAGGGGACAAAAATTGCAAACAATTGAAATAGCTTTAAAGGCCCAAAACACATTTCCAAATGGAAATGCTGTTAGCATAAGAACTGGACTTTTCTGGTGTAAAACATTAAATATGATTCTGAGCAATAATTTAGCCAGTGAGCTTCATGACTTTGGATGGCAAGGGGCTTCTTTTCTGAGCTCTCAGGTTGAGGTTGCTGGCAAGTAGTCACAGTCATAACGGGTTTGGGTAGGATGAAATTGGCTCCAGGAGAGGAACAGTGTGTGACTTGAATGCAACTCACAGAGAAATCCAAGGATTTGCAACCTATTGTCAAAAGGAAGTATTGAAGATCTGCAAAAGGTATACTGCTGCAATTTGGAGGGAATGGAAGCTGTGCTGAACCTTCACACACACACACCCTGACTGCTTGCCTCTTCCCTCCTGCTCAGTATGTATATTTATAAATAAACAGATTGTACAAAAGCACTCTAAGTCTCTAGTCTTTCTTCATGTTGAGAGGGAAAGGTAGGAATCATGGCATTCTGGGTTTTGGACTACAAGTCAGAGTACTCCTCACCATTGGCTAGGGTACCCAAGGCTGATGAAACTTGAAGGCTAACGACATCTGGAAACTACGAGGGTTGAATGAAAAGTAATGCCTCCACCTTCATTGCTTGGGTTTGGATGGGAATATTTTATTTATTTATTTTAATAAATCAAACGCAGAATAATCCTTAGAATGTGCTCTTTGACTACCACTACCCACTTTTCCACATAATTACCAGAAAATTGGATACATTTCTGCCAAAGATGAAAAGGCTTTCTGAAGCCGTCACGGAAGAAGTCGACTGTTTCCACAACCAGCGTCTCACAGTTCTCTCAACATCTTCATCAGAAGCATAATGATATCCCCGCAGATCTTCTTTCATTATTGGGAACAGATGGAAGTCAGATGGTGCTAAATCTGGACTGTATGCTAAATCTGGATGGTGCTAAATCTGGACTGTATGGAGGGTGTCATACGGTGGTGAGATCCAGTCGTACAGTCACTCACCACTACCATTCTTTGAAGGCGAGCCCCTGTCCTCGGTTCCGGCGGTGAAGAGCCTGGGAGTGATTCTGGACGAGAGACTGACGATGGAAGCCCAGATCCAGGCTGCAGCCAAGGGCGCCTTCTTTCATCTTCGCAGGGCCCGACGGCTGGCCCCCTACCTACCATCAGAGGCGTTGAAGACTGTGATACATGCCACCGTGGTCTCTCGACTCGACTATTGCAATGCCCTGTATGCGGGTCTACCGCTGTCCACGACTCGAAGGCTGAGACTTGTTCAGAATGCAGCGGCCAGACTCATTTCCGGGGCATCGGCCAGGAACCATATCACGCCAATCCTGAAAGTTCTTCACTGGCTGCCTACAGAGTTCAGAGTGATCTACAAACTCATGGCGCTAACCTTCAAAGCACGGCAAAGAATCGGACCAGCCTATCTGGGCGATCGGCTGACAGACCAACGCAGTGAAAGACCAGCGCGTGCAATAAATGGCAATTGTATAGTTATCCCAGGGGTGAGAGAGGCCCGGCAGATAAAGACCCGACGGAGAGCCTTCTCTGTGGTGGCGCCGGTGATCTGGAATACACTTCCGCCTGCTCTCAGGGCCATATCAGCCCCAGCCAGATTCCTGTCTGACCTGAAAACTTGGCTCTTCTGCCAGGCGTTTGGGGACTGACAAGCTAATCTGGAGGCGGGGCCTGTTGCGGTTTCTCTGTACCTGTGTTTTTAATAGAAGGACTTGTGTTTTGTTCTTTTTTAAATGATGTAAGTCGCCCGGAGCACCAACGGTGGAGGGCGACTCACAAGAAATAAAGTTATTATTATTATTTTTATTATCTTCCAATAGCCAAGCAAAGCAATAATGTGACCCACATGTTCTTGTGAGATGCCGATTATGCTTGAAATTTCTCTCTGAGTGATACGACAATCATCCTGAATCAATCTGTCAACTTTTTGCTTGTGAAACTCAGTCACAGGACGTCCAACTCTTTGTTTGTCTGGGTGACCTGAAGTGTCTCCCTCTATGTCAGTGGTTCTCAACCCGTGGGTCCCCAGGTGTTTTGGCCTACAACTCTTGCATTCTCTGATGAATCTCCTTTGGGATGACACCTTCTGCTGTCAACAATTCAATGACTGCACGTTGCTTAGAGACATTGAATTAAGGAGCATATACACCAACAACTTGGACAAAGAAAGCAAGCTTTATTGCAGGAGGTCCATTCTAAGATAGGAAAGTTACTCAGGTGCTGATCTAACCTAGCTACATCTTCGAAGTTTGAGTGAGTATTCAAGGAAAGAAGAAGAGTTGGAGTATTTCTAAGAGTATCAATTTCTAAGAGTTTCAATTAACATCACTGAGAGGTCAAGGAAGGAAGACTTAGAACAGTGGTTCTCAACCTATGGATCCCCAGATGTTTTGGCCTTCAAAGTCACATAACTGATTAGTAAGGTGATAAACAATATTTATTATTATTCATCTCCACTTTAAAAAAACAGGTTTAATGACAGCTGGGAAACATTATAGTGATTAGTGAGATCTCTGTATAGTTTTTCACTAGTATTAAAACATTTCAAAATATTGCAGAGGAAAAATGCTAAGCAGAATATTGAGGGGATGAATTATATGTCATTGCAGGAGGATGTCTCAACTTCGTGCAGTAAGGAACCTGGAAAAAAGAATACAAAGACTTGTAAAGATACATGAATTATGCAGTCCAGTGAGCAATGTTGTGCCAAGGATCAGCTCTAGTTATTTGTGTTTTTCCATTTTTGCAAGGGTTTTGTGCTCCTAACACTAGCAAATGTTGGGGGGGCCGGCTATATTTCCCCATCATTTGCTACTCAGCATTCCTTATATTGCAGAGTGTTGTAGTCCTTGAAGCTATTGTACAGAACTGAGCTGTGCCTCTTTTCTAGAGAACAGAGAAGGGCATTTCGCTTTGCATGCTTAGAAGGAAAATACACTTACAAGAATGGTACATGTAGCCTACCTGCATTCAGTTGGCCCAGCCCTGTGCCCTTAGCACCACCTATTCTTAGGATGAACACCCCTCCCAAGACCGTTTTGAAATTACAAGTGAAATCATTTTTAACTGCCATGACAAAATGTTTTGAAATTATGGGATTTAAAGTTTGGTGAGGCACTAGTGCCTTCTGGCTAAGAAGGCTAAAGACCTTGTAAAATTACAAATCCCATAACTACATAGCATTGAATCATGGCAGTGCAATCAGTGTCAAACTTCATTAATTCTACAGTGTTGATGCACTCTTCACTTCCACTTTTGAAATGTTGGAGGACATGCAACTATATACTATTCTAGATGATGGTATTGGAAAATTCAGAAACAGCTGTCCAGATCAGGCCATTCTGTCACTTACCAAAAACAGGAGACTGACTAGCATAAAAAAGAGGAATGTTGTTGTCAAGCAAATAAGAACCGTAGCCCATGCTGGGAAACCATCGCAATCCAGGTAGCATGTTGCAGGATTCTCTGGAATGGATTAATATTGTGAATATGTTTCATTCAACTTTGTGTCCAAGTGCTAACATTAGTGAGCATTAACAAATCCTGCAGCCTACGTGGTACCTCCTGGATACCTTACAATTTGTCATTTTGGCTGTCAATCTTCCCTTAGGATTGCTTCCAACTGTCAGAGTTTTGTAACTTTATATCATTTCTGAAATCACAATAAGTGATTATAAGAATCAGGACCATTCCAGCAAATATTGAGGACTCAACCACTTGGCTAGCACGGAGTAATTTACAGCCAGGACGGAGTTTCTGAAGAGTAATAAAGAAGCACAAGCTTCTCTGTAGTTAGGGAGTAAGAGTTGTGTGAGTTGGAGGTGTTGCTGCCAGAGATGGAGATACAGAGAAATCAATGAAGAATCAATGAAGATCAGAGAGAAGAGCTAAATACTATGGTGAAGGTATAAACTCATTGGGAGTGTGAAGTGTTGAAAGAAGGGCTGGAAGAGAGTCAAGAAACTCTGCTAGATATTTTGTATAGTGTTTTCTACAAAAGATACAAGTTGTAATTGTCTGCTCCTTACCTGCTGAAGAAGGTTGGCTTGGTGCTAAACAAAAACTCCAACAATTCACTGCAACTCCGACACCTACATGTGCAGTGGCAGGGCCAGGACAAATTCAACAATTTTCTCAGGTAAAGTGAAGTTCTACTCAGAATGAGAAAACCTCACATTTTCTTTCTCCTTACCTTGAGTATCAAATGAAGGCTCTTTAAGTGTGGGAGTGATGGTGGTATCTTCCTGGTCTGAGAAGCTTGGTTTCCCAGTAATTACACGAATAGGACTTTCCGTTTCTGGCATTTCTCGTGTACTAACTTCCTGATCGGAGAAGGTTTGCTGGGGAAAACCAAACATGTCCATAGTCAAAGCTCCATTTTGGGCTGTAGCAGTTTTATGAGCCACCATTGTTGTGTCTAGTATGGAAGGAGTCTTTGCAGAAGCTGTGCTGAAAATATTTGGTGGCGCATTTTTAGTGGTATCTTCAAAAGGAGAGGAGGAGACATCAAGGTTGGTTACATTAAGGATAAAAGCCCCTTCTGAAATAGTCCCTTGAGTGGTTGAATCACGAATGGTTGTGATGGGGCCTCCAAAAATGGTCAAAGGGATTTGAAGGTTAATAGCACCACATCCTCCAGAATTGAGTATGGTTTCATCTGAAATAATCACAGTTGCAGCAAATGAGATTTCATATCCCTTAGAGATGGCAGTTACAGTATAAGTCCCATTAATGTCCATTATGCATGAAAGAGGGTTTGTTTTCATAGCGGGCATCTCACTGCTGATGCTGATGGGGAAGGTTGACTTCAGTTCTTCAGTTCTTCTCTCAGTGATCACGGGACCTATGGGTGCTGGAAAAAGCGAAAAGCAATTTATAGCAGGCCATCCACTTTTGCAAGGATTAGATATGCAGGACCTCCATTAATATGCACAAACTGTGAATAAAAAAGCATGTTATTTATTTTTATTTATTTTGTTGCCCATGTGAACACCTCTCTAGGAATTTCCAGGTCCTTCAGGGTGACTTTATGAACAACTTGTGGAAGAAGTTGAACATACAATCACCATGGAGGACCTAGAAATTAAACAATTCCACAAATTAAGGTATTTTCCCACCCCAGAAGGGTATAGATGCATCAGCTTACCCCTCCTCCCCCTCAAGTACAATTTTATTCCATGTTTTGGCCGAAAATTGTGATGTGACATCACATCTAGTGTGCCATAATGCACCAATTTGGCAAGGGACATGAGGGAAAGTATTGCTCCCACCAAGTTTCTTCCACGGCTACATACATATGAGATAGTCATAAGGTGAGGAGGTCATTAAGATTTCGGATCAACATGGTTCCAGGACACAAGTGAGTATAAGAGCTGATCAAAGTTCAAAAGTGGCTAAAGGCAGCTTCTGAATACAATGAAAACAGGTTGCAATTTGGATCATTCTTGGAAGAAGCTGTGTCTCTGATGTAAGTAGTAGGCATGCTTATGTTCATTTGGAATCTTTGTAATTTGGAATAAATTTGGAAAGATTTGCTTTTTGAAGCAATTTCAAAGTTTTTAAGGGAACTGGAAGTCCCTTTGCCCTGCTGAAGCTTTCCCCCCATTTCTGTTAGGAAGGAGTGAGTGAGTTGGAAATGATTCAGTGTTTCCCCACTTTTGGTCCCTGGCCTCAGCTCAAGCCTGGGAAGTGGTTTAAAACCCAGTGGATGGCTTTCCTCCCTCCCGTCTCCCCGCATGAGCCTGGGAAGCGATTTGAAACCCAGTAGATCGCTTTCCTCCCTCTCATCTCCACTCGTGAGCCTGGGAAGTGGTTTAAAACGCAGTCGATGAATTCCCTCCCTTTGCTCCCCCACCTTTCTGGAGTAGAACAACTACTTTCAAAGTAAAGACCACCCAATGAAATAGAAAATAACACTTTGAAACCATTAAGAAGTCTCTGAAGTTTTGAAAAGTTAGGAACTTTTTTTCTGTGAAAATTGGAAATGACTTCAGATCCGAACCACCAGCGCCCCCTACATCTGAAACTAGTTTTGAACCATTTTTTAAATCAAACAAGCCTAGTAAGTAGACCGGGAAGCCAATATAGAAATTAATTTAGTGTGTAGCTCTCCTTCCTTAACATTTCTGAACGTTCATTACAAAAGAGCTATCATCCAATCCTGACCAACTGGTTTAATATAGAAAAGAGATTAAACCAGGAATGTGTATGGCAGGTGAAGACCTTTCTCAGCAAGACCTGGAAGGGAAGAGGCCCTCCGCCCCTGAGCCCAGGTCCAGGCGTTCCTTTCGCCCTAGAACCTTTTGGGGCTCAGGTTTCAAGCGTAGTCACCGGCCACTCCTGAGGCCGACGAATAACACCCCTTCAATATGTCTGGCCCCTTCTGCCAGGCTGCGGGACAGAGGAAGCCGGTCCACACTCTTCTCCTGTGGCCAGCTGAGGGAGTTCTCCTCAAGACCCCCCAGGCTTCCACCCTTCGATGGTTTGGTGGGGTCAGCCTAGGCCCCAGAACATTCCTGTCATATCCCGAACCTGTCTCTGCTCCCTTCCCCTGTCCCCTTCTGAATGTTGTACTGTTTTGTTCGTCATTTATTGTTATGTTATTCAGCTTGTTGAACCGCTCCGAGCCTACGGGGAGTGGCGGTTATGGAAGTCCGAATAAATAAATAAAATAAAAGACCACAGAAGAACCCATCAGAGATCATCAGAGCCCATCCTGTAAATTTCCTCAGCAAACTGAATTATTCTGGGGAAAGGACGAGCAGATGGTGACTACTGGATAGCATATGTTCTGTATCAGAAACTAGAGCTGATATTGTCTATCCAGTGCAATTTTCTGAATCAGCACCTCAAATAACTAAACCAAATTTAAAGTTGACCAAAAACTGATCCAAAACCCTTTTGGTAGTAATGTTGGAGAGTGGTCCCTAGTCAAGTAGTTCCTGGTTAAAAAAAGGTTGGGAACTACTGATCTATAGCATAGAAAACAGCATTCTCTTTGCAGAAAACAGTATTTTCTATGATGAAAATAATATTCTTCTTATTGACACAGAAAATCCTGTTTTCTTAGCTAAATAAATGTGCATGACTTTCATTTTCATTGCAAAAGGCTGTAGGCAGGAAATGCTGTTTCTTGTTGTTGCTTTCCTTCAACTTGTTTCTGACATAATGCTGGCGTAGAATTACACTATCATAGAGTTTGTTTTGTCTCATAAACAGAAAATGCTGATTTTGTTGTTGGTGCCTTCAAGTAATTTCTGACTCAAGGCAACCCTATAACAACCCTTTCACAGGGTTGTCTGGGGCTGAGAGTGTCTGGTTTTGTCAGGGCCACCCAGTTGGTTTTCTTTTTTAATTAAAAAATTCAATTTATACAACAAAAAAGGAGAAAAGGAAAAACAGGAAAGAGAAAAAGAATAAGAATAGAGGGGAGGTGGCATTATTATTAATAGATTAAACCACGACAAATGTTAAATATATTGCAAAAGAAGAGAGAAGGAGTTAAAGAAAAGGAGGACAATTATCAAAGTGTGTTTCCTTTATGTCCTTATTACATTGGAAAAAAACGGCTTTTAAAGCATTTTTTTCTTCTTTTAACCCAGTGGGTTTATGTGCCTGAGCAGAGATCGAAACCCTGGCCTCTAGAGTAGGCATGGGAAAACCTCAGTCTTCCCTCCAGGTGTTTTGGACTTCAACTCCCGGTAGGCTTTTAGGAATTGTAGGAGTTGAAGTCCAAAACACCTCGAGGGAGGGCCCAAGTTGGGCCATGCCTGCTCTAGAGTCATCGTTCAAAGCACTACATATTCAAAGCACTATACTGTGCTGTTTCCTAGACAAAAATGGAAGAGGTGAATTTTGTGCAAAATCCTGAATTGTGAATAATTCACAGAAGGAAGAAAACCACTCAAATTACTTGATAATTCTTTTGAGAAGAAAATTAATGATTAATAAGGAGTTCTACCCCAATTAGGAAAGCATCCTACCTGCTTCTGCAAGGCACAGGATGGCTGGCAAGATGATTTCCCATCTGGCAGCCAGAACAGGCTCCATTGTAAGGGCTTCTCTGTCCCTCTGCTCACCGCCAACTGCAGGAGATCCAGGAACCAGATGGGATGGTTTTACAAGCAGAAGGATGCATGTGGTTGCCAGTGAACCAGGGGAGTGTTTCCAATAAAAGATGGCAATTCTTGTGCACGTGAAACCACGATTGGCATGGGGAAAACTATAGCTGCTAAGGGTAACAAAGGGCTTTGCTACCAATTAGCTTCCAAACCAAAGTTTTCCCATTTTTATGACATTTTTCTCTTCCTCTCTTTGTTTATTCCATGTCTTATAAAACATTTCTAGAAAAGGAAAGAGGAAATCAACTTCGCCGCCAGCTGGACCAGGGTGGGTCAGCCCTGCTTGTTTTGTTAGATCTAACAGCAGCGTTCGATACCGTAGATCATGCATTGTTGGCCCACCGTTTAGCCGTGACCGGGGTGAGGGGGACTGCCCTTAAGTGGGTGGCCTCCTTCCTCCGGGACCGGGGACAACGTGTGAAGAGGGGAGAGGAGGTCTCCGGGAGACTCCCATTAAGTTGTGGGGTCCCCCAGGGGGCCATCCTCTCACCCTTATTATTCAACATCTATATGCGCCCCCTGGCACAGCTGGTTTGCGACTTTGGTCTGGAGTGTTATCAGTATGCGGATGACACCCAGCTTCTGCTGAGAATGGACGGCAGGCAGGATACCGTACCCGATTGTTTCCATCTATGCCTCGAAGCCGTGACTGGTTGGCTGCGTGCCAGCCGGCTGAAGGTGAATCCGTCGAAGACGGAAATCTTGTGGCCCGGTCGCCCTGGGCTGGATGAGTGCCGGTTGCCTACCCTGGATGGCGAGCAGCTCAGCCCGTCATCCCTCGTAAAGAGTTTAGGTGTCCAATTGGACCCTTTGCTGACCATGGAGACTCAGGTCGCCATGGTCAGCAAAACGGCGTTTTACCATCTTCGCCAGGCTAGGCGACTGGCGCCCTACCTGTCCAGGGACGACCTGGCCACGGTGATCCAGGCGACGGTCATCACGAGGCTGGACTACTGTAACGCCCTCTACGTGGGCCTTCCCCTGTCGACAATCCGGAAACTCAAGCTGGTGCAGAATGCCGCTGCTCGCTTGCTGGTGGGAGCACCAGTGAGGGAGCATATTACACCTATTCTACGGCACCTGCACTGGCTTCCTATCGAGTACCGGATTGCCTTCAAGGTGTTGGTGTTAACCTTTAAGGCCTTGCACGGTCTAGGGCCTGAGTACCTAAGGGACCGCCTTACCCCGTATGTTCCCCCGAGACCACTGCGCTCGGAAGAGCAGAACCTGTTGGTCGTTCCATCACCCCGTTCCTGCCACCTGTCCAGTACAAGACAACGGGCCTTTTCATTTGTGGCTCCCATGTCCTGAATTCGCTACCCAACCATGTCCGGGCAATACATGAACTTGGTCCTTTCCGAAGAGCCTGTAAGACTGTCCTTTTTAGAACGGCCTTCGGCTGATCCGAACGAAGAGGCTCAACAACACTCGAACCCAAGACCGATGACTTGTAATCAGTTGGCTATGGATTATGACTGTGTTTTATTGTTTTATTGCTGTACATTTGTATTGTACATTTTATCTTTGTTGTGATCCGCCCCGAGCCTGCTGGGAGGAGCGGAATATAAAATTGACTAATAAATAAATAAATAAATCTGACATTTCAAAAGATGTAGGAATAAGAAACCTTAAGGGCACCTTAATACCCTGTCCCCTTCTCCTTTTTAAATTTACTTTAGATCCCCCTTCCTAATGTTTTGGTTCTTCCTAATGCTTAAGTGGGATCAGTTTTCCTGCAGTTTGAATCCATTTCTCTTTATTTTAGTCTCCAGAGCAGCAAAAAAACAAATTTGCTCGCATCTCAATATGACATCCTTTTAAATATTGGAACCTGATTATTATGTCCCCTCACAATCTTCTCTCAAGTTTAATAGACCCACCTCCCAAAGCCATTCCTCAATGGGCTTTGACTATGTATTCCTGAATTCCAGAAGAGAGTAAGATTGGTGGGTCTTTGTGGTCTCTTCCTGTTGTAGTTGAGTCTATGTGAGGCTGAAAGAGAGCAGCCTGGGGTCAGGCATGTGAAACGGGTTACTCGTGAGCAGGAGTCTGATGAGGAACATGAGAGGAAAAGGATAAAGCAAATACTTAATCAGTCCTCTGATGAAGACACCTTTCTGGAGATGATGGGTCTGGTGGGGGATGGAGAATTGCAAAGTTTGGAAGAAGAATCCTGCGATATGGACTGGACTAAGGTTCAACAGATTCATGATATGTGTGAACCAACCAGTAGTGACTCATTTACGGGATTTACTGGGGATGGGAGTTATTTATTTATTTATTTATTTATACTTCACATTTATAGACCGCCACTCCCCGAATGCTCGGAGCGGTTTACAAAATATGAGCACAACCAAAAGCAAACAGAATACAACAGCAGAAGGCAGAATAAAGACATACATAGAACAGAAAACCAGTTAGGGACCTAATCTACATTCAATTATTATTATTTATTATTATTTATTCAAACTTGTGAGTCGCCACTCCCGGATGGCTCAGGGCGACTTACAGCAAATTCAAAATTAAAACAGGATAAAAACACCATAAACACTCAAACACAATAAAATACAGTAAAATACATCAGCACAGTACAGTGCAGGCCAAGGCACAGATGTAGGTGGCTGCATCGATATGCAGGACGCAGGACACAGGAAGGCGAGGAGCCTACCCATCTTGACGGGACTACCTGAAGGCCTGCCGAAACAGGAGGGTTTTGCACGCCTTCCAGAATGCCATTAAGTCCGTCAGGACACGGACTCCGGAAGGCAATGCATTCCATAGGATGGGGGCAATTATTGAAAATGCCCTCCGCCTTGTGGACGTCAGATGATACACTTTGACACCCGGCACCTCTAATAGTTGACCCCCCTCTGAGCGTAGTGGCCTAGCAGGACAATATGGGATGAGGCGGTCCCTAAGGTACGCTGGCCGCAGACCGTTCAAGGCCTTAAAGGTCAGAACCAACACTTTGAAGGTGATCCGGTGTTCCACTGGTAACCAGTGCAGCTCCTGCAAGACAGGTGTTATATGGGTGGTCGTCGAAACGCCAGCCAGAAGTCTAGCCGCCGCATTCTGGACCAGCTTCAGTTTCCGGATCACCGACAGAGGAAGGCCAACGTAGAGAGCATTACAGTAGTCCAGTCTCGAGATGACCGTGGCTTGGACCACTGTGGCTAGATCGTGGCGGGAGAGGTAGGGAGCCAGCTTCCTCGCCTGACGAAGGTGGAGAAAGGCAACTTGACTGACGGTGGAGATTTGCGTCTCCATCGTCAGTTGAGAGTCCAGTGTGACACCAAGACTTTTAACTGTCGACGACGGACATAATGTCACGCCATCCAGGGGAGGAAGCTGGATCTCCACCCCACCCGGACGACCCAACCACAGGATCTCCGTCTTAGCTGGATTCACCTTCAACCTACTGGCTCGCAGCCATCCAGTGACGGCTTCGAGGCACAGATGGAAATTATCGGGTACGGTTCCGGGCCTGCCCTCCATCCCCAGAACGAGCTGGGTGTCATCAGCGTACTGGTGGCACACCAGCCCAAAGCTACGGACGAGCCGAGCAAGTGGTCGCCCAGTAGTTTTTGAGGTATGTTAATCCCACAAACGAACATTACATTTTTATTTATATAGAAATGTCAACTATGCCAAATACTTAAACTCATTTAAATAAACTTGTTTATTGCTTTTTATCTGGCTTGGCTTCTTTGAGTGGCATCTGATTGCGACAGGAGGGCAGCCATTTTATGTTTCTACCAGGCTGGAAAGGCTAAATAATAATACATAAATGGTAAATAAAAGTGGGGAACCCCCAGAGACATCCCCACCCCTCCTCGCTCGCTGCGAGCGGTTCCAGAGGAAGGAGGACAGCCAACTTAAGGCCCTCCCCCTCACCCCGGCCCCGGCAAGGCGGTGGGTCAAAAGATCGCAATCGACAGTATCGAACGCTGCCGTGAGGTCCAATAACACGAGCAGCGCCGATCCGCCCTGATCGAGCTGGCACCGCAGCTTATCTGTGATGGAGACCAGGACCATCTCCGTCCCGTGCCCTGAACGGAAGCCGGACTGGAAGGGGTCTAACCAAGTAGCGTCCTCTAAGAAGGACTGCAACTGCTCCATTGCTGCCCTCTCAACTACCTTGCCCAGAAACGAAAGATTCGAAACTGGGCGGTAGTTGGAGAGGACCGTAGGATCTAAACCCGGCTTCTTCAGCAATGGAGTGACCACCGCCTCTTTCAAGCCCTCTGGAACACTCCTTGCTCAATGAACTATTAGGGAGGAAATACAGACAAGGGACAGGCAAGGCCTGATGGTATATCAGTCATGCTATCTAAGAACAGGAAAAAGAGTAGATGGTAATCGACCAGCAGGGGCTGGTGTAAATACTGGTTGTCCATTATAGCGAATACGGCCTGGTGGGAAGTCCTGGTTAGAGTTAGAGTATGGATGATCAGTCTTCATACTGGAGCAATCTAAGTCGTAGCAGGAGAAGAAGGGATTGGCATGAGAGACAAAGAGCAGCACATGAAGCTGTTTTAGCAGCTGAAAGGATTAATGATGGGTGTTAGCTCAATCAGGTCTGAGGAGGAATTGAAAAAGAGGGGCTTGGGAATAACCATTCCCTTGCAGCTGGCAAAGTGTTGCTTTGCTACCCGTGTCCTGCCTTGTGTGCTGTGTTGATGTGTTCCTGTGGACTGATTCTTGGACTTGAGTTTAAACCTTGGACTTCCTTCGTGGACTTGGGTATTGTATTGGTTGGGATCCGCATCTTGTTCCTTCGTTTGGCTACACCGAATTTACTCCCTGTGTGCTAGTTGCTGCTGCTGTTTCCTGCCTTCTCATTGTGATTCCGGACCGGTTTAAACTACTCTACTGTGCTGCCTTCTCCTGTGGATTGACTTTGGACAATGTTGACGCTTCTTCACTGCCTGCCTTTCCCTCTTTAGATGACAACATCGGTCTGATTGACGATGCCTACTTCTTCCTGTTTGTTGCATTGCATCATGGATTTTGTGGAGATTTAATCCGGGTTTTTTGCGTTTGGACTATTTTTGCTCAGTAGGCTTGCATTTTGTGTTACTTTTATTGCTACACTGAAGTTCAAGTGTTTTTGGGTCCTTTTGGTCCTTTTTTGAGTTTTTGGGACGCTGTTAATAAACTTTACTTTAAACTATATTGGGCTTGGCTCCTTTAAGGCTCTGTCCTCGACACTTCCAACTCTGATTCTCTGATTCTATATTCATCATCACTACTTTAATATATATATATATATATATATATATATATATATATATATATAAAACAGAGTAAATAATATTATCCAACATATAAGGAAAACAGCTACAAAAGAAACAGAATACAAGTAAAATTATGGAACACGATTTTTGTTCCTGGATTATAAATGTCATTTCCTAATTGGTTCTATCATAAAAATATGGGAAAAGTTTATTAAACTGCAAAAACTTTGTATTGTTGAAGACTTTCATGGCCGGAATCACTGGGTTGTTGTAGGTTTTTCGGGCTGTATGGCCATGTTCTAGAAGTATTCCCTCCTGATGTTTCACCTGCATCTATGGCAAGCATCCTCAGAGGTTATGTCCACAACCTCTGAGGATGCTTGTCACAGATGCAGGCGTAACAGAATGTGATAGAAGTGTTTCCTCTCAGGAACAGAGTGTGATAGAAGCCTGAGGGGACCACAGCCAAAAGAATGGGTAAAGCTTTTCAGTGAAGGAGGTCCTGAAAGTAAAGAGAGGCTTGGGATCCTGTGGATCAGAGAACATCAATCGGCCTCCTTCGTAGTCCAAGCTCACAAGAATCCTGCGGGTCGAGATCTCCATCTCTTCTTTGGAAGCTGTTGTTGTCCGATAGAGTTGGCAGGGGCCGAGCTCCACAGCCCAAATACCACGTTCTGGTTGAAGCACCACTGGCTTCTTCCTATCCACGGACTCCTGCGCAACCCCAAGGGCCCAACCACATCGGCCTTTCACATCCACCAACCAGTGGTGACATCCTCCTGTGAAACCCTCAGAGCCCAGGACGCAAAAAGAAGGGTAGAATCTTTTGGAAGTGTTGCAATGAGTTGGGCAAATGTCCTTGCGGCTTGCAGTCCTCCGGTTGGCTGAAATAGCCAGGCTGGGGTGAGCAGAATCAGGATCCAGGGTCAAGATCTCTGTAATAAAGGATACAGAGCAGCAGGGTGAATATATTCCATTCCTGTTATATTTAGTCACATTTACAGCTTTCCACATTCACTAGGGTAGAGGCACTGGACACCCACAAAAACTATTTGCCAAGAAGCAAGAAAATCGCATTCAAAGCACCCCCGACAGATGGCCATCCAGCCTCTGGTTAAAAGCTTCCAAAGAAAGAGCCTCCACCACACTCCGGGGCAGAGAGTTCCAGTGCTGAACAGCTCTCACAGTCAGGAATTACTTCCTCATGTTCAGATGGAATCTTCTTTCTTGTAGTTTGAAGCCACTGTTCCGCATCCTAGTGTCCAGGGCAACAGAAAACAAACCTGCTCCCTCCTCCCTATGACTTCCTCTCACATATTTATACATGGCTATCGTGTGTCCTCTCAGCCTTCTCTTCTTTAGGCTAAACATGCCCAGCTCTTTAAGCTGGGCATGTTTAGTCAACATGAGAATGAATAACTGACTCAAGGTTACCCAGCAAGCCCCATGGATTTGGGAGGATCTGAACTCAGATTTCCCAAGTCCCATTCCAGCCCAGCCCTCCAACCATTATGCTACACCAGACTGGCTCGCAGAAAGACATGGTATGACTAACCTTGCATATCAGTCATGTGCTCCCAGAGAACTGTCTTCTTATGGGAAAAATGAGAAATTCTCTCTTTTAGTTCTATTGTGGAAACCGGTGTCCACTTTGGAAAGCTCCAACTTTTATGCCTTCCACGAGAAAGAAAACAAACAGAACAGCCATCAGCAGTAGATAGATACTGTATCCTTGTTTACTCAGTATTTCTGAGTGGATTGAGGCCAGATGAGCTATACAAGCCCAGATGTACAATTTGTTCATTCATCCTCTTTGTGTACTGCTTTTCCTCCAGTGCGCTCAAGGATAATTATATTTATTTATTTATTTCGGCTTATTAGTCGCCACTCCCGTCAGGCTCGGGGCAACTTACATATGCTAAAAACACCATAAAACACAATAAAACATCAAGATTAACATCCATAATTAAAACTATACAGTAACGCACACACACCAAGATTACTTCTGTGGCCTACGGCTATATGGTAGAAGGCCTAGAGTTATTACTGATCAAATTCCTGTACAAACAGAAAGGTCTTACAAGCCTTCCGGAAGGCTAGTAAGTTAGACAACGCACGGATTGTGGGAGGAAGAGCGTTCCACAATACTGGAGCGATGGTGATAAAGGCTCTCCTCCGCGTTGAGGTCAGGTGAAGGGTTTTACAGCTCGGCACCGCAAGAAGGTTCAGGGACTCAGATCGCAGTGGTCTTAGAGGACTATATAGGGAGAGGCAGTCCTTTAAGTACACTGGCCCCAGACCATTCAAGGCCTTGAAGGTCAGAACCAGCACTTTGAAGGTGATCTGGTGCTCTATTGGAAACCAGTGCAGTTCACGCAGTGACTTTCCTATATGACTTTCCTACTTTCCCCTTAGCTCACACAAAAACACTAAGACATAGGCCAAGCAGACTGAGAGAGGCTAAAAGTCAACCAGTGCATTTCATGTTTTGAGTAGGAAACACAATTTGATTTTTTTATGTTCCCTGGATATAGAAAGAAGAGTATCTCATAAGTAGCTCTCCCTAGACTGGCCACATTGTACGAATGCCCGATCACCATGTCCCAAAAGCAGTTACTTTATTCTGGCAAAAAGAATACAACAAGTAATAAAATACTTGCTAATCTTTCACCTAAAACTATTATTTGATGTGGTTGCTGCTCTCTGCCTAATGGGAGAGTTGGTTGTAGTGGTAAAACTATTGATTTGCCCAGCCCACCTAAATTTTGCATGCCAGACTTTCCAAATATATAGATAGTCAACCTGATGCCTTTTGAACTATAATTCCAAATGCCAACGGTGAAGAATTATAGGAGCTGTAATCCAAATATTAAATACTAATGCCAGAATTATTAATGTCAGAGTATTTTTCAATATCTATGTACTTCTGAAGGCTGGACAATGAAGAAAATTGCCAGGAAGAAAGTCAACCTTTTTGAAATATGTCCTGGAGGAGAATTCAGTGGATAGTATGGATTACCAAACAGCAACAAACAAATGAATGGGTCCTATAGGGCCAAAATAACCTAACTGTACCAACTCCTGTCTGATCTTTGAAGCTGAGTAGGATCAACCAAAGCTATTTGTAGACCACAAATGAATACCAGGTGCTGTAACTTAGATTTCAGATGGATGAGCTGACCAAAACCCCTCTGAGTATTTTTTGCCTAAGGAAACCCTATGAAATTCATGGGGTCAACATGAGTTGGCAGCCAACTTCACAGAGAGAGAGAGAGAGAGAGAGAGAGAGAGAGAGAGAGAGAGAGAGAGAGAGAGAATGGAGCTTGAATTCTTACTAGAGAGTCAACACACACATTGGAAGCGATAATGATGTAGCTAAAGTGGAAAGCAGTAGGAAACGAGAACACCACATTATGCAACTTGGGAAGCCATGACCCTGAGTTTTAAAAACCTAAACAGAACTGCTGATAAGAGTGGATCTTGAAGGCCTGTAATTCAGATGGTCACCATAAACTGAAGTCAACTTGATGGCGCATAACAACAACAAAGTCAAAACCATCCAGAGGTCATTTTATAAGTTGACCTCTTGTCAAGGGGCAGGTTTTGGGGTCATAACAATGGATTTGTATGATTTGTGGATAAATTGAAGGTTTTTCCACAGAGAGGGTAAAACACCAATGTATCCTTGGATGGACAGCTGCCCTTGGCCACAATCACTTCCCATCCAAAACATTCAAAAATGTCAGAAGCAATCCATGATGAAGAAAGTATAGAGTGTTGGTGCTTTTTTAATATTTTCCTAGGATGGACTGAGTTCTTACTTTTTCCCTTTCTACTCAGAGAAGGGTGTGTGTGTGTGTGTGTGTGTGTGTATTTACACAGAGAGAGAGAGAGAGACAGAGAGAGACAGAGAGAGACAGAGAGAGACAGAGAGAGACAGAGAGAATGAGAATACAGGTATAGTACTCATATTGGCATATACCGTAGATAAATTGCCCCAGGTTTTTAATGGATTTTTGACAACATGAGCGCATAGGGTAGGTTGCCTATTCCTGCTCTTGTAACTTAGACAATGAAACAGAAAGGATCAAACATTTTTAAAAGGTCAAAACCAAAATAATTGCCTACCTGTTTAGATGGCTTTCAATATCCTAAAAAGGAGATGGAGAAAAGCAGGGATGTGAGAAACTGGAATTACAAAAGGTCTACAGAATTGGGATGATGGACTAAAACTTCCATAATGTATCGGAACTATGAAAATACTACTACTTCTTCCACTGTGCTTCTTGAAATGAGGAAATTGAGGTAGCAGAAAGCAATGCAAAGATATTTGCTGCTCAGGTCCCTTCTACACTGCCATGTAAATTCCAGATTATCTGCTTTGAACTGGATTATATGGCTGCGCCCCTTCTTAGATTTGGAGGACCTGAAGATGGTAGGGCATTCACTGGTAACCTCAAAGTTGGACTTCTGCAATGCACTTTACATTGAGCTTTCCTTGTACCAAGTTTTCATCGGTCACCCCGCGACTGTGGAACAACCTGCTGGAAGAACTCATTTAGCTGTTGGAATTTTAAAAACCATGTAAAGACCTATCTCTTCTGGCAGGCCTACCCAGACAGTCTTTTACATACATTTTAAGTGCCCTTTGTTTGATCTATGTTTTATGTGTTTAAGTATGTATTTTGTAGAGATATGTTTTGGAGTGTAACTTTTATGGAGGTACATTTTAGTGAATGTATTTGCTGTGCTTCTGTATTTTAATTGTTTTGTAACACACTTCAAGCCATGAGAAGAGATGGGTAAGAAATAACATTATTATTATTATTATTATTAAATCCAGTTCAAAGCAACTGTCAATTATATGTTTTGATAATGGATTATATGGCAGTGTAGAAGGGACCTCAGATAGCCTGAGAGGTATAATCAAGAAGGTCTTTGTGGCCTATCACTATGCTATTGGATATACAGGGAATTCCCCCTCTATAGACAGTCTTTACTCTCATCAATATCAGTACAGTGGGTCCTTGGTATCCACTGGGGTTTGGTTCCAGGATTTCTCCATGGATACCAAAATCCATGTTCGATTCATATTATATACAATGGTGTAATAAAATGGTGTTCCTTGTATAAAATAGCAAAGTCAGTTTTCTTTTTGCATTTTCTTTTAATAGTTTCAATTTGTGAATGCAGACCCCATGGATATATAGGAACAACTGTATTATCACCTGCTTGGGCCAGAAACTAAAATTTTTGCAGAGTACATAAAAGTTCATTTTGAACTACAATTTGCCAGAATTCCTCAGCAAAAGCTGGCCATGCTGGTTGATGAGTATGGGATTTATAGTCCAATAGTAATTTTCCTCATCTCTGTTTATGGGTAAAAAAATAAACACACAATCCCCTTTCTTGGACATCTAATTTTACCTTGAGGAACTCGGTATCCGGTTGTTGACACTTTTGCTCGAGCTCCAGGATCAATCCTTGTAGAAGTGGCGCTCCCTGCTGGATCTTGCTCTCATTCTCCTGCTGCAATTGCTTCAAGTCATTGATGACTTTGAACAGCCCTAGAAGGAGAGAGCACTCCCTGTCCTGAAGGTTTTTCCTTAATTCCCGGAATACAAGGGCGGTTCCTTGATATTCTGCTTCTGCACGACTCTACAGAGGAGGCAATGTCAAACACTGTCTTCAAAAGCCCACCTTCTACACATAGCCTGAATGCAATTTAATACATCACATTTCATGCATGAATCAAAGTTTGCATATACAGAAACCACTGGGAAGCAAAAGTGTCAATATCTCAGCTACCCTTGAGAACATTTCTGGACATTTTTTGTTTTTTGAATTCCAGATAAGGGATGCTAAACCTTCAATTACCAATATCATGGTAAAAGATAGTATAGAGCTATAACTGGAAACCATAATGAGAAGACAGGAAAGCTTGGAGAATATAGTGATGCTGGGAAAAATGGAAGGATAAAGGAAGAGGGGCTAAACAAGGGCAAGATGGATAGATGGCATCTTTGAAGTGAGTGACTGGCTTGATTTTGAAGAAACTAGGGGTGGCCACAGCTGACAGGGAGCTCTGGCGTGGACTGGTCCGTGAGGTCATGAAGAGTCTGAAGTGACTGAACTAATAAACAACAACAACATAATTGAAATGATTTTAAAAAATAAATAACACCCAAATATACTGGGATATTTACATAGAAGGGAGCACTGTTTTGTTTGTTTTTTTAAAATAGACATCAACCGAAACCACCGATCGGAGGGCGAATCGCGCCCCCACCTCAGGCTGAGCCGATCAGCCAAGAGGCAGCGAAGCCAGGGGACCCCATCGCTGGCTCTATAAGTCGCCCCCTCCTCAAGAGGGGGAGACGGAGAGAGCCCGGTGGCCTCCCAGCCTGGCGAGCAGATCGGGGTGAGGGAAGCAGGCTCACGCCTGCACTCACTGCCAGCCCGGCCCAAACCAACAACGCGGGGAAGGGAAAACGCAAAGTGAGTAACGGGGAGACGCGGGACAGGGGGGACAGAAGATAAGCCAAACAACGGGTGGGAACCCCCCCCCTCCTCCCAAGAAGCCCCAAATTTAGAGGCTCAACCACACAAAAACAGACAGGGAGAAGCCACGAGAAGGGCGGCGAACGCGACCCCCCTCCTCCCCTTTCCACCGGCATCACAATTAGGGACGATAAGAGCCGACGGGGGGAAAAATAATAGTAGCATCACCAGGCATCAAAATGGCGGACCAAACAACAACCTAGGAGGAACGGGAGGAAGCCTCTTCGAAGAAGAAGACCTCCATGTTTAGGCGGGAATCCCCACTCAGCCACCGGGAAGGTGGGAAAAGCCCGGAAGTGAAGGCAACAAGACATCCGGACTCTATTGGGGAGCGGACACCAAGGGGGAGAAGAGGCAGGAAGTAAAGCGGGCGCGAGCCCGCAATCACTGCCTGCCCAGCCCATTCCACCAACACCGGAGAAGGAGGGGGTAAGGAAGCCTATCGCCCCGGGGAAAAGGAGACCCGCTGATCAAGGGAAAAGGGAAGCAAAGGACAGGAGGGAAGAAGCCTTGCGGGGACGACTAGAACGAGGAGGACCGGAGCGGAGAGGCACCCGGGGGACCACAAAATAAAAGGAGAAGAGAGGAAGAAAGGGCAGGAGAAAGAAACAAACAAAAACGAAGGAGGGGGGAAAGAAAGAGCCCCCCCCCCCGACCAGGGGCACCTGGAAAGAAGTGATCAGCCCGGGCAAAAGGGGAGGGCTGATTGGTGCAAAGGGCAGTAAGGGAAAGGGCAGCAATCAGTTGGCAGGGGGGTTTGACAGAGCAGTGTACTCATCCTGCTCTCCTGCCAAGTTTCATCTAGCCAAGCAGCCCAATCGCTAAATAATACTGCCAGCTCTGAGTAGGAATCCAGACACAGGACAAACAACTATGTCTCTGAAGGATATTCTGAGAGAGTTACAGAGGCTGGGACAAAAGCAGGACCTGATTCTAGAAAAAGTGGAAATAATTGTAGAGGGGCACAAGAATGCGGTTCAAGAGCAACCTCACTGGGGGAGAGATGAACAAACTGAAGAAGGGTCCGCTATGCTGACGAATGAGTACGAAGAAGGAAGAGGAAAAGATAGTGCCAAGGAAAAGGAACCAGCAATGCAAGGCGAATTGAAGGAGAGGGAGGAGAAAAATATAGACCAAAAGCAAAAACAAGAAGTAGGGGAACAGTTGGAGCCCCTTCAGAGAGCTAACAATGCTGGGGCTGTGCCACAGAAAGCTGCCAGCTTGTCCACCAAGACTAGGATGTCCATTGTCCTCCAAAGGAACCCCTCTCAGTTCCCAAAGAAGAATAAAACCAACGGAACTGGAAAGCACTTCAACAAAAAGAAAAGCCAAGGGGACACAGAGAGCCGAAGAGAGAAAGATAACCTAAAGAAAATATGCCCTCTCCCTGCAGTGATGATTATAAGCTATGGCCTCTGGAAACATGATCCTCCAGAGGCGGATGAAGGAAAAGCAGAATCCCCCAAAGAAAATGGTTAGATACGACCTCAGGGAAAAAGGAACGAATAGAACGAGCTACCTAACCGACAAATACTAGCTAATGGACATGGGCACTCTAACCACCTAATTGAAGGGTCTAAAGAAAAAAAAAAGAAAAAAAACTGAGGAGAGATAATAGTAATAATAGTAAAAAGATAATAGTTTCAAGGAACACAAGAGGACCTGACATGGATATACAACTAAAGAAGACGAACAGAAAGAAAGAAGTGACACTTTAAAGAATAAAAAGAACTGTATTAGATACGTCAGAATGAAACCAGGGCTTCTGGAAGATGGAATTCAACAAGAATCCCCCCCCCTTTTTTTTTCCTTTTCTTTCTATCTTATCTCACTACCCATGCCTGGTGTTTTCCTCGCAGGCTCCCGGTTCAATCCGTTACCCCCAACACCTCCTATTCTCACCCTTCCTAACCCTCCTTCCTCCCCCAACCCTTAACCTTTCCTAGCCCAAAAACCCTTTTCTATCTTTTATTCATATGTAACCAAAACTTTCAATAAAAATTATTTTTTTAAAAAAATAGTTTTTATTGAAGATTTTTAACAGTGTCAATACATTAAAAAAAAGTGACAGGAAAATCCTCGCTGAGAACAAAGAGGGCAAGAATATCAGAATTTGGAGGGGAGTGAAGTGAGGTTGAAAGAGGGGAGGGGAGCACTTGTTACTACCAAGCCATAGGTCTAACTATTGCTTTCCTGTATCAATCATGACCTTAGACTAGATGACCTCTAAGTCCTCCTACAATTCCACAGATATAGTTTTCTAGCAATACCTTGGCAACTTAATTATACTGTATCACTGTTAGAGAGAATGGAATGGCTAGAGACTTTGATTTAACGAGTAAACACATTAATGGCTTTGAGAAAGGAAATTGAGCTTTATTGCAGGAACTGCATTCTACAAAAAGCATAGTGATTCCTAGCTACATTTTGGATGGTTGAGAGAGGACTTGAAGGAAGAAGATGGTTAGGTTGCTTACCTGTAACCGTGTTTCTTCGAGTGTAGGTCTGTGAAATTCACACAAATGGGTTTACTCCCGCGCATGCGTCAGAATCTCGGACATACTAGCTAAAATTAAAGATTTACTTAAGCCCCTCTTACTCCCCCCCCCCCCTCATCCCCGGATTGAGTTACCTCTGCAGTTCCTTGCCGCCAGACAGCAGCAGAACGAGGCATGACAAAGAGGGGAGGACGGGTGGGTTCCGTGTGAATTTCACAGACCAACACTCGAAGAAACACGGTTACAGGTAAGCAACCTAACCTTCTTCTTCGTGTAGTCTGTGAAATGCACACAAATGGGTGACTTAACAAGCTTATGTACCTGGAGGTGGGTCATGCCACACAGGAAAACAGGATGGCTCTGCCAAAGGATGCATCCTTCTTCACGAGAACGTCGAGCTTGTAATGGGCTGCAAACGTCGAGGGGTTCACCCAGGTAGCAGCCTTACAAATTTGGTCAACAGAGACACCCCGCAAAAATGCTTGGGATGTCGAAACTGCCCTTGTGGAATGGGCATTAACACCAACAGGTAATTCCTTATGGGCTAACTGGTAGGCCAATCGGATTGCCAGGACTATCCAAGAAGCCAAACGCTGAGAAGTAAGGGGAAGTCCAAGGGAATCTTCCCTATATTTAAGAAACAACTTAGGGGACTTTCTATAGGAGGCTGTCCTATGTAAATAGAAGGACAAGGCCCTTTTAACATCAAGGGAATGAAGGGCAATCTCCAGGGGAGATGAGGGGTTAGGAAAAAAGGCTGGAAGGACAATGTCCTGGGTCATATGGAAATGAGAAATGACTTTAGGAAGAAAAGTGACATCCGTCCAGAGGACCACTTTGTCTTCATGGAAACAAATGAACGGGGGATCAGCACGGAGCGCAGTGATTTCACTAGCCCTTCTGGCTGAGGTAATGGCCACGAGGAAGGCCATTTTCCAGGATAGGTGGGAAATATGAAGTGGGAAATTCCTGCTGGGTGAGTGAGAATTTGGTTTGAGTTTCCTTCTCTTAGATGGTTGACCTTAAAGGGTTAAATGAGCACCATCTGCCTGGGTTTGAAATCAGAGTTTTCCTTCTCCTAGGATGGTTTAGAGAGCCCATCCTGCCCATTGACGCTTTAGAGGGGGTGTCAGACCCTTCGGTTTGTGACTTGTCTGGCATGGGAGGCCCTACCAGTGACTATTATGGTCAGCATAGCTCACAAATTAGACGGAGAGTGTGTGTGAACTACAACTACTACAATTCCCATAATCTCTATTTATGGCCAGCACGTGCCATAAATGGCGTCGCATGACCATCCTGGGGTGCGAGAGGCTCGGCTGATGGAAACCCAGCGGAGAGCCTTTTCCGTGGCGGCCCCCAGGATCTGGAACTCACTGCCACCTGCCCTCAGAGCCACTCTGACCCTAACTAGATTCCGGTCAGACTTAAAGACCTGGCTCTTCCGCCTAGCGTTTGGGGCCTGATCGGTACCTCTGAACGTCTGAGCCTTTCCTCAGACATGTATCTGTTTTAAATTGCTGTATATTGCTGTTTTTAGGGTTTTTAAATGATGTAAGTCGCCCGGAGCACCACGGGTGGAGGGCGACTCACAAATATTAAAGTATTATTATTATTATTATTAAATAAAAATGGAATTAAATCTTCTAAAGAAGCCATTTTATTTATTTTATTTATTTATTTATTTATTTATTATTTGCATTTCTATTCCGCCTCTTCCCGAGGGCTCGTGGCGGGTTACAAGACATACATAGTGATCGGCAGGCAACACTCATGCCGACTCACGAACAAAATAAAACAATACTATAACCATAAAAAATAATAACAGGAATGGTACTAAAAACATCATTAAACATTAAAACATTGTTAAAATTACACTACGTGACAAAAACTGTGACACAGAGTCCTAAGTCAGATTGGAAGCAAGAGGCGTTATATATCAACCAAAGGCCTGCTTAAAAGAAAGGTCTTACAGGCCCTGCGGAAGGGGCGAGCTCCCGTATGGCTCTAGCCTCCTCCGGTAGGGCATTCCAGGCCATTGGAGCTGCTACAGAGAAAGAGCTGCCTAGTTGATGATAGGCGGCAGAGCGGATCGATGGAATCTCCAGCAAATTTTGCTCTGCTGAGCGGAGTGATCTCGGGGGATCGTATGGGGCAAGGCGGTCCAAGAGATACGCAGGCCCTAGACCGTACAAGGCCTTAAAGGTCAACACCAGCACCTTGAAGGTGATTCGGTACTCAATTGGCAGCCAGTGCAGTTGCTGGAGGATGGGCGTAATATGCTGCCTCACCGGCACTCCTGCCAGCAGGCGAGCAGCAGCATTCTGCACTAGCTTGAGTTTCCGAATCGTCGCCAAGGGAAGGCCAACGTGAGGCGTTACAGTAGTCTAGTCTCGAGATGACCGTCGCTTGGATCACCGTAGCCAGGTCAATCCTGGACAGGTAGGGGGCCAGTCGCCTAGCCTGGCGTAGGTGGTAGACGCCACCCTGCTGACCGCGGAGACCTGGGTCTCCATGGCCAGCAGGGAGTCGAGCTGAACACCCAAGCTCTTAACAATTGACGACGTGCTTAATTGCTCGCCGTCAGAGTAGGCAACCGGCACTCATCGCGGCCAGGCCGGCCAGGCCATAGGATCTCCGTCTTGGACGGAGTCACCTTCAGCCGGCTGGCCCGCAGCCAACCAGTCACGGCTTCGAGGCACCGATGGAAACAATCGGGTACGGTATCTGGCCTGCCGTCCATTCGCAGCAGAAGCTGGGAGTCATCAGCGTACTGATAACACTCCAGACCAAAGTCGCGGGCCAGCTGGGCCAGGGGCGCATATAAACGTTGAATAATAAGGGGAGAGAATGGCCCCCTGGGACCCCACAATTAAGTGGGAGCCGCCTGGAGACCATCCGCCCCCTCCACACGCTTGTCCCCGATCCCGGAGAAAGGAGGCCACCCATTTAAGGGCAGTCCCCCTGACTCCGGAAGCGGATAGGCGGTGGGTCAACAATGCATGGTCTACTGTATCAAACGCTGCTGTCAGATCTAACAAGACGAGCAGTGCCGATCCACCCTGGTCCAGCTGGCGGCGAAGTTGGTCTGTAATGGCGACAAGCACAGTCTCCGTCCCGTGCCCAATACGGAAGCCGGACTGGAAGGGATCAAATCCAGCTGTGTCTTCTAAGAACCGCTGCAGCTGATCCGCTGCTGCCCTCTCAATCACCTTGCCCAGGAAGGGCAAGTTGGAAACAGGCCGGTAATGGAGGGAGCCGAAGGGTCTAAATTCGGCTTCTTCAGCAGCGGTCTTACCATAGCCTCTTTTAACCCCCCTGGGAAGACTCCTTGCTCAAGGGAGCTATTTAAGATCGTGCCCAGGGGGGGCCGCGTAACCTCTCCTGGCAAGGCCTAATAAGCCAGGAGGGGCACGGGTCGAGGGAGCAAGTAGTTGGTCTAGCTGCAGCAAGTAACTTATCGACGGCTGCTGCGTCAGTCCCAGCAGTTGGAAACGGGTGAAGGTGGGCCGCCCAGTGGCGGCGGAGTCTCGAGTTCGCTAACTGTAGCAAAAGTAGCGGGGATATCCCGGCGGAGCAACGAAATCTTGTCGGTAAAGTAGTTCTGGAAAGCCTCGGCTGTCGGAGCCAAACCCCTATCATTTGGGACATCATTTTCTAATGTTGTTCTGTACTGTCACAGTTCTGGATTTTTCAAATTCCATATCATCAGGAAGGTTGCATAATTCCCACCTCTGTGCTAAAACATGGTATTATAAAATACAAGCAGGAGCTCTATTTTAAGGGCTGTCTCTCAATTGTGAACTGACCCAGGCTTGACAATAACAAGAGAGGTGTGGACACTTACCACCAACATTTCCAGTTTCTTCCCTTTGTTTATTGCAAGTATCTCTCTGCTGTCTCTCTCACTTTTCAGGGTGGCCAAGTGGTGCTGAAACTGTGTCTGTCAAGAGAAATACATAGAGGGAAATAACAACAACAACAACCATTTTATTTTTATACCCTGCCAACCATGTCCCCCAGTGGACTCGGGCAGCTAACAAGGACAAGCCCAAAACTTACAAATAAAACACAGACAATTAAAATCATCAGATAAAATATAAAGCAAACACAATAGTAAACAACATCAAACACAATATGGCTGAAATAAACAAACATAGCTGAGATTCAGGCTCAATGAGTCCAATAAATCCTGAAGGAGCCCAAGGAAAGTGCAAAAATCAAGTAACCAGGGGCTGGAGAATACTGTTATCGAAAGTGTTGAGGTAGCGATAAGAGGGCTGACATAAGGTGCTGAACTTAAAGTAGGGACAGACTACTAACTGGTGGGCTGCTTAATCAAAGGCGCAATGGAACATCCAGATTTTTAATTATCTCCAAAAAGAGGACAAAGAGGGAGCCTGTATGATCTCCCTAGGAAGGGAGTTCCAAAGCCAGGGGACCACCACCGAGAAGGCCTTCTCTCTCCCCACATTTGAGATGGCCGAGGATGAAAGAGCAGCACCTCCTCAGATCTCAATGAATTCCTTTTCTCTTGTCCTTTATTTTAAAGGGAGGCCATCAAAATAAGTGTTGTGCAAGAAGATAAAATCTATATTTATTTATTTATTTATAAATTCGATTTGGTAGACCGCTCTCTCTGGAGCCCAGAGCGGTTTACAACATAAAATCAATAAAAACATCAATATCCCATGGGATATTGGGACACAGTTAAAATCAGTGTCACTTGTCAAAGCAAAATTTGCTGGGCACTATTTATGGAAATTTAACCAGTGTTAGGAAACACTGAGGATCCTTTACCCATTATAGTAACATAACAGGAAAATTGAATGCTTCTGTGCACTGAGCTATCTGAGGTCTTATATTTTATCCCTATTACTGAAGCTAATGTTTCTTGGCTATGCAGGTAGTAAAGAATTTGCAACACAACCCAGGCTATAGCATCCATAATACAACAGGAACAAACCAGAAAACAGGAATGCTGTTCTTAGCTATAAGTTTCTAAGCCAGAGAGGGTCATGGGTGGGGAGCTTGACATTAGTCCTGAGATTTGTCCCAGGATGCTACATGGATAAGGATAAAGGATGTTATATTTTCAAGACAGCAAGAAGACACTGCGGGGACTAGTAAATAGTCCTATATAAGGTTCATCTGGAAACCTCACAAGATTAGGGCAGCAGCCATCAGAAATAAATGATTATATTGCTCCCAGGATGAATGTTAGAAGAGTGTGCACCATTCAAGCTCACAATACGTATTTCCCCTGATGCGTACAGTCCGCCCTCCATATCCACAGAAATTGAATCCAAGCATTCCACCATCCACAGATTAGAAATTATTTTTTAATTATAAAAGCAAAACTTGGTTCTGTAATTTTATATAAGAGATGCTGTTTTACTATGCCTTTTTCAACAGAACTTGAACATCCATGTATTTTGATATCTACATGAGGTTCTGGCACCAACCTTCAGCAGACCTCACAAGCCCACTGTATTTTGAAAGTTGCATCTACGGGATTTTTGATACCAATTAATGCTTCTCCTGCCCCTTTCCTATCCTTTCAATAAGAGATATCTGACAATATATTACACCTGGTAATTTTGCTGAGACCAAGAACAAAAGCAGTGACTGAAGCAAGAGCTGAAAATAGAAAGTATAGACTACCCTTAGGCTCATTCTTTGATGCCACCTTCTGTTAGCAAGAGTGGACCTGTTGGAGTTGGATGTAGGGAATGGGAGGGACTGTTTGCTGCCAAGTCTCAGGCACTGGAATACCTTTGTCTTGTTCTGGGCTGTCAAGCTGAAAAAAGTTCCTCACTCTTACCTTTAATTATGGTATACCACCATACGCTGAGTCAACCGTGTGATACACCAGCTTAAAAAAGCCAATGTGATTCTAGGCTGCATCAACAGTATAGTGTCTAGATCGGGGGTTGTGGAGATTCGACGTTTACTTGTATTTCGCTGCCACCATATAAACTACTGTGCAGGGCTAGGACTGAAGTGTTTTACATGCTTGTGTTATGAATAATCACCAGAAGAGATGGATTTATCATCAACGCACTTCAACAGTTTATTTAAACAGTGCTCACTTGGAGATTCAAGAGCTTAGTAGGTTTCACTTCAACAGAGGCACAAGACTTAAAAAGGTTACAAATGTTCTATTTGTAACTAATACACAGTTGCAATGTTTAACTATTGCTATTAGTTAGATCATCGTCTAGCAATCTCAAACATATAGGCATTCTTGCCCCTATCTAGCCCTCAGGCTTTACACAAAACAGATTCCCCAGCCGAAGCTACACTCTCGCTTCGCTGACAGGAAAACTCTAACTGCTCTCTCTGCAGTTTCAATAACGTGATTCCTACTCCTCTCCTCAGAGCAGAATCTAACCGAACCTTCTGGCTTGACAGCCAGGCACCCACTGACTCTCTCTAAGAATTCCGAGCTAGCCTTCTGGTTGGCTCCGCCCACCATCACCATGGCAACAGATTCCCCCAGGAGGGAACTGCCTCCATTATCACAGCCAACCCTTTGTGGTCTGTCCATAACGTGACCACTTAATATAACACAAATAACTACCTCATCACACAACTTCCTTCCTCCCGAAATTATTTTTAATTCTCTCTGTCCAGAGTGAATTAAAAATAATTCCGTATGGAAGACATTACATAAAACTTACACTTTACACCATTATACATATTTACTCTAATTATATACAAATCATCAGTCATGTTTACCGAATCCAGTAAACAGAATCAGCGTAAATATGGGGCACATCAGCAATACAATCAATAATGTTAAAACATTGAATACACCAAATATAATTCCTGAAAAAGGAAAAACATTTTAAATACAGCACAATACAATATAATGTGATACAATATCATTACGTCTACCTCTTCCTACATTAACTTACCCAACAAAATTTTCTCTATTTTGAGGATTAAAAAACCTAGCATTCTGTCTCCTGGAGGATGTATTAACAACAAGTATTTCTCCTTGAATACTGCTTTCTCATCCTAATAACCCTCCCTTACAGATGCTTCTAAACTAAAAACCCTTGCGCCTTCTCCAACAGTCTCTTCCAAGAACAGTTGAAGATACAGTATATCGCCATCAGCTCTTCCCTGAATACAAAGTCACTCTTATAATGGAACGGTTTCAGTATGTTATCATGGAACTTTTTATCTTCCCTTTCATCATAATCCTTAACAGTAAGATGAATTACATCAGACACCTTATTTGACATGTGTGTTTCTCTGTCCAATAACTCATGGCTCAAACACAACTTTGGTTGCAATAAACCCACTGTCCTCATCAATGTCTCTTCCCTGTGGTCTCTATGTTTCTTTTCACGACCACTTCTTTTCTGTCTTTCTGGCTTTATCCTTCGTCTCTTGGTGTCTCGCCAATGTCTTTGAGGTACGGTTTCCCATCTCACTGGTTGACCATAAGTCTTTTGCTTCTCCTGTCCCTTGATGACGTGTTGATGACTACTGGGTATGGTGTTCTTCGTCTTTCGCCTTCTCCTGCGGATGAGTCTCTGAAGGGCGATGTCGCTCCCCACAGCAACAGGGTGGAGACGCCAAACCTCAACCGCCACAGAAGCAGGAACCTCCACCGGAACAGACTGGTACAGCTCTGGAAGTGGAGACCCCACAACACAAGGCTCTCGATGATCATCCTTCACAAAATGTCCAACAGAAGTTACTGAAACTGTGTTGATGGCAGCATCAGCAGATTCGCTGGATTCTAGCATCCACACAGGAACATCCAGAACCAAACTGCAATCAGCAGAATCCTCAGAACTCTCAGTGTCGACTTTCACAACACCAGGCTCCGATTCTGAAGATGCCTTGACCTCTGGGTTTAACTCTTTAGCTGCTGCCGGACCACTTGTTTCAGTCTTAACAGCTGTTATCACCATCTTCTTTTGCATGGAAAGGGACTTAGTGCCTTCACTAAGCAATTTTATTTTAGCTGCATCATCATGACTGCAACACACAGAACTTGACTGAGTCACCTTGCAGCACCTGGAAGTTTCAGGTTCTTCTGGTACTGGTTGAAATATTTTGAGTTTTTCCCTTCCACTGGGATTTGCACCCTTTTCAATTCTGCTCTTGTCTTCTTGGCCCTCAACGGATGTTTGTTCAACGGTTTTAATACTAGTAAGCTCTGTGCCATCTTTTGCTATACGTTCCAGAGCAATTTCTTGCTGCCCTGTTCCCACAATGGCTTCATCCTGCAACATTAAAATGCTACAACTTGGGCTTACATATTCTTCTCCATTTCTTCTCAGCAGTTGTTCATGAGCTTTTGACCTCTCTATACAGTTCCCATCATACTGAGGCACAGTCCTTTCAAATGTTTTCTCTGTATGCACAACAGCAACAGAGGCCCTCAGCTCAACCACACACACAGGAAACTTCATTGCTGCTGGAGAACAGAAGTCAAACTCCACATCTTCTAGAGATTTAGGAGTCCCATTCTTCTTCATCACTTCCCTTGAATCCTCCTCCCTCACCACAGCAGAAGTGGATTCTCTCTCATCATCAGAGGCATCTCCTTTTGTTTCACGCCTCTCCCACATCTCCTTCTCTACTAATTCCTCCTCCTCCCTTCTTATTTCCTCTCTAGTTTGGTCATTCGTCAACTGCAAGCTTGAAATCTCTTCAGCCTCTATTTGGTCGCATTCCAACTTCCCAATGGCTTGATTTCTTGTCATCTCTGCTTGCACCAAATTCTTTCCTACTTGCAGCTTACTGCTTCTTTCAATTCTGGATACTTCCTTGCATTTGTCCATGACGCCTGCAGGAGTAATTTCTTCAAGTGAAGCTGAAAGCAAAACATCTTTTGAAGCTAATGGCTTCTTTAACTCTCCTTTCTCTTTAAATCTATCTGCCATGTCCACCTCATTGCTGAAGTCTTGAGGCTTGTGCTCCTTATTCACAAAGGACTGGCAACTATCATTGTGAGGATCCAAACCCTTGCATACTTTATCCTCACATGGTAAGCTCTCTCTATCTTGCTGCAGCTCTATTCCTGCAGATTTATCACAAGCATCTGTTTCAGCTCTGTCAATGGCAATCTCTGCTCTCAGAAACTCCGCCTGAGACACAGCCACACCCGATCTCATGAACTGTAAAGATCGTTCTTGAGAGACCTTTGGAAGCTTATATTCCTTTTCTTTTCTCTCATTCAAGACATCTTTTATTTCCCGCTTCTCTCTGGGATTTAACATAGGGATCTCCTCTTTACAATAACCCTCACTCTTCTCATAAGCAGGGGTTGTCACAGCTCCCTTGATATTGTTGCCATTTTCCTCTGCTCTGACAGAAACATTTTCTATTACACCTTTCAGCCTACTGGTGGTGTTGTCTAAAGCAGGTTTCTCCTCAAGCTGCTTGTGGGGAAGGGTTTAAACTGAGGCTTGGAAATCTCCTCTTCTGAATTTCCCGCCTTTTTCTCAAGTGGCCTCTCTTCTTTCACCACAACTGAAACTGGCCCTTTCTCTTCACGAAAGGCACATTTTTCTATTTTAAGCCATCTCTGGGCTTCCTTTTCCACTACAGCCGAAACTGGAAACACATCTCTCTTCACCTCACGTTCTTTCTCCTTTTCTACAGAGGCATCTCTTTTTATTTTACGTTCATTCTGGGTTTCCTTTTCCCTTCTCCATTTTTCTTCAATCTCCCTTCGCCTCTCTTCAAATCTCAACTTATCTTCAAGGTTTCTCAACTTATCTTCAAGGTTTCTAATCTCCCTTTGTAATTTTGAGATCTCCTCAGCAATTTCCTGTTTGCATCTGAATTCCTCTCCTTCTATATAGACAATGACTTGGCCCTCCGCCACATCTGAACAGTGGTCTACACCCGATGAAGAGCCACCAAAATCATCTTCTTCACATTCTTTGTCTATCTGTTCAAATAATTCGTCTACACATATTTTATTTCCCTTCTCTCTTTCCATCTTGCACATCTCCCGGAATTTGATCATCTTCCTTTCATGAGTTTTTTTCCTTCTCTCTCCTTCAGCTCTGATTTCTTGCATTTTTCTTTCATGAATTATTTTCCTTCTCTCTCCTTCAACTTTTCTTTTTCTCTCCTCTATCTCTAATTTCTTTATCTCTATCTGATATTTCAAATTTTGAATCTCCTCAGAGACTGACTTCTGAGATTCTGCCATCTTTGTGAGTTCCATTTACTTCACACTTTTCTTTCAGGCCTTTACTTCAGCCTTCTCTTTCAGGTTTACGTCAGGACTTTTACTCAGCCCTCTCTTGCAGGTTTACCTCAGGACTCCAACTTAGCCCTTTACTTCAGGTTTGCCTCAACTCTCTCTTTTTAATCTTTTTTTTCCTCAAGCCTCCTGGCTTCTCTTCGTTCCTCAAGCCTCCTGGCTTCTCTTCTGCTTTCTAGTAGCTATATTGTGAGATTTAACTTTACCTCACAACACTTTTTCTTACTCTTTACACAGTCTCAAGTACTGAATTCAGATGTTACACGGATCTAAATCTTGTCACAATCTTAGGCACTAGATCAGATCTCTAACACGCATCCCAATCTTGTCACAGTCTTAGGCACTAGATCAGATTTCTTATACGCATCCCGCCGCTGTGCCACCATTTGTGGAGATTCGACGTTTACTTGTATTTCGCTGCCACCATATAAACTACTGTGCAGGGCTAGGACTGAAGTGTTTTACATGCTTGTGTTATGAATAATCACCAGAAGAGATGGATTTATCATCAACGCACTTCAACAGTTTATTTAAACAGTGCTCACTTGGAGGTTCAAGAGCTTAGTAGGTTTCACTTCAACAGAGGCACAAGACTTAAAAAGGTTACAAATGTTCTATTTGTAACTAATACACAGTTGCAATGTTTAACTATTGCTATTAGTTAGATCATCGTCTAGCAATCTCAAACATATAGGCATTCTTGCCCCTATCTAGCCCTCAGGCTTTACACAAAACAGATTCCCCAGCCGGCTACACTCTCGCTCGCTGACAGGAAAACTCTAACTGCTCTCTCTGCAGTTTCAATAACGTGATTCCTACTCCTCTCCTCAGAGCAGAATCTAACCGAACCTTCTGGCTTGACAGCCAGGCACCCACTGACTCTCTCTAAGAATTCCGAGCTAGCCTTCTGGTTGGCTCCGCCCACCATCACCATGGCAACAGATTCCCCCAGGAGGGAACTGCCTCCATTATCACAGCCAACCCTTTGTGGTCTGTCCATAACGTGACCACTTAATATAACACAAATAACTACCTCATCACAGGGGTGCTCACACTTTTTCAGCATGCAAGCTACTTATAAAACAACCAAGTCAAATGATCTACCTACCCACTACAAAAATGTGAAACATATAACTATTTTCAAATTTATTAAGGATTCTTTGTATGTACAATGTACTGTATGTCGATGTACCTTGCATAACTGAATAAGCCAATATTGCACAACACACATAATAAATAATGATCGGGGAGCGCAGCTCTGCAGGACTACAGTTCCCAGAACCGCAAGTAAACACACGAGAAATCTCCCGAGAGTTGCTTCCGTGACTTGAAATCTTGAAATCTCTGTGATCGACCAGTACTGCCTCCACAATCGACCAGTAGATCATGATCGACGTAATGAGCACCCCTGGTCTAGATTGGGGGAAGCCACAGTCCCACTGTATTCTGCTTTGGTCAGACCTCACCTGGATACTGTGTCCAGTTCTAAGCACCACAATTCAAGGAGGATATTGGCATGCTGGAACATGTTCCAGAGTAGGGTGACCATGACCAAAATGGTCAAAGGTCTGGAAATCAAGTCGTATGAGGAACTACTTAAATGCTGGGTAAGTTTAACTTGGAAAAGATTGAGAAGAGACACGATAACCGTGTTTAAATATTTGAAAGGATGTCACATTGAGGAGGGGGCAATCTTGTTTTCTGCTGTAGTAGAGGCTAGGAAAGGGGGAAAATATTCAATTTGCAGGAACAGAGATTCCACCTAAACATTAGGAAGAACTTCCTTACTGAAAGAGCTATTTGGCAGTGGGAGTCTCCTTCTCTGGGGGTTTTAAACAGAGGCTGAATGGCCATCTGTTGGGAATGCTTTCATAGAATCCTAGAGCTAGAAAAGACCTCATGGGCCATCCAGTCCAACTCCCTGCCAAGAAGCAAGAAAATCACATTCAAAGCACCCCCAGCAGATGGCCATCCAACCTCTGTTTAAAAGTCTCCAAAGAAAGAGCCTCCACCACACTCCGGGGCAGAGGGTTCCACTGCGGAACAGCTCTCATCGTTAGAAAGTACTTCCTCATATTCAGGTGTGTAACAAAATTTAACTATGTTTTAACATAGTTTTAACTATGTTTATTAACATTGATATATATATATATATATAGAGAGAGAGAGAGAGAGAGAGAGAGAGAGAGAGAGAGAGAGAGAGAGATGCAGGCAGGAGTTGGCTACAGCTGATTGGTTGATGCATTGCCATGGCAGCATAGCCCCTGCAGTAGAAATGTATCCATTTCAGTTTAGCTAAGAGGAGAAAGGGGCAGGGCTAACTGAAAGGAAAAGAGGGGACATTTAAAAATATGAGGCAGTCTTTAGCCGGGTGAGCTAAAGGGAAGATGTCTCTGCTTATTTATTTATTTATTTATTTATATTATTTATTTATTATTTCAGTTTCTGTACCGCTCCTCCCCATAGGTTCAGGGTAGTTCACAAAATCTAAAAGCACATACAGTACATTAAAAAGCAATACATATAAAAACCAAGTTTCTACGAGATTTAAGAGGGGCCGCTAAGATTGAATGCTTGCCGGAAAAGGGTAGTCTTACAAGCCCTCCGGAAAAGAGCCAGTTCTCTAACTGATTGAACTTCATCTGGTAAAGCGTTCCATAGAGTCGGAGCCACCACTGAGAAGGCTCTTTGCCTAGTAGCTGATGAGTGGTAAGTTCGGATAGAAGGGACATCAAGGAGGTTTTGTTCCTTCGACCGTAGTGATCTCTGGGGAATATATGGGGTAAGGCGGGCCTTCAGGTACACCGGCCCTAGACCATACAAGGCCATATGAGGAGGTTTCTATTCTAAGTTTAAGTCTTCAGCCTTGATATTTAAAGTGTTAAAGTAACCATTTTGAAGCTGAATCTAGCCTGTGAGCTAGAGGAAATAAAATCCCAGTGTAGAATTGTGCCTTTTGAGGCAAAACTGAAGTAATAAAAGGATACTCTGAATATAAGTTTATACTTAAACTATAACAAGTTTATACTTAAACTATAGAGAAGAAGAAGAAAATGTATAAATAAGTTACCCAGTCAGGAGATTGAGAAAGAATTACATCTTAAAAGTGAAGAGAGTTACCAAACCAAGTTGGCATAAGATAAGCCATTCTGAATGTTATCTAGTAACAGTTTTATTCATTCGTAATAGGATAACAATATCCGGGAAGTACTGTGAAGAAAAATACTGTGCAACCAATACACTATATGTGCCTGAGAATCCATAAAGAAACGTTTCTTTGTTCTATTGCTATATTAGTCTTGTGTCACGTTACTGAATTGAAGAAATTCTACAGGAAGATGGCTGGAGATTATTTTGGAGCTGAGTAGTGTTTTGTCGTAGGTTTGGTTCGAGTTTCCTTCTCTTAGATGGTTGACCTTACAGGGTTAGACGAGCACCATCTGCCCGGGTTTGAAATCAGAGTTTTCCTTCTCTTAGGATGGTTGCCAAAAGGCTAGAGAGCCCATCCTGCCCTATTCTCCTATATGGGTCTGAAACATGGGTCACCTATCGCCAACACCTACGACTCCTCGAACGCTTTCATCAGCGCTGTCTTCGCACAATCCTAAATATACACTGGACCGACTATGTGACTAATGTTGCTGTCCTTGAGCAAGCAGGGATCACCAGCATTGAGGCCATGCTATTGAGAACACAGCTGCGCTGGGCAGGGCACGTCTCTAGGATGGAGGACCACCGCCTCCCAAAGATACTACTCTATGGTGAACTCGCCACGGGTCAGCGCAAGAGAGGCACCCCCAAAAAGAGATATAAGGACTCCCTGAAACAACATCTCAGGCTCGGCCAGATTGATCACCAACAATGGTCCACCCTGGCCTCACATCGGGAGACATGGAGAAGCACTATCCACAATGCTGTGGCCTCTTTCGAGAAGACATGCCGAATGGGTCTCGAAGAGAAACGACAACGCAGAAAGAACCGCAACTTGGAAACAACATCCCCCAAGGAGACTTTCCGCTGTGCTTTCTGCAACCGGACTTGCCTATCTCAGATTGGCCTTTTTAGTCATCAACGCGCTTGTAAAAAGCGTGGGATGAGTCCTTCCTGAATCTTCGTTCGCGAAGTAATGCCGGAGAGAGTGTTTACAGTATTGGTGTACACAATAAAAAGACACATATCAACATTTTAAAGTAAAACATACAACAAAACAGATGTGATTGTCCCAAGGTGGAATCTCCTTCCCTGTAATTTGAAGGCATTGTTTCACATCCTAGCCTCCAGCGCAGCAGAAAGCAAGCTTGCTCCCCCCTCCCTATGACTTCCCCTCACATATTTATACATGGCCCTCATCATGTCTCCTCTCAGCCTTCTCTTCTGCAGGCTAAACATGTCCTGCTTTAATTGGGAATGCTCTGAATTGCACAATGGGATTGTACTGAAAAGCTTTTGAAGGTCTCTTCCAACTCTATGATATTGACGTACACAAGTAGGGATACCATTTTATTTACAAGGAAGGAGCAAGAGAAATCAAGACTGTCCTGAGCAACTGCGAGATCAGTATAAACAGCACCCGCAGGCTGTATTTTCATGGGGTTACCTTGTACTCCTCAGCTGCCTCCTGCACAGGGATCACTGTGTGGCTCCTATGCTCTTTGGACCTGTCACAAACCACACAGATCAGGGACTTGTCATCCTTGCAGAATAACTTCAGTGCCTCCAGGTGTTGCATGCACATTTCTTCTCCGGCAGCAGGATCCAGCTTGTTCCCAGCCCTCAGAGGCATTCTTGGCAGGGCTGTGTCCCTTGCTGCCAGCTCTTTGGCTCTCTCAGCCACTTTCCCCAGCTGCACATTGGGCCTGGGTTTCCCTCTGCGGCACCTCTTCCTGCATCGTGGGCAGGAAAAGCTGTCGTCGCCCAGGCTGTCCCAGTAGCTGAAAAATTATGGAAGAAGTGAACGTAATCCAAGATGGGGCAAAAGCTTTCCTGGTGGTGGCAACTAAGCTGAGGAAGAAGTGAACGTAAAGTTGTGCAACAAGGAAGTGTTTTCAAGGAAAGCCTCCAGGAAAAAGGTAGGCGTGGAATATGCAAAAACAAAAAAACCCAACATCCTATGCAATAAAAAAGGTTTTGTAGCCAGCAGGAGGAAGTAATACAAATGTCATGGTTTACACTTAGAGCTGGCAAATGCTACTTTTGCAAAACACAACTCCCAGATGCCAGACAGCCAGGATGATCACCCTCAGAACAAAAATTCTAGAAGCTGTAGTCCAAGTTACATCTCAAAGGTAACAGTAAAGGTTTTCCCTTGGCATTAAGTTCAGTTGTGTCCGACTCTGTGGGTTGGTGCTCACCTCCATTTCTAAGCCAAAGAGCCAGCGTTGTCTGTAAACACCTCCAAGATCATGTGGCCAGCATGACTGCATAGAGCGCTGTTACCTTCCCACCCAAGTGGTACCTATTGATCTACTCACAATTGCATGTTTTCAAACTACTAGGTTGGCAGAAGTTGGGGCTAACAGCAGGAACTCAGCCCACTCCCCGGATTTGAACTACTGAACTTTTGGTCAGCAAGTTCAGCAGCTCAGCGGTTTAACTCACGGGGGCTCTGGGTTACAACTACACTGAAATTAGTTCATTTTGATACCACTTCAATTACCATGTTTCAATGCTATGGAATAATGGGATTTGTAGTTTGGTGAGGCACTAAGCCAGGGGTGGGCAATTACCGGCCCTCCAGGTGTTTTGGACTTCAGCTCCCAGAAATCCTAGCCAGTTTACCAGCTCTTAGGATTTCTGTGAGCACCAAGTCCAAAACACCTGGAGGACTGGTAATTGCCCACCCCTGCACTAAGCACTCTTTAGCAGTGAAGGTTAATGATCTTGCAAAACTACAGCTCCCTGAATTTCAAATCATTAAGCACTGGTGGAGCCAGATTGCATTATTTTTTCGGTGTAAATATACCTCTGAAGGTAACCTTTCTAAGCCTTGTTAAAGTTGTCAACTGGTCAGAAAAAAGCAGAAATCTTCTGTTTTAAAACAGCACTTTAGGCAGGAGGAAGATTGAGAGGGCTTAGTTAATGATTGGCTGGTAGCTTTCAAGTCATCATGCTAAAAGTGGTAAATGGATTTCCCCAATATAATTAAGGTGAAGTTTAGAGATCCACTCAAGCAGAAGCAATTGGGAAAGTTAGAGATAGGCCAAAGGCAAGACATTATGTAACGACTCTCCAACACACGGTAGGGATCACGCGAAGATGGTATCTTGGTCCAACACGATTTTATTGAAGGTACGAGACATGTGAAGCTAAAGCACCGGCCCGCCACCCAAACACACCTTTAATACCCCCATAGCCCCTCCCTTACCCATGCAATGTCTGGGCAAGGTTACATCAGCTCCCAGTGAGTCAGCAATCCCAGTAATCCCCAGGGGCATGACCTCAGAGGTCATGAAGTCAGTGTCACCAGTCCGAATGTCCAATGTCCATGCTTGGAGGAGTTACCTCACTTCCCTCTCAAGCACCTGGAAGTTGCATCACTCCCAGTCAGACTCAGCAGTCTCAGTGTATCTGGGACAAAGGTCACCCCAGAACTAAAGTGAAGGCCGCTGCTGCCTCATGACAGGCTGGGAACCTGGACTTCATCCAAGCTCAGGTTTCCCAATCCTGACATAGCGGTCTCCTCCACCTCGTCCTCCCCCTGAGGAAACAAAACATCATTCAATCTAAAGGAGGAAAAGGGTTCACATATTTCTTTAAAAGGTTACAATGAAAGGTGGGATGCACCTTTCCCAAACTTTTAGGCAGCAAGAGGGTATATGACACTTTATTCACAACCTTTTCAATCTTAAAAGGCCCAATATATTTAGGACTCAATTTCTTCGACTTGTAACCCAACTTTAAATTCTCCGTCGATAACCACACTAAATCTCCTTGGTTATACTCCTCCCCTTCCTGTCTCCTGCGGTCTCCAAACAGTTTATACGACTGCTGCGCTTTCTTTAAAACCTCTGTCACCTCCTTCCACTCTTCCTGGGCTCTAATCCTCCACTCACCCCCCCCCCTTCCTTCCCCAAGTCCAACAGTTGGGGCAAAGGGGCCACCTCTTGTCCGTATATTATCTCAAAAGGGGACTTCCCAGTAGAAGAATGTACTGAGCTATTATATGCCATTTCAGCATAGGGCAGGAGATCGGACCAGTTGTTTTGCTCCTTATTACTAAACATTCGCAAATATGCCCCCAAGGATTTTTGTACTCTCTCCACAGCGCCATTACAGGAAGGGTGATAAGCAGTGGTCAAACGCCTCTGAGCCCCCAACGCTTCCAAAAATCGGTTCCAAAACTGAGCCGTAAACTGAACCCCACGATCACTCAACACCTGTTCCGGACAACCATGCAATCTATACACATGCTGAACATACAACTCAGCCAATCGTTCTGCGGAGGGTAATCCCCTCAATGGAATGAAGTGGGCTTGCTTCGAAAACATATCTAGTACGGTCCAGATGAAACGATAACCTCGACTTGAAGGCAGCTCCCCCACAAAATCCGTACTAACATGTGTCCACGGTCTCACCGGCTCTACTACCACCTGAATCAACCCCTGCGGCCTTGCAGAGGGAACCTTATTCCTCGCACATACCTCACAGCACTCCACATAACGCCTCACTTCTGCCTTCATCCCAGGCCACCAAAACCTTCTCTTTATGGCCAAAAGAGTCTTCGTCATCCCCCAATGACCCGCAGTCTTATGGTCATGGTGCAGCCCCAACACTTTCGCCCTCAAACTTTGAGGAACATAAATCTTGCCTTCAATAACCCACAGGCCATTCAACATCTTGCATTCCTTTCCGTGCTCCTGTAGCCACCTGTCCCCTACATAACTCCTTTGCACCTCTAAACTCCACTCATCTACAACTTCATCCTCCTTTTTCACTCCCACAGTGTGAGACCTGGTTTGCACAGCCAAACCCCAATGCTCTTTAGCAAAAACTCCTTCTGCTTTATGCAACCCATTCTCTCCCACACTTGGATACCGAGACAACGCATCCGCCACCACGTTCTCTTTGCCTTTAATATGCTGCAACCTGAAATTAAACCTATTAAAAAACTGAGACCACCTCACCAGCTTTGGAGACAACTTTTGAGGATTCCTCAAATATTGTAAGTTCTGATGGTCTGTCATTACCACAAACGGAAAGGCAGCCCCCTCCAAGAACTGACGCCAAGTTAACAATGCATTTCGTATGGCAAACGCCTCTTTCTCCCACACCGGCCACTTCCTTTCATGCTCTCCAAACTTTTTGGAGAAATAAGCACAGGGTCTCAGCCTCTTCTGATCATCTGCCTGCATCAAAGCTCCTCCATAAGCCCAGGCAGAGGCATCACATTGAACAACAAAGGGCTTATCCACATCTGGGTGTAGCAACAACGGCCCTTCAGTAAAAGCCTTCTTTAATCTTACAAACGCCTCCTGGCATTCTTCTGTCCAATCTAATCTTGCACCTGGAGACTTGACCTTCTTCGACTCCCCCTTGCCTTTAGTCTTTAACAACTCTGTGAGGGGGAGAGTCACAACTGCAAACTCAGAAATGAAAGCCCGATAAAAATTTGCTAAACCCAAGAAAGCCTGCAGCTGCCTACGAGTACGTGGAGCCTCCCAGCTCAACACATCCTCCACCTTAGCAGGATCCATCTCAACTCCTTTCTCGCTAATTCTATAACCCAAAAAATCAATCCGATTCTTACCAAACTCGCACTTACTCAGCTTTACATACAACCTTGCTTGCCTCAACCGCTCTAACACCTCTCTCACTAACTGCACATGTTCTTTCTTAGTAGCTGTCACGATCACAATGTCATCTAAATACACAAACACCCCTTTATACAAAAGGGGGTGCAACACCTCGTTAATCAATTGCATAAAAATACCTGGAGAGCCTGCTAAACCGAATGGCATTACGATCCACTCGAATAGCCCGAGAGGGCAAGAAAAAGCTGTCTTCCATTGATCGCTTGCTTTCACCCTCACCATATGGAAGGCATCAATCAAGTCCAACTTGGTAAAAACCTTCCCTCCTCCTAGCTGACCTAACAAATCCTTGATCAATGGCAACGGGTAGCAATTGGTAGTACTGACAGCATTCAACCCTCTATAATCAATACACAATCGCAACTTCCCATCTTTCTTTTCTCGGAACAACACAGGCGCAGCAATGGGGGACTCAGACCTTCTAATAAACCCTTTCTTCAGATAATCGTCTATTTGTTCCCTCAAAGCCAACTTCTCTTTAACAGTCATGGCATAAATCTTGGGTTTGGGCAGTACAGCTCCTTCTTTGACCTCTATGCTACATTGCACATTCCGAAGGGGGGGAAGGTTCTGAGCTAATCTGGGGTTAAACACATCTGCATAATCCTGATACTCTGCTGGCACTCCCTGCACTTCGCTTTCGACCTCTTCCTTAACATTAGGAGCACATTGCACAGTCCCAGCCTTCCAATCTATTTTGGGGTTCACTTCCTCCAACCAAGGCATACCCAACACCACCTCATGTCCTTTTATTGGGGCCATTATAAAATCAATATTCCCCTCCCAGGGTCCTACCCGGCCCTTTAAACCTTTTGTCCCCACAGAGAACGGTCCTCCCTCTATAGACGACCCATCCAATTGAGTGAAAGTAACAGATGTCTTCAATGCCTTTGTCTCACCTCCCCACTCCTTCACTAATTTAGGGGACATCATATTCTCTGAGCACCCACAGTCCACCAGAGCTTTCCTCTCTACAATCTTATTCCCCTTAATTATCCCCAGGGTACATTGGATATTAGTTCTCACCCCAACACTTTTACTCTCATCTTTGTCCATGAGGACTGCTTTAGCTGCAGCCTCCTTAATTGGGCCCAATCCTGACTTTCGCCGGCATTGAGAAGCAAAATGTCCGGGCTGGTTGCAGGAAAAACAAAGCCCTCTCCCGAACATCGGCTTCTTCGCCCCACTGGAACGATCATCATTGCCTCGCTTAGTCTCTCCTCCTCGGGCTCGGTCCTGAGCCACCCCACGGCCCGTCCCACGAAACCTCACAGGCTGGGACCTTCGTCGCTGCACTTGCGCAAGGATTCCCTCCACCTTGCCAGCCAATTGGATCCAGCCATCCAAATCTCCTGGGTCATCACGGTGTAGACACCACTCAAGGATCTCCTTACGTAGACCATCCTTGAACAGCTCCAACAGAGTAGCATGGGACCACTCCGCAACTTTTCCTGCTAGTCCCATGAATTCCTCAGCGTACTCCGTCACCGATCTGGATCCCTGGGACAAACAGCGCAACGCCTCCTTCGCCTTGATCCGCTCCAGCGGATCCCGAAACCGGTTCCGGATCGCTCGCAGAAACTCTCTCACCGATCTCAAACAAGGGTCCCGCCGGTCATGGCATTGCACATACCACTCCGCTGCTCGACCCTTGAACACAGCTCCAACAGCCCTCACTTGGCTACCTTCGCTGGGATAGAGGTGACCGTAATCTTCCATGTGGTCTTGCACCGCTGCGATGAAGAAGGCGACTTTACTAGCTTCGCCCTCAAACTCCACCCGCAACGGTTCCTTCTTCATGCGGCCACCGAACTCCTGGGAAACTATGCCTCTCTCTGGGAAGTCTCTCGGACCGGAGATGCCCCTTCCCATACCTGCTGGTGGCGCAGTTTGCCTCGCCCCTGGGATTGGGCTCACTGGACCTCCGTCTCTGTTCCTCACTCCCGAAGGAGATCTAGGACGCTCGACTGATGGTCCGCCATCCATCCACGAATAATATGTGAAGTCTCCTCCTCCCGGGGCCTTCCACATCGATTCTCTCTGGAACATCGCCTGAGACATTCGCTTAACGGTCTGCACCACCGCTTCCATCTGGCAACTCAACACATCCAGCCTGGATGGTGACTCAGGTTCTGGGGTTTCGCTACCCCCTTCTGCTGGGTTCTCTTGACCACCACTGGCCCCGCAGCTCTCCGGATCCTCCCGGGCTGCTGCCAGATGAGCGCTCCTACGCTCCCTGGTCTGCTGAGCGCTCCTACGCTCTTCCATCGGCTGAGCGCTCCTACGCTCTTCGATCTGCTGAGCGCTCCTACGCTCCTCCGTCTGATGAACGATCTCACGGGCCTTCCTCCGGCAGGTCACCAATCTGCTCACCTGAGCATTCCACAATCGCTCCCCTTCACGGAGCTCTCTCTCCATCTCACTTCCCGACGCCATCGCCGTTCCGGAATTGTCTGGGACTCCCACCTGGTCCAAAGTGGTCCAATCCCACTCCTCAACTCTCCGGACTTCCTCAGGATCCACCATAAACTGATCCAAGTACGCTTCTTGCTTCCAAGCCAACCTCTCCATTGCTGGGATAGTTGAAAAGGGGCTTTAGCTTCTGTAACGACTCTCCAACACACGGTAGGGATCACGCGAAGATGGTATCTTGGTCCAACACGATTTTATTGAAGGTACGAGACATGTGAAGCTAAAGCACCGGCCCGCCACCCAAACACACCTTTAATACCCCCATAGCCCCTCCCTTACCCATGCAATGTCTGGGCAAGGTTACATCAGCTCCCAGTGAGTCAGCAATCCCAGTAATCCCCAGGGGCATGACCTCAGAGGTCATGAAGTCAGTGTCACCAGTCCGAATGTCCAATGTCCATGCTTGGAGGAGTTACCTCACTTCCCTCTCAAGCACCTGGAAGTTGCATCACTCCCAGTCAGACTCAGCAGTCTCAGTGTATCTGGGACAAAGGTCACCCCAGAACTAAAGTGAAGGCCGCTGCTGCCTCATGACAGGCTGGGAACCTGGACTTCATCCAAGCTCAGGTTTCCCAATCCTGACACATTAAAGCACTTTTACTGCTTCTTGGCAGGAGGTTGGACTGGGTGGCCCACAAGGTCTCTTCCAACTCAAGGATTCTATGATTCATCCCATATTCTCTTTCCAATAGCAGCCACCAAAAGTACCTATGGAAAGCCTGCCAACAGGACATGAGCACAACTGCACCTTTCATCTTCAGCTCCGTGGAGCCCTCGGTCCTGCTGGTTATACCCTTATGATGGCAAGATTGCTGACTGATAAGTCAGCGGTTCAAATCTGGGGAGAGCAGGTTGAACTCTGTTAGCTCCAGCTCCTATAACAAGGACATGAGAGAAGCCTCTTATGGATGGTAAAACATGAAACATCCGGGCGTCCCGTGGGCAACGTCCTTGCAGATGGCCAATTCTCTCAACACCAGAAGCGACTTGCAATTTTTCAAGTTGCTCCTGACACACACACAAAAATCTTCAACTCCAATTCTTTCATATACAGACCATGTTACTGTTGGCAATTGAGTAATACATAGGTATCCTCACTACAGTAGTACTTTCATACTCCATGAATTTATCCCATACCCTTTTAAAGTCACCTATATGGACAGTCAGCATTACATCATCTCTCAGTCATTTCCACAATGTAACTACATGCTGAATAGAAGTTTAACCATAAACAGGCTTTTCCAAGTGACATTTTCATTTGTGCTCAATAACTTTCTAGATAAAGGACGTGCACGCAGAGAAATCCTTTATATCAGATTGCTTACCTTGATATCCGTAGGAGTTTGATTCCAGGAGCCATATGAATACCAAAGCCTGTGGATAGTCAAGCCTGATTATATACAATAGCATGGTAAAGTGATGTCCCTTATATTCAGTACAATGACAAAAATCAAGCTTTTCTTTTTGGATATGACCTTGGAGGTGTCTACAGATAATGCCAGCTCTTCAGCTTAGTAATGGAGATGAGCACCACTCCCCAGAGTTGGACACAGCTAGACTTAATGTCAAGAGGAAATATATACGAGTTACATTTTTAAAAAGATACCTGTTCTGACTTACAACAAATTCCACTTAAGAACTAACCTACAGAGCCCATCTTGCTCGTAACTTGGGGACTGGCTGTACCTGAAGAATAAGGTATATATGAAACGTAAATAAATTTCATGTTTAGACTTGGGTCCCATCTCCAGGATCTCTCAGTGTGCCTAGATGCAAATCTAGGCACACTGAGAGATCCTGGAGATGGGACCCAAGTCTAAACATGAAATTTATTTACGTTTCATATATACCTTATTCTTCATACATGAATTCTACGATCCATGATCTGAAAATATTTTTAAAATATCCAAAAGAAAACACATCCTAATTTTCATCCTTGTCTGCAAGGGCCATTTAACACACAAGTAGTTTGATGACTTTCTGCATTTGTGTATGTGTGTGTGCGTGTGTGTGTGCATGCCTGCCACTTACCTGTGGACTTATGGAAACTCAATATATTTAATAGGATTTTCTTAGACAAAAAATATTCAAGACATGGCTTTGCCAGTTTCTTCCTCTCCATTTCCTTTTAATAAAGTATATACATTTCAAACCATATAATATCTCATTTCACATTCTGGTGAAACATGCATGTTTTTCAAAGTCAGGGTCTTTCAAATCTGTATAATTAATATAACCACCCAAGGGTCCTTTGTGTAATCTTTTTCCAAATGAAGTATTTTAACAATTCCTGGAGTACACTCATGCAAACTTTGATATAATAAACTGAACAGCTTCCCAAAAGCTTTTTCAGTGCTCTCACAAGAGCGAAGCTCCAACATCCATGATTAGGTGAACTGCTGACAAGTGGCTGCAGCTATCACCAAAGACAACCGGAATTACACATACACAGTGTGTGAATTCATCACTTGAGAAGAATCAGGAAGAATGGAGAGAGAATTTGAATATCTGATGCTATACCTTCCCAGAAATATGAATGATGTGTGGCTTTCCTGAGTCAAAAGAGTGACCGCTCCTGGTCAAACAAGGGTTTTATACGTTCTTATGGCTCTCAAACCTTGCAGCCATGGTTGAACTTTGTGCTACACAGAAATATCCCTTTTATGGAAGCACTAAGAGTTTTGTTTCAAGTCTGCATAAAGAGGTTTCTAGAATTTAGCTGTTGACTCCCAATGGCCAGACGAAGGTGGCACACACTGATCCCAGCAGTTGAGGTCCATCACAAAATGTGTCTCTACTGTCTCAGAATGTATTCAGTAATCTGGAATACATTTAATTCTGCTGGTTTTCATTACTCGTTCCTATCCAGAGGCAATATTTACTTCGTAGCCATCTTCTGAAAAGTTGTTACAGCCTTTTCCACCTTCTGCAACTCTGAGCGAAGCAAGGAGATCTGTAAGGGAAAGGTGCAGATTAAGTATACGAATAATGAGTCACTGGATGATTGATCAATATTGTGATGGCCTGAAATTCAAATATCTTCTGGAATAATTTTTAAAATGTTTGGGAATATCTCTATAGCAATTGTGGTTAACCCTTTTGTCAGGACTCACTGTAGCAGCCCTTAAATAACTCACAGGAGACGCCCTGGATTTTATTAAGAACTTTTACTACATATCTAACATGGTTAAAGCCAAGAGTGAAACACTCTTATATACACACCCACAACACATCCACAACATTTCAAACACCACATTCCCGCTCTCCCTCTTTGTCGCACAGCCTTTTCCCGCCAGGCAGCAGCCGTTGCATCTCCTCTCTAGATGCAGCTGGTTCCTTATCTCGTGTTGAGTCTGGCAGGATCCAGATTCAGGGCCTCGTTCTCCAGGCTCTGAATCTGGATCGTGACACCTTTTTGAGATCATGAATCCTTGCAAGGTACTAACATCTATAGTACACCTCACCAACAATAACATCATGGTAATCATTATGACAGCAACAAACATTAGCAAAGTTGTATCCTGTGCCACTTTGGAGTCAAGCAATACCTTAACATAATTTGATATTTTACAAGATTCCTGTTTGGGTATCTAAGCTGTTAAGGTCAAAAAAAATAACCCCCAACTGGGGTGATTCCACCATAAATATAGAAGAGTACCAGGAGCAAACTTCATAACCAGCAGAAACTCACATGTGATGAGCTGGGATAAGCTTCTATATCTTAGGTTGGCACCGGATTGCAAAGTCAGAACTTTAGGTTAAAAAATATTTCTTGAAGTAAAAGAAATACATTCTAGATAGAAAAGGTCTTGGAACTAACAAGCTTGCGAAGGTAAAAGGGCAAAACAAGTCAAAATATTCATGCAGCTACATTTTCCTAAAGAAAGAGGCAAAATGTGCATCCTCACTGGAAAGAAGGAAAGACAGAAGGAAACAATGTTGACGAATGGCCACATGGCCATTCCCAGGGTAATAAAAATACCTTTAACAAGGAAATTCCCTCACAGAGATTCCATTGCTACAACTTCAAAGTTGACAGCGGAGATTTGCGCCTCCATTGACAGCAGAGGGTCCAAAAAAAACTCTTCAGTAAAGAGCCTTGGGGTTCTTTTGGACCCTCTGCTGTCAATAGAGGCACAAATCTCCGCTGTCAGCAGAGTGGTGTTTTTCCATCTTCGCCAGGCTAGGAGGCTGGCCCCATACTTTTCTCGGCACGACTTGGCAACAGTGATCCAAGCCATGGTCATTTCAAGGTTAGACAACTGTAACGCTCTCTACATTGGCTTGCCTCTGTCGGTGACCCAGAAACTCAAGCTGGTGCAGAACGCCACAGCTCGGTTGCTCGCAGGAGCTCCTGCGAGCTGCCACATTACACCAATTCTGTGGGAACTGCACTGGCTTCCTATTAAGTACCGGATCACCTTCAAAGTGTTAGTCTTGACTTTTAAGGCCTTGTATGGTCTGGGGCCAGTGTACCTAAGGGACCGCCTAACCCCATACTGTCCCATGAGAACACTTAGATCTGAAGACTGGAATCTTCTTGCCGTGCCCAATGTCAAACAATACCACCTAACTTCAACGCGGAGAAGGACGTTCTCCATCATCGCCCCAGTTCTCTGGAACGCACTACCCCCGGAGGTTTGGGCCTTGCGCAATCTGTTGGCTTTTCGGAAGGCCTGCAAGTCGGTCCTATTCCGGCAGGTCTTTGAGTTGTAATGTGCTATCCCCTAGGACTTGTGTTATCTCTTAGGAATTGTTTTATCCTTGTGGTTTTATTGCAGTTGTAGATTTGTTGTTTTATTGTGGTGCTTGATGTAAGCCGCCCCAAGCCGGCTGGGAGTGGCAGCCAATAAATATAACAAAATAATAAATAATAATAAGGGGGAGGAGACAGTGACAGTGGAGACATTGATGTCTGGACCCTTGATGACACAAGAGACCCCTCCTAGTTAGTTTTCAAAGTATTAGAATGGAAATCAAAGACAAAAATAACCCCTTTTTTCACTGGAAGTCTGCCTGTATGATCCATGGATGAACAATACAGGTGAAGAATTGTTACCATATAATATCTGGGAACTCTTCCCACACCTCTTTCACAATATATTAATTAGGATTTAGAAACATTGCTGGCTTTTGGATTCTGAAAATGACAGTCCTGGAATTGAACTCTACAAAGTTTTGAGAAATAGCCATTACCTTTTGCTGGTGGGCAGTCCTGGCCTTGAGGGAGACCTGCTCCCGATACCTGCTCTCTTCCATCCGTAATATGAGATCTGCCAGCTGCCGATCCAGCTTCTGCTGCCGAGATGTCAATTTGAGGAGCTCCTTCTGGGGGTCAACTAATCCCTACAAGTGACAGAAAAGCCACAGAAAACCTGGTTTGGATGAGGGCAAACAAATTGAAATTGAATACAGACAAGACAGATACTCTCCTGAACAGTTGCAAGGCCAAACAGGGTTGCAGCCGGTGTTGGATGGGGTTACACTCCCCCTGAAATGACGGGTTCGCAACTTGGGAGTGATCCTGGACTCATCGCTGAGCCTGGAACCCCAGATTTTGGCCATAGCCAGGGGAGCTTTTGCACAAATAAACTTCTGCGCCAGTTGCACCCATACCTTGGGAAGTCAGACTTGGCCACGGTAGACCATTATCTGGTTACATCCCAAATAGACTACTAAACCTTCTCTATGTGGGGTTGCCTTTGGAGACTGTTCAGAAGCTTCAAATGGTCCAACGGGCGGCAGCCAGATTACTCACCAGAGCGGCTTACAGAGAGAGGACTTCCCCCCTGTTGCACCAGCTCCACTGGCTGCCAGTCTGGTACCGAGCACATTTCAAAGTGCTTACCTGTCCGAACGCATCTTCCCCTATGAACCACCTCAGAGATTAAGATCATTTAGTGAGGCCCTGCTCTTGGTCCTACCTCCTTCGCAGACACGACTGATGGGGACGAGAGACAGAGCCTTCTCAGTGTTGGCCCCTCAGCTGTGGAACTCCCTCCCCAGTGATATTAGATCAGCTCCCTCCCTCCTGGCCTTCACAAAAAAAATGAAAACATAGCTTTAGGATCAAGCCTTTGGAGAAGTGCAATAGAAGGATATGGAATATGTGCAATGACTATTGGAATGGCCCTGGATTACGATTGTGGGTGGCATGGTTTTAATAATGGATGTAATGTTTTTAACTGTAAATGTGTATTAATTTTTATCTTAACAGGAGAAAGACCAATGCCAACAGGGCGAAAAGCACCAGCGCCGCCTTGGGGCGGGAGGATGTACTCTACCGTCGTCGATCTTTCCGGGCGATCGCCAAGAGGACAAACCAATTGCCCACCAGCAGAGGGACTCACTCACAACTCGAGGCCAAGAGCCACGAATGGACTCAACCACCACCGCCACGCAGCCTCAGGTCAGCAGCTCCCACAGGGGGTTGGAAGGCAATTCTCCGACTCCAAAAGCCATCTTGGGGAGTCGGTGCCCGGACCGGGGTCCATCAGGGAAACAGAGTGGAGGACGAAATGACATCAGCGGCCCCACCTCTAAGACTCTGGCGAACGCAGGGGGAGGACGGTTCAGGACGAGGACCTTCTGGGGAGCGGGTTTTGGTGGTGGGAACCGAGGAGAACCACCTGGCCCCACTCCTAGGCCCCCCCAATCCAGGTCGAATGGGAGGCCTGGTGAACCATCGGGCACAGAACAGGGCCCACTTTTACCATCATGGACAACGCAAAACCCTGTTGAGGGATGGACACCCTTGCCGTTATCTGCAACCCGCTGTCCCCTGGGGAAGGAGGGACAACACCGGCACACCCCCCCTTTTCAGAGGGGGGGCAAAAGACCGGACACCTAGGGGATTCGGGGAAGAAGAAGGTGCGGGGGCGGGCAATACGTGTGATCTCGGGAAGGGGCAATTGGGACGGTAGACGTAGGCCTGATGAGAGAAGGCGGAGGAGCCAAAGAGAGGCTCGTCCCCCTTCTGACCTACGATCTATCCCTAGGCACGCAGATGCGAAGTTCCCTACTACCTCTCCTCCAACCCTGATTCTGGCCAACACCAGGTCCGTGCGAAACAAGACCGGGACTATCCGGGACTTCCTCCTGGAGAGAGAGATCGACCTAGCCTGTCTGACAGAAACATGGCTCCAGGAGGGAGACGAGGTCGTTATGCACGAGGTGGCATCACCTGGGTTTGTGGCCAGTTATCAGATGAGGACAGAGAGGCGGGGGGGAGGGGTCGCCATCCTCAGCCGAGACACTTTTAATTCTAGGACGATTCCGACGGCGAACATTCCAGGGATGGAGTGTGCAGGCCTGGTGTGGGATCTTAGTGAGAGTGTAGCCTTCCTGCTGGTGTACCGTGCACCCAACGCACCGGCCGGGAGTCTACCTAAGCTGCTGGAGGTGGTCGCGGAGTGGGCATTGAGGTTTCCTAAGCTTATTGTCTTGGGGGACTTCAATGTCCACGCCGATACCCCCTCGACAGCGGCCGTGGACCTAGTGTCCACCATGGAGGCACTGGGACTCTCACTCTGTAAGACCGGACCCACGCACCAGGCCGGGCACACCCTGGATTTGATCTTCGCCGCCGGAATTAGCGTGACCCTAGCCTCCATAATGGAGGTTCCATGGTCGGATCACAGTGTCCTGGAAGTCCGGCTGGGAGTGGCTTCCCCTCCCGGTAAGGGTGCCGAACCTATTCTGGTTCGCCCGAAGAGACTTATGGAACCCACTAGGTTCCTGAATGCTCTAAGGGAGTGGGAACTTCCCAGCGACTCAGTCGATGGGCAGGTGGAATACTGGAATGCCAGTCTTTCCACGGCCCTGGATGAGATCGCCCCCAGGCGCTCTCTCCTCCCCCGCAGAAATCGCTCGCCTTGGTTTACCGAGGAGCTGCGGGCGATGAAGCGGAGGAAGAGACAGTTAGAGGACGTGTGGCGGAGTCTCCGTGACGAAGCGTCGAAATTAGCTTATAAACAGTTTAAAGAGGTTTACGAGCATGCTATCAAGGAAGCTAAAAAAGTCTTCTATTCTTCCTTGATAGAGTCGGCTAGCTCACGCCCAGCGCAATTGTTTAGGATAATTCGGTCTTTGACAGCAATCCCAACTGTCCCAAATGATAGGGGTTTGGCACCAACAGCTGAGGTTTTCCAGAGCTATTTTGCCGACAAGATTTCAACTCTCCGCCGGGACATTCCAGCCACTCTTGATACAGTTCGCGAACTCGAGACTCCGCCGCCACTCGGCGGGCCCACCTTCACCCGTTTCCAATTGCTGGACGCAGCAGCTGTCGACAAGTTGCTAGCTGCAGCTAGACCAACTACATGCTCCCTCGATCCGTGCCCCTCCTGGCTTGTTAGAGCGTGTCGGGAGGGGCTACGAGACCCCCTGGGCACGATCATAAATAGCTCCCTTGAGCAAGGAGTCTTCCCGGGGGGATTGAAAGAGGCAATGGTGAAACCGCTGCTGAAGAAGCCGAATTTAGATCCTTCGGCTCCCTCCAATTACCGGCCAGTTTCCAACTTGCCTTTCCTAGGCAAGGTAATTGAGAGGGCAGCAGCGGATCAGCTGCAGCAGTTCTTGGAAGACACAGCTGGACTTGATCCCTTCCAGTCCGGCTTCCGTATTGGGCACGGGACGGAGACCGTGCTTGTCGCCATTACAGACCAACTGCTCCGGGACTGGGGACAACGGGTGGAGGGGGGCGGGGAGGTCTCCGGGAGATCCCCACTTGACTGTGGGGTTCCCCAGGGGGCCATTCTTTCCCCCTTATTATTCAACGTGTATATGCGCCCCCTGGCCCAGCTGGCCCGCGACTTTGGTCTGGAGTGTTATCAGTACGCGGGTGACACCCAGCTTCTGCTGAGAATGGACGGCAGGCCGGACACCGTACCCGATTGTTTCCATCAGTGCCTGGAGGCCGTGACTGGTTGGCTGCGGGCTAGCCGGCTGAAGGTGAACCCGTCGAAGACGGAGATCTTGTGGCCTGGTCGGCCTGGGCGGGATGAGTGCCGGTTGCCTACCCTGGATGGGGAACGGCTTAGCCTGTCGCCTGTTGTTAAGAGCCTAGGTGTTCAGCTGGACCCCCTGCTGACCATGGAGACTCAGGTCTCCGCGGCCAGCAGGGCGTCATTTTTTCACCTACGACAGGCTAGGCGACTGGCACCCTACCTTTCCAGGGATGACCTGGCCACGGTGATCCAAGCGACGGTCATCTCGAGATTAGACTACTGTAACGCCCTCTACATTGGCCTTCCCTTGGCGACAGTTCGGAAACTCAAGCTAGTGCAGAATGCCGCTGCTCGCTTGCTGACGGGAACGTCGGTAAGGGAGCACATCACGCCCATTCTTCGGCAGCTGCACTGGCTGCCCATTGAGTACCGAATTGTTTTCAAGGTGTTGGTGTTAACCTTTAAGGCTCTACACGGCCTAGGGCCTGCGTACCTGAGGGACCGCCTTGCCCCATACATTCCCCCGAGATCACTACGTTCGGAGGAGATGAACCTGCTCCTGATTCCATCGGTCCGCACCTGTCACCTGTCTGCTACCACGCAAAGGGCTTTCTCTGTGGCGGCTCCGGTACTCTGGAACTCTCTCCCGGATGATGTTCGAGCCGCCACGGAGCTTATTCCGTTTCGCAGGGCCTGCAAGACCGCCCTGTTCAAACTGGCCTTCGGCTAGGCTAGCGAGCCGAACGTACTCATCTTCTTAACTGGCACCCTGGCTCAGGGAATGCTTCAGCATGTACATAATTTTATCTCGGGACCTTTGTTGTTTTTATGTTGTATTTTATTGTACGGCGACATGGATGTGACATGCCTGCCGAGTTTTTATGATGTTATCCGCCCCGAGCCTGCAGGGAGGAGCGGAATACAAGATGGAACAAATAAATAAATAAATAAATAAATTAACTTAAATGTTTATTTTAACTGTATGTTGTTTAAGGCATTGAATAATTGCCTATATGTAAAGCCGCCTTGAGTCCCCTTCAGGGTTGAGAAGGGCAGGTATAAGTACGGTAAAAAAATAAATAGTCTTCTAATGGGATACTGGGAGCTCTGGCGTGGACTGGTCCATGAGGTCATGAAGAGTCGGAAGCGACTGAACGAATGAACAACAACAATGGCATACTTAGTGCCCACTCCCTCCACTTTTCTTATTGTATCTTAAAATATTTTAAAGTATTTTACTTCAAGACTAGGCTTAAATATGACAACTTGCTTAATTGTTTCAAACTGGTTTTTAAAAATATTGTCACTGAGTAGCTTTTAGCTATATTCTTCTATTGTATGCTGTCTCGGGGGAAAAATAAGTAAATGAGGCAATCCAGGTTGATCATCTCTTCATCTTCCTGTCATGAATTTCACTTGATCCCAATAATTCCTTATTTTCCTCATTAGCTCACCCCCCTCAACTTTGATCTTACCTGGAGGTCTACATAGATGTCGGTGTGATTGTTTGTCCTCGCAGCCACACAGCTTGCAGGTGGCTCCGCTCCTTCAGAGTCTGGAAGCAGCCTCACCGATCCAGCCAAGGACAACGTTTGCAATGCTTCCTGGTAGTTCTTATAGGCACCAAATGGAACTGCCTCTTGGCAGGTGAGGTACACTAAGGACAGGCAGAGGGAGTTAAAGAGCAGCCCAGACTCCAGCAATCAAGGGTTACTAGCCAATATGAGGGAGAATTCAGATATGTTCTCTAAAGTGCACAATGAGTGTTTGCATATCCACCACTGATTCTGTCTTGAGCTCTTCTCTTTAATTGTAGGTGAGATTCTGATGAGATTCTCTTAGCTTTGTGCCATTGGTGGAAAGTAAGAATGGGGAGCATATATGCAGTATAATTTCCACAACACAATTTGAACTAGGGCTGAGGAAAAACACATAGCTGAGTGGTCTATTGGCATCCCACCATTCATACTCCACTCAGACCTTCTGCTAAACAAATGGAGGTGAAGGAACATGCTACAGGTGGGGTCGGGGTTAATGGACACAATTCTACTTGCTCCTCACATGGTCACTGAACTACCGTATTTTCCGGCATATAAGATAACTGGGCGTATAAGACGACCCCAAACTTTTCCAGTTAAAATATAGAGTTTGGAATATACTCACCGTATAAGACTACCCCTCTTCCAACGCATGCCAAATAACATTTTTAAAAGCATCAGATTTGATTTCAATGTGGTAATTTTTCTATTACTGTACCTCCTTCTCTGCCTCTCAGATCTTGCACCTGCGCACCTGCACCGCTTCACTGCAGTCTTCAGGAGCGAGACCTGAGAGGCAGAGGAGGAGGTACGGTAATAGGATACAAGGGGGGGCCAGACAGGTAAAGCAGATGTGCTTTTCTGGGCCCAGAGCCACTCTTTTTTCCATACCCTGGGCACCCCGGGTGCCTGCAGCTTGCTCCACCCTTCACTTACACCCTTCACCTCACCATCGGGACCGCATTAAGTCCACGAATCTTGATGAATTGATTTTCTTCTACCATACTTGTACAGCGTCGCCCTTAATGCTTTCATGCAGTTGCTGCATACGGCAGGAACGCAGCCACTGCCATTTTTGAGCTCCCCCCACCATATGCGGCAACCACAGATTCTCCAATCCAGATTGGAAGTTTCAGCACCCGCTCTATAAGACGACTCCCGGCATATAAGACGAGTCCTGGTGTATAAGTTGGCTCCCACATATAAGGCTACTCCCGCGTATAAGACGATTCCTATGTGTAAGATGACCCCTGACTTTTGAGAAGATTTTCTTGGGTTAAAAAGTAGTCATATACGCCAGAAAATATGGTAATACAAAATACTGAAAAGGGCGCAGGTGGAATCAGAATCAGAAAAAATCCACACTGCTGAAATTAAATCACTGCTCTGGTGAGAAACACCCCTTTATAGGGGTTTGTCCCAAAACTTCCCACAGTCAATGAGCTTGGTACATTTGCAAATCGCCCAGTCCTAGGGAAAAAATAAACAGTTTCTCAATCCAGACATATGAACAGCCTCACCTGTCGGCCGAGCTTTAGTAAGCTGATATGTCGCCCTTACATTACGCACTACTTTGATGACTTCCTGCACCAAGAAAAAGTTCGCCTCTTCCTCAGGATGACACCAATGAGCCTGGAAATAATGGAAGAAATGAGACACATGTGGCAAGATATTTTCTAGTTGCTTTGAGTCAAATTCCCAAATCTACTGTAGTTTATAAAATTATAAATACAAGAAGTCCACTGATGATCTATATATATAAAGGAGACGCGGTCGTGCAAAGTCGTATATAGGCAACGAAACTATAAGTCGCAGAAACACCAAACTAAAGAACTGACTGGCCCTGACCACGAGGTACAGACAACAGTCAAAACACCGGACCAAACTACCTCGCAACACCCTAAAACACCACCCCTAAAAAATAACAACGGAAATCCCACCCCGGCCTCTCCGCTGCCAGCACGAACGTTTGGAACGTTCGCACATGGCAGCCAGAGCACAGCGGCCCTATTCCACAGACCACACAGCCGGCTCTTAAAACCACCCCAAAAAGCCCGCGAAAAACGGCTCTCAATCCCCCTCCCTGATCTCAGGCAAAAACCCACCCCAAAAAAGCCCGCGAAAATGGCTCTCCAATCCCCCCTGATCTCAGGCAAAAAACCCACCCCAAAAAGCCCGCGAAAATGGCTCTCCAAACCCCCTGATCTCAGGCAAAAAACCCACCCCAAAAAGCCCGCGAAAATGGCTCTCCAATCCCCCCCTTATCTCAGGCAAAAAAACCCACCCCAAAAGCCCGCGAAAAACGGCTCTCCAGTCCCCCTCCTGATCTCCGGCTGCCCAGGGTGGTGTCTCCCGCTGCCGCCGATGCCACAGCCGCGCCCACTCGCGCCTCCCCCGCCGCCCATAGCAGCAGCCGCGGCAGCAGCAGCCGCGGCAGCAGCAGCAGCCGCGGCGCCAGCAGCGAGACGCACGCGCGACTCCCGACCCTGGCGTCCCACCCGCAGCCCCCCCCAGCCTGCCCGGGAAGCGGCCCCGCGGCACCGAGGCCCAGGAGGAGGCCCCTCCTTCCTCCTCCTCAGCCCCTCCTTCTCCGCCTCCTCCTTCCACCGCCCCCTCCGTTGGGGGCGGCGGGGACGGAGGGAGAGAGAAAGAGAGACAGAGGGAGGGAAAGAAGGCAGGGTGAAAGCCAGGCCCACCCAGCCACCCACTCGAGGGATCCTGAGGTAAAGACCCAGGCCCAGGAAGGCGCCTCCCTTCCCCTCTCTCCCCAGCCAAGGTGGGATCCTCACCAGGGCAAAGGAGGCGGCGTTGGCTTCTGCTCTCCTTCTCCTTCTCCTTCTTCCCGGGCCTGGGAGCCGGCGAAGGTGGAGGAAAAGGCTGGGCCCAAGCCGGGAAAGGCAGGCCTCAGGAAAGCCATGCCTCCCCCTTGGCCCCGCCCCTCTGTGGATTCCATAGGCCCTGCCCTCTCAGTTACCTCCGTTGGCCCCCCCTCCATCGGCCCCTCCCTCCCTTGGTTCCAGTGACCCCGCCCCTCCGTTGACTCCACCCCCTAGAGAAGGAAAAGCTGTGCTGCAGAGCTTTTTATTAACCTTCTCCAAGGCCCTTCCTACTAGGTATATAAATATTATATTTATTATGCTATGATTTATATTATTATTGTATTTATTATACCATTATTATTTCTATTACTGTTATATTTATTGTACTATTATGTATATTAATCTTACATTTATTATACTTTTATTTATATTACTAATATCAATTATATTATTTATATTATCATTATATTTATTATACTACTATTATATTTATTGTAATATTATTTATATTACTATTATATTTATTATACTATTATTTATATTACTATTACAAAATTATAATATTATTTACATTACTGTTATATTTATTATACTACTATTACATTTATTGTAATATTATTTATATTACTATTATATTTATTATACTTCTCTTACTATTATTTATATTACTGTTATATTTATTATATTTCCCTTACTATTTATATATTTACTATACTATTATTTATACTATCATTACATTTATTATACTATTACTATTTATATTACTATTATATTTATTCTTTTATTTATATGACTATTATATTTATTATATTTCTCTTACTATTATTTCTATGACTATTAGATTTATTTTTATATTTCTCTATTATTAATATTACTGTTATATTTATTATACTACTATTATATTTATTGTAATATTATTTATATTACTATTATATTTATTATACTATTATTAATTATATTACTATTACATAAATTATAATATTATTATTTACATTACTGTAATATGTATTATACTACTATTATATTTATTGTATTATATTTATATCACTATTATACTTATTATACTATTATTATAGTATTATACTATAAAATTATATTTATTATATTTTTAAAAATATTATTTACATTATCATAAATAAAAAAATATTTATTATTTATACTACTATTATATTTATTGTAATATTATTGATATTGCTATTCTATTTACTATACTATTATTATCTATATTACGATTATATTTATTACATTTATAATACTATTATTTACATTATCATAAATAAATAAATATTTATTTATTTATTTGCAGTATTTATATTTCGCCCTTCACACCCCACAGGGGACTCAGGGCGAATTACAATGTACATATACATGGCAAACATTCAATATAATATATTGTATATACATATTATATTGATACTGTTATAATGCTATACAATATAATACTACTACTAATAGATCAGAGTGAAGGGCAGGGCTGGGAAGGCAGTTCCATCTTCCCTCCATCACTGTGCATATAATATAATATATTGTATATACATATAATATTGATACTATTATAATTTCATACAATATAATACTAATAATAATATATTATAATTATATATTTTGTATTACGGTATAATGTTATAGTCCTATATATATATATATATATATATATATATATATATATATAAAGAGAGCTGTCATCCTAAGTAGCCTATAGACAGCAAAACCACACAAGGCAGACACACCAAATCAGCCCACATACACACAAAACCCCACAAGGTATGTTTACCACCCAAAAAATAAAATTAAAATTAAACAACATGACCAAAAATACAAAAAAACAATTGAACTACAACTTCCATAATCCCCCATGCCACCGCCCACTGGCAGTTTAGAGTGTCGGAATGCTGATGGTGCTGGCCAATTAGAGGCATTATGCAAATACAACCTCAGTTAGAATGTAGAGGCAGAGAGCCACCCCCTCTGGCAGTTTAGAGTGTCGGACTGTTGGTGGTGCTGGCCAATTAGAGGCATTATGCAAATACTCCTTCAGTTAGAATGTAGAGGCTGGGAGCCACCCCCCTCTGGCAGTTTAGAGTGTCGGAATGTTGGTGGTGCAGGCCAATCAGAGGCGTTATGCAAATAATCCCACAGTGGAAACCAATCAGAAAGCTGGCACATATCCACATACATACAAACATTCACTTTGTTGTCCCAGGCCTGGGAATACAGTGGGACAGGACTACCATACAACAAAAGGAAGATACAAATCCCAACTCATCCTGAGCAAACTGCTAAAGGTCTTTTAATGTTATCAACAAGAGGCAAAACGGCCATCTGTCAAGAGTCCTTTGATTCTGCTTTCCCACCATGTGGGTAGAAGAGGTTAGCCACAGAATATGGCACAGCAACGCGTGCACGGGTCAGCTAGTTTCTTTATAAAAGAATGGGAACAATTTCTATTATTCATATAGAAAAAGGGGAATGTTAAAACTCTGGCAGAATTTGAAGACTGAAACATAATAATAATATAAGGTAGAATGAAGAAACTTGTAGAAAATGATAGATTGGATTGTAACAATTTTTTCACTTAATATCTTTGAGGTGAGAAGTGGGAAGACTATTTTAATATTTTATTATTATTTTGATTATTATTTTGCAATGGGGAGAGTGGGGAAAGTAGTTTAAATGGATGCATATTGCAATGTAAGTCAGAGAGAGGAAAATTGCTGTCTTTATAAATTGTACAATAATATTTATATTGACGGAAAAATAATAAACAAATAGATTAAATTGATTTTTAACTATAGTTTGTATAGTAAGCGAAATTCAGAATATGATGAATAATGAAGAAACACATTCGGTAAAGAGATGTTTACACAGCAAGCCACAAAATGGACCTCAGCTTGTTAATACCGGCTATAAACACATTACAGCATGTATTAACAGATAATAGGCCCCTTGGTGGCGTGGTGGGTTGAACTGCTGAGTTGCTGAACTTTCTAACCAAAAGGTTGGTGGTTCAAATCCAGGGAGTGGAGTGAGCTCCCACTGTTAGGCCCAGCTTCTGCCAATTTAGCATTTGGAAAACATGGAAATGTGAGTAGATCAATAGGTACCGCTTCAGCGGGAAGGTAATGGTGCTCCATGCAGTCATGCCGGCCACATGACCTTGGAGGCATCTACGGACAACACCGGCTCTTTGGCCTAGAAATGGAAATGAACACACTCCCCAGAGTCAGACACAACTAGACTTAATGTCAGGGGAAACATTTACCTTTATAAACATATTGACATATCAATTTCCTCCACAGTTTAACTCATTTCTCCTTTTACTTGACCCACCAGGTGCTCTTTGCTGGGGTATCTGGCCACACAGATGCTGGGAGGAGACCGGGAGCTCTTCTTGGGAAGTCGCTGCCATAGCTCCTCTGTGAGGAAAGGCATAAAGGGAGACAGGAGGCGCAGAGCCAAGTCCACACAGCTGTACAAAGTCTGGCGGGTGGCTAGGAGCCGAGATGGATCCCCACTCCTCAATATGGGTTTTACAGATTCCTGCGTAGGAAGTGACAGCAAACTTTGCATGAAATGAAAGGACAAAGAGGGAGACAAAAGCCTGTAGATATGCTTACTCAGTTTTGCCTTCAGTGAAAATCCAAAATCCCCATAGTCCCTGAAATATAGCCTTTTCCTCCTCCTTTTCTTGATGTCTCTGCTTTCAAATATTAAATAAAGGGTGTTCAACCAGATGTTCTGGACAATAAGTCACACAATCCCTTACTATTGGCCATGCTGATTGTGTCTGATGGAAACTGTAGGCCGAAATAACTAAAGGATCAAATGAAGCTTGTAGGCAGCTGGATTAGCAATTAAGCATATGTTTAGGACATTGAGAGAAAGGGACTGAACAGAAATTTCCCAATGTTAGATTTACCAGGTACGATACAGTACAAAACTGAAAGTGGTGTAGCTGAACCAAGTTCCACAAAAAGGTTCCCACATTAAAAGGCTTTGCAATAAGAAACAAGTAGGAAAAACTTTTCAAAATTACATGAAGTGGAAGTATTAAAAAAAACACCCAATGTTATTTTCCATCCTTTTGAATTTTTAAAAAAAATCTATTTTATGGTATATTACTGATTATATTTTGAATTAAGATATATATCAAGATGCCAAAATAAAGATTATTTCCCATCCTTTTGAAATACAAAAATTATTTCATGGTATATTACTGTTTATATTTTGAACTAAGATATATACAAGGATGCCAAAATAATTTAAAGTGCTTAGCGTCTATAAAGGTCGCACTCCTGCCCTGCATTTTGCTACAGGCATCTGGAAGCGGAACCCCTGGGAACCTTACCAAGTAGACATCACAAAAATCACACAGCCAGAAAAGATGAACTGAAGACGCAACAGAATGCAATTCATATTCCTCAAACCAGCGAGCACAGTCTACTGCTGTGTGATAGCAACGGCTGAGGATCCACTTATCCATTGGGGAGTTAGGGAAGACCTGGAAGATTGACATAAAACAGTGGCAATAAAGCGTCAATTGTGTGGAATGTTTATCCCAGCTTTTTTCATGGAACTCAAAGCAGCCTCAATAACAGGTACACTTTCCATCTAGCCCAATAATGGGCAAACTTCAGCTCTCCAGGTGTTTTGGACTTCAACTCTCACAATTCCTACTGGCTATTAAGAACTGTGGGAGTTGAAGCTCAAAATACTGAGAGGGCTGAAGTTTGCCCGTGCCTGACCTAGCCACTGACCAGTTCCCAAGTCCTACTTAGCTCCACCAAGATTGCTGCATCATTCCCCATAGAATCATAGAGTTAGAATAGACCACAAGGGCCATCCAGTCCAACCTCCTCCTGCCATGCAAGAACATTCAATCAAAGCACCCCCAAAAGATGGTCATCCAGCCCCTGCTTTAAAACTTCCAGAGAAGGAGACTTCTTCAAACTGTACGCTGACACTCACTCCCTCCCACTTTCTGTGTGAGCTTCAAGTAACCATAATTGCTTCAACCATTTCCAATTACCTCCTCTGGATCCAGTGGGTTAAATCCTTCTCCCAAGGCTGCCAACGTGAACTTCATGGCATTCCACACCTTGTTGCAAAAGCGATTGGCATTCTCCACTGTGGCTACATCCAGGTTAATGCCATTGCCTGATATAAAGCAGTGGGATTAATTACAGTACTTACGTATTCTAATGAAATATGTAACTGGCACTCTCTTTGTTTCCGATTAGTGCTAATGTTTCTTATTTTGTTTTATAATTGTACTATTATGTTAGTAAAGGTAAAAGTTTTCCCTTGAGATTAAGTCTAGTCGTATCTGACTCAGGGGGTGGTGCTCATCTCTATTTCCAAGCTGAAGAGCTGGCATTGTCTGTTACCTTCCCGCCTGAGCGGTACCTATTGATCTACTCACATTTGCATGTTTTCGAACTGCTATGTTGGCAGAAGCTGGGGCTAACAGTGAGAGCTCACCCCACTCCCCGGATTAGAACCACCAACCTTTCGGTCAGCAAGTTTGCGGGGTCAGCAGTTTAAACCGCTGCACCACCAGGGGCTCCTATTATGTTGACTTCACCTAAAAACACATTTCCATCCAACCTTTCAATTCAAAGCACCAAAATCAACTGTAAAAAATATTTTATTCTATAATTCTGTACATAATTTCTAAATATGGATGCAAATACATAAACCACACCTCAAACTCAAAATATAGTCATTTTCTTCCCCAGCTTAATCTACCACATAGGTTTGCTTCAGGTGTACCTTAGGACCATCCCACATACACCAAATTAAATCTCTTCAAGAAACAATGAGGTAACTATGTGATAACATTATGTAACACCATTGTTGCTCCTGGGTTATAAATGGCATTTCCTAATTGGTTCTATTATTAAAATCATGGAAAAAGTTTATTAAACTGCAAAAAACTTTTTGTGGGACATTCTGCAGCACATTTTGCTATGGTTTTTCAATGAATATCTCATGAGTCTCAACCAATTCGACATAGTTTGTGACAGCAACAAAAACAAAGTTTCTGGAGTATAATAACTACTTTCAAAGTAAGTACCACACAATTAGACAGGAAATAACACTTCCAAACCAGGAACAGGGTTTTTTTTTCAAATGTTGTTACACAGTGTAATCAATCATATATAATCATTAAACCTTTTCCGATTGTTGTGTGTCTTCAATTAGTTTCTGAGTCATGGTGACAGTGTTTTCTTGACAAGATTTTTTAGAGGGGATTTGCCTTTGCCATCCTCTGAAGCTGAGAGAGTGTGACCTGCCAAAAGGTCACCTGGGAGTCTTCATGACTCAGCAGGGACTTGAACCCTGGTCTTTCAGAGTCCTAGACCAATGCTGAAATCATGTTGGCTCTCAAAGAACTACGGACAGATATTTCAAATCAACTTCACACCAAGTCAAGGGTGAGTTTCATTAACAATGGGGATCGACTACAACCTGTCATATTTATTTCACTCTTGCCAGCCACTTCCTTCTTCTCCTGTCAACTAGAAAGGAGATTGGAAGGAGAAAGACCCAACTTCTCACCTTGTGCGCAATATGTGCAGAGGGCAAACCTCAAAGCATCTGTGCCACACTCGGGAATTCCTTGAGGGAAATCTCGCCGCTGGAAGGGAACAGAGACAGAAGGTGGTGAGGACACTCAGAAGTAACAGAAGTGGATGAGGAGGGTGGCGTCAAGAAATGGGTCACTCTCACCTGGCCTTCCACGGCAATGGCAACCTCTCTTGGATCCAAATTACTACTTCGCAGCTTTTCCTGTAAAATCTAAAATAGGAAAGCAAATTCAGGATAATTGAGAACTGAGAAGTAATAAGAAGAAACCTACAACTCTATTAATTTTCCACTAGTTCCACAACCTTATTCATTTTACATGACATCACAACCAGCCAATTATTCTGTACATGGAGTGAGACGTGAGAGAAGATGGCTTGTCTTTAAAATCTCATCTTTTGAACTATTCTTAATGAGGTAGATTTATAAAGCTCATGCTTGGATAGCAAACCTCAGAAATAAGTGATCTAAAAACTGTGAGTGGCGACTAATACAATTGTGCAGCTTTGTAGGAGCAGCACACTCATCTGTCTCTAGAGATGGAGGTATGGCCCTGCGGCATGAGATTGCTTTTCCTAGACCAGGGGTGTCAAATTCATTTTCATTGAGGGAAGCACCAGCCTTATGGTTGCCTTCAAAGGACCATTGAATCCATGGACGAAAAACCTATGGATAAAGAGAGTCAACTATATTTTTTTACGTAATAGAGCTCTTTGTTTTGAATGACAACTCCAATCTTTTGATTATCTGCCATGCGAGCAGGGGTTAATGGGAGTTGCAACCCAACAGCACTTGTGACTCTGAGGTTGGGAAAAGGTTAGGGATTTTAAAGTCAGACGTCCTATCCACAAGACTTATATCAAAATTCAAACTCTAAACTGACAAAATGGTCTGGCGCCAGTGTACCTAAGGGACTGCCTTATCCCATATTATCCCACTAGATCCGTATGCTCTGAGGCACAAAATCTCCTGGTGGTTCCAAGTTCTAAGGCAGGGGTGCTCAGGAAGTCGATCGCGATCGACTAGTCAATCCTGAGGCCATATGAAGTTGATCCCAGCCGGATGGGGCGATTCTGCCAAGCGCGCGCGCGTGCACTCGCCATTGCGCGCACCCGGGAAGGGGATCCTCCTTGCCTGCGCATGCACTCTCTCTCAATCTCTTCGCCACCTTCCTTTCGTGAAGCAGGAAGGCCCCATCCTGTCCTGCTTCCTGCGTGCGCAGCAGGCCCCTCCCATGCATGCATGGGAGGGGCTTGCTGCACACGCAGGAAGCAGGGCGGGATGGGGACTTCCTGCTTGGCAAACGCAGCGGTGAAGAGATGGAGAGAGCATTCGTGGGCAGGCAAGAAAGAAGCCCTGCGCGGACAGAAGGCGGCAGCAGGAGCATGGGCGCACGCACGCGCACACCAGGTGATCTTTTTAACTTGTTTGTTCATATAGTGGCTTGCATGCTGAAAAAGTGTGGGCACCCCTGTTCTAAGGCATATCATCTGACTGCAACACGGAGAACGGCTTTTTCAATCATAGCCCCAATCCTCTGGAACGCGCTGCCCTCCGAAGTCCGTGCCTGGAAAGACACTACTGTTCCAGCAAGCCTTTGGGTCTTAAGATTGTTGGCCTCTCTTGCTGTTGTACATGCTATTCCATTGCCGTTGTTTTAATTTGATAACATGGTTTTAATGTGACGTTTTTATTGTTTGTTACATTTGTATGTGAGCCGCCCCGAGCCGGCTGGGAGTGGCGGCAAACAAGTTTGAATAAATAAATAAATAAATAAAATGGAACAAACTGCAGCCTTCCAGATCGTTTGAGCTCTAGTCATGATGTTTAAAGATGAGGATACAGGAGTTGTAGCCTCACAACTGGAGGGTCAGATAAAATAACATGGTGGGCCAGATTGGGCACACAGGCCTTGCAATTGACACATCTGTCATAGATAGTGTCAGGATCTGGGATGCTGTAAGTTTTTCAGGCTGTATGGCCATGATAGATCTGGAGAGATCTCTCCTAACATTTCAGTCTATCAGCCAGGGACTGGCGGCTTCAGTTCTCTGCCATAAGGAAGGGGGGAGGGAGGCTGGGTACAGTTGGGGATATCTGTTTTGTGAGGGAAATTGAAATTGCTGTTAACTGTGGGCATAGTGTTTGGCCACTAGAGGGTGAATGGGAGTTGGGCTGATATATACAGGAGGTTTGAGCGGGAAAACCTTAGAACTGTCTTTTTAGGATTGTAGAAAGAAGGAATAAACCATTTGTCTCCAGCGTTTCATTGTTGTGAGCTTGATTTTAACTCCAAGATCTCCCAGAGTCTGACATGCGTCTTACATAGTTTCACTTTGTACTGCAGGGAGCTCTCCCTGCAGGAAACTACCATGTCAGGTAGAGAATCAGCTAAAATATCTCCTGCTTTAGCATAGTAGGGATTCTGGAGGTTGTGGATAAGTGGGAAGCAAAACTGTCACCATAATTACCGATGCCCAACGACGGTTTGAAGTGGCAGTGCACAAGAAAAGATGCAGCACAAAATGCTGCTACTTGTGTAGAATACTTCTAGGTTGCAAGGCTAGCATGTCTACCCCAAAATACATATTATTATTGCAGGGAAGCCAGAGGAATATCAAACTGCAATCAAAGACAGATTAATTTAAATTGATGCTCCTAAATTCCATTACACGGAAGAAGCCCTATAATCAAAAGTATCTGAATCTAAAACAATATAGATTTTGTATACTTTTATCTGAGCCTCTAAACCAACATGTTAGTGTGTAGGTGTGTCATGCAAACATTAAAAAAAACCCCTCAGAGTTTATGTGATACAAGCAATAAATCATATAATTTTAAAATATAAATGAAAGGTTTTCATGATATATGTTTCATCTCCATACATTTCATTATTACAATTTATGTATGTCTTTGTATGTTTTATCAGAGATTCATTTAATTTCTGGTTTGCTAGTAAAACTAACTTACTGTGTTGTTGTATTAACTGAGTCCTAAAGCCCTCGGTGGTGCAATGCGTTAAACTGCTGAGCTGCTGAACTTGCTGAGCTGCTGAACTTGCTGACCTGAAGGTCATCAGTTCGAATCCATGGGACAGGATGAGCTCCCGCTGTTAGCCACAACTTCTGCCAGCCTAGCAGTTCAAAAGCATGCAAATGTGAGTAGGTCAATAGGTACCTCTCCGGTGAGAAGGTAACGGCGCTCCATGCAGTCATGCCAGTCGCATGACCTTGGAGGTGTCTACGGACAATGCCGGCTCTTTGACTTAGAAATGGAGATGAGCACCAATCCCCAGAGTCAGACCCGACTGGACTTAATGTCAGGGGAAAACCTTTACTAAATCCCCGGTACTCTCTTTGAGAAAGAAGTGCTGAGGGCTTTAGGACTAAGGTAGAAAAGTACTTGTTCTAATCATCTGAGCAGGAAGTACCTGCAAAGGAGCCCCATGGATAACATCAAGAGGATCAATCACATTCCCAAGAGATTTACTCATCTTTCGGCCATGAGCATCACGGACCATTGTGTGAAGGAATACCTAAAAAAGAAAGAAAATCAAAGAGAACAAGATACAAGTCTATGCTGGAAATCTTCAGTACAAAACCAGAATCATACTTATAATATCCCAAAGCACATAATTTATTAACTAAAGCAATGGTTCCCAACCTTTGGTCCTCCTGGTGTTTTGGACTTCAACTCTCAGAAATCCCTGCCATTTTGCCAGCTGTTAGGAATTGTGGGAGCTGAAGTCCAAAACACCTGGAGGACCAAAGGTAGATCCTGTCTTTTGAATCAAAACTGGCACTCAAGGCAAAAATCAGTATTCTTAAGAAAATTAATATAAGAATTTAGAACTTGGTAGGAGATGCAAGATCACAGAAGTCAAAGGAGCGGCAAGGATTAATTCATATACACTATTAAGAAACTGCAGGATACACAGCTGTGTTCAGTTCACTCAAATTTGTAATGTAGCAAGAAACACTGATCTAAAACTATTTGTTGTCAAGTGACTTCAAGTTGTTTCATCCTATCACATAGTTTTCTTGTCAACATTGTATATTGTTATGCAGAATGTTTTTAATTGTATTTTTTATGAATGTGTGGCATCAAATTATTGCCAATCTGTAACCCGCCTTGAGTCGTCTTAAGGCTGAGAAAGGCGGGCTAGAAATACAGTAAGTAAATAAAAAATACATAAACATTTGTTCAGAAGGGATTTGCCTCCACTTTCCCTAAGACTGATAAAATGTGACTCCCTTGTCACATTTCCATTGTTGAGTGAGGATTCAAACCTTTGCCTCTAGAGTTATAGTGCAGTAAACTACAAAACCAAGATAGCACAATAAAAATAACTATCTAACTGGCTCCAATCTCAAGATACCAATCCTAAAAGCTTCACTGCCTAATAAAAATAACTATGAATTTTAGCTAACTTGGCTTCAATGGTAAAGACCAGCGCGTCTCTACTATGCCCCAGGGGTGAGTAACTGACAAAGACACTGGATTTCTGTAGTGGCCCCTGGCATCCAGCTCAGGGCCGCATCGGCCCCAGCCACCTGAGAAAACTTGGCTCTTCTGCCAGGCTGTTGAGTTGTTTTCCTAACATAACCATCCGGGCCACCCAGAAGAATAGAAGGTCACTTCCTGTTTCCAAGAGGCTGTTAGGATAAAATTGCTTGAGATCTTCCATCTGTAAGGAAGATAGGGACAACCCAAATATTATCACATGACCATTACATCTCCAACACGTCTCTCTTTATATCTGTTTTGAAACATTTTCTGATGAGAAAAACAACTGAGCTATGCTAAATAGTTACATTTCCCATTCTGACTGTAAAGGATGCTACTGGATATAGCAATACGCAAGAATATTAACCTCTTGGATGCCTGTTTAGAGGTGCATAGTTCTTTGAAAGAAGACAACATATTCCTTAACAGATAAAAGTATAATTTACATAGTTGAAGATTATAATTATAGAGAAGCCTGTTAGAAAGTTGCAAAGACAAAAAAAACAAAGTTTTATACAAGTGTAACATCTAACTTGCCATATATCTTAGGAGCTCAATGCAATTGTTTTATGAAAAAATTAAGTAGCCTGAGGTTGAGGAAAATTTTTAATGATGTTCATTGTAATTTATTAATCTGTTTAATTTTTGATATGAATTGTGTGTTATTTTTTCCTTTATTTTGTTATTTGATGAGCCATGGTAGCACAGCAGGTTAACCTGCTGCGGTAGCACAGCTGCGGAAAATCTGCTGACCAGAAGGTTGGCAGTTTGAAGCTGTGAGTCGGGGTGAGCTCCCAGTTGTCAGCCCAGCTACTGCCAACCAAGTAGTTTGAAAGCATGGAATGCGAATAAATCAATAGCTACCACCACGGTGGGAAGGTAAAAGGGCACCCCATGCAGATATGCAGGCAACACAATCTGAAATCAATATGTCCAGAAAATAACCAGTTTTTCCACAAGGGGAGCCTACATGTTTGTACACCCATAACTGCCTAAAGATTAAACAGCCTAAAGATTAACACAGGGCCTGCTTGTTTTCCCATAACGAATATCCAAAATATCCTCCCGAGGTAAACTTACATTATGGGGCCAGCCCAGTGCAGCAAAAGGGAAGAGGCCGGAGGAGAACCAGGTATCTAAGACATCAGCATCTAATAAAATGAAAAAGCAATCACAAAATCTTATTCGAAATATGAGCCTCGGGGAACAAAAATAAGAGTAGCTTAAAATGGTCAGAACTTGAGAAAAAAATAACGCTTGGATTTTTATTTCAACTCTTAGAATTTTTCTGTTGTATTGTCAGTGACCATGCTGGTTTAGAAATTCTCAACATTGTAGACAGAAAGCTCTGTTTTTATATTGTTACCTTCAAGTTCAAGTTGTCTGTATCCTGTTGCCTTACCTCTCACCAGCACCAGATCCTTTTCCGATTTTCCCAGCATGCCTGCTGCTTTTCTCTGAGCTTCTGCTTCTGTTCTAGCCACTACCCAGGATCCATCGCTCTCCTCCTGTTACAATCAAGGACAAAAATTAAGTTCAGATGAAATTGTGAGCAAGGCTGGAAGAGGTAGAGTCTATCCCTGTCCAACAACCATGTTGTGCTATAGTATATAGTTGGTACAGATTCTGATAGACAAACACTCACCTCTTCAATGCCAGATGACCGAGAAACAGTGACTCGATAGGCTGGAATCTGATGACCCCACCAGAGCTGGCGAGAAATACACCAGTCGCTATGAAAGAAAAAAATCAAGTAAGATCATCAAGATTTAAGAACATAAATTGAACCGATATAGATTGAACCAATAAAGGGGACCAGTGTGATATAGTAACTAAACATGTATTTTGGGAGGTCCATGTTCAAATTCTCAGTAACACCATGAAACTCACAGGATGACTTGAATCTCTCAGCCCCTGGGCTACCTCACAAGTGATGATGAGAGAACACGTTTCCTACCTTGAACTCCCTGGATAAACTACCAAACACACTCAAAGCAGCTAACAACACTGGTAGCTTCTTGCTTATTGTCAGCACAGTATAGTGGACAGGAATGAAAGACAGGGAAAAAGAGACATGACCTCAGGTCCCTTCTGAGCCACGCTGAATACTGGATGGCTTTGAACAACTCACTCTTCATCTTTTCCAAATACCTCAAAGAGCTATTGTAATGCAATTCATGTGAAATAATGGGTAATAGGAAGGAGGACAGAGACTAGAAGTTTTTTGGATTGCAGTTCTCAGTATTTCCCTGGCAGTTATCTTAACAAGCAATCGTCTCAGATTTTTTTTGAGTGTGTGTTTTCTCTGGCTGAGACCCCGGGAGACACAAAATGTACATGCTACATACATTTATTTATTTATTTATTCATTCGGTTTTATATTCCGCTCCTCCCTGCAGGCTCGGAGAGGATCACAACGACATTCGATAAAAACATGTACAACAACAATGCTAAAAGACCACAAGGGTTACAGATTCAAAAACTCATAAACATGGTCATACAATAGATTTCTTAGCCAAAAGCGAAAAACTCTTTTCCAAGGGATCGCGCGGGTATCGGTTTTGATAATAATTACAACTGCAATATACTGGCAACTACTACACAAAAACTCTTTTCCAGGACAGGTTTTGATCCCTTAGATAGCGACACCAGTTGGAATAAACAATATTATGTTAATCGACCAAGATCAAAAGTGAAATGTGACTTCTCTTGTTTGTATGCAGGAGAAACTGAAAAACTGTTTGAACTAGCCCTTTGCAAGAGGACTGGTCCATTAAAGGGTAAGCATTCAGATCAAGAGATTTAAAAGATGGGGAGAGAGGTGGGACTACCTTTTTCTTACCCGGTACTCAAGAGCCAAGTCTTCCAGGTCTTCTTATGAAATTCAGGCATTAACTTCAAGCAACCAGATTCCACAGCCTGAATGAAGAAACAAATAAAACAGAGGCTAACTCAATGCAGAGTTATTCAAAATCTTGGAAGGAGGAGTGACTCCATATGAATGTTTGAAATAAACATATTTTTTTGTGTGTGTCAGGAGCAACTTGAGAAACTGCAAGTCGTTTCTGGAGTGAGGGAATTGGCCATCTGCAAGGACATTGCCCAGGAGACGCCCGGATGTTTTACCATCCTGTGGGAGGCTTCTCTCATGTCCCTGCATGAGAAGCTGGAGCTGACAGACAGGAACTCAGATTTGAACTGCTGATCTTTTGGTCAGCAGTCCTACCAGCACAAGGGTTTAACCCACTGCACCACCAGGGGCTGCACTCCACCAGGGGCTCCACTAATAAACATAATGATAATGATAATATTTTGTACTGCAGCTCCCATAATCCCTGCGTCCCAAACTAAAATATCATATGGAAGATTCTGGTAGCTATAATCAAAACAACAACAAGAGAAATACTGGATGGCCATCTGTCAGGGGTGCTTTGATTGCGATTGTCCTGCTTCTTGGCAGGGGATTGGACTGGATGGCCCACAAGGTCTCTTCCAATTCTATGATTCTATGATCCTATGAAATCAAACAATAGATTCCTGCAATCTTAACATGTGCAAGCATCCCCCTGTGCTTTAATTTTGCTTCATGCCTTCTAGAGGCTCAGTCAAAGAAAGACAGAAAAAATTAAGGATTTGGAGAATTACCTCTAAGGCCTTATGAGCCATTGCTTCACACCGGAGAAACCACTGGTTCTTTAGAAGAATTTCAATCACATCTCCTGAGCGACTGTGATGACAGAAAGAGAAGGACGAAGGAAATCAGTCTATATTTCCTAGCTGCATTCCAGTTTGCAAAAGACATGTGCCTCTCAAACTTGAGTGGGAGTCAAGGTTGAATCTGGCCGCCCTGAGGTCTTAGTGTGGCCCCTTGAAGTTCTTCCGATGGGGGCATCCCCTTCCCCACTACACAATCACTGGGGGTTTCCCAGATATAGTATGCCCCCTCTTTCTAAAAAGGTTGCAATGTCTCTTCTCAAGATGAAATACTGGAAGTAAGAACTTGAAGCTAAAAATATGCAAGGATTTTGGAATTTCTTCAAAATGGAATGCGGATTTTGGGATGAAAAGGTTCACCATCCTTGTTATAACATTTGACATTTGCACTCATTATAAAGTGACAACAAAAAATAGATGCCTGATCTAAGAAGCACGTAGTCTGACGATTGTCTACAAAGGAAGATATTCTGAAGCAAAACTTTTTGAAGCAAAATCAGTCGCACAAATGCTGTATGGAGCCCAGCTTGGACCCTTCTCAAATTATGCCCCACTAGAGCGTGTCCAATCGAAATTCCTAAGAGCGGCTCTACAGGCTCCCAGATGTGTCCCTAACGCTAACCTGCGATTGGAGACAGGCTTCGTGAAAGTGGAAGCGAGAATATGGACAGCTATTCTCAATTACTGGCTACACCTATGCTTCTCCCCATGTGGTCTTGCCCCCCTCATCATGAGAGACGACTTCCAGTCCACATGGATTAAAACTGTAACAGCAAAGATCGCAACGCTAGGTTTCTCCCAAGGACAATTGCTAAGCATGAGATGGGACCAAGCCAAGGATCTCATTAAGCAACGGATCCTGGACATAGAGCGCTGGCAATCCGACCTCAGCCTGTTCCCCAGCCTTCATTGTTAGTGAAGGCACTAGATACCTCTCTGCCCCCATGGCATACCTAACAGACCTGATGAGGTGCCCAAACACCGAAGGGCTTTTACCCTGGCAAGATGCCATGCCCTCCCATCGGCTGTATTGGAGGGAGGTACCTCAGAAGACCCCCTTCAAGCAGAGACTATGCCCCTGTGGGTCTGGTCATGTGGAAACAACTGAGCACGTGCTTCTTCAATGCATGTTCTACAGAGATCTTAGATCCAATCTCATTGGACCATGGCTTTTAAAGTACCCGGGGCGCAGTGAAAGATGTTATTCCACCCTGCTGTTTCGGACTCTAACACTGCAATGACTTACAGTGTTGCTAAGTTCTGTGCTGCTGCCCTTAATATCAGACGGGTGATGATTGACATCGTAAGGCAACAATATCCTGTCTTTTAAAATATATTTTTATACTGATTTCTAGTCTGATTTTAAATAACTGTTTACTGGGGAGTTGTCCTTCTCCTCTTAGGGCGCTTGTGCCCGCTTTGTGCTGGTCTGTGACCGTAATAAAGTTTTGATTGATTGAAATGCACTGATTTATTTGCAGAGGAATTAATTTCCCACAGTTCACTAAAGATAACTTTTTACACATGTACCAGTTTCCCATTTACTCACATAAGTAGAAATATTAAAAATTATATAAATAAATTTATATAATTTATATAAATAGCATTTGACTCTGGTGCAACTTTCATATACAGACCTCACTCTTTCCCCTCTTCGCCAAGAAAGCTGTGAAATTAAAGACTCCTGTCAACATTAAAATAGTATCCACGGATTTTGGTATCCACAGGGGATCCTAGAACCAAACCCCAGATAATGCCAAATCCTCATTGTATCTAAATTCTGGGATGCAATCTTTTTTTGAAAACAACAACCCATTAACAAGCACCTTACAAAGATTCCAGAACTGGGCTTCCTGGGCTTTTTCAAGTAGACAATGAAAATGCATCTTGCAAACTCTTAACTGGATTGTAATTTGTAACATAATTTTACTAAGATTTGAAATGTTCTGTTGAATATATGAAGGGGGAAAACAATATTAACAATTATGACCCTTCCAATTTTTATATCAATACCCCCTCTCTCGGAATCATCATCATCATCATCATCATCTTATACCCCTGGGACTTAGGGAGGCTTACATATGGGACAAAAAGTCCAACAGACAAAAAAAGCAAAACAATCCATTAAAATGAAAACACCACAAAAATATAAGCATCATAAAATACAACAATCCAGATAAAACACAATTAAATGTAAGAGAATAAAACAGCAGCATTGAAGGGATTCAGGGCAGCTTACAGCGAGTAACAGTTAAAATAGTACCTAGGTCAGTGGCTCTCCACCTTCGTAATGCCACAACCCCTTAATGCAGTTCCTCATGTTGTGGTGACCCCCAACCATAACATTATTTTCTTTGCTACTTTATAACTGGAATTTTGCTACTGTTCTGAATCATCCTGTAAATATCTGACATGCAGGATGTATTTCCATTCACAAATTTGGCACAAATACCACATACGCCCAAATTTAAATACTGGTGGGGTGGGGTGGGGTTGGGAGGAATTGATTTTGTCATTTGAGAGTTGTAGTTGCTGGGATTTATAGTTCACCTACAATCAAAGAGCATTCTGAACTCCACTAACAATGGAATTGGACCAGTCTTGGCATATAGAACTCCCTTGACCAACAGAAAATACTGGAAGGGTTTGATGAGTATTGACGTTGAGTTTCAGAGTTGTAGTTCACCTACATCCAGAGAGCACTGTGGACTCAAACAATGATGGATCTGGACCAAACTTGGCATGAATACTCAATATTCCCAAATGTGAACACTGGTGGAGTTTGGGGGAACTAGACCTTGACATGTGGGCGTTGTAGTTGCTGGGATTTATAGTTCACCTACCATCAAAGAACATTCTGAACCCCACCAATGATAGAATTGGGCCAAACCTCCCACACAGAACCCCCATGACCAACAGAAAATACTGTGTTTTCTGATGGTCTTTGGTGACCCCTCTGGCACCCCCTTGCGACACCCTCCCCCCCAGGGGTCCCAACCCCAAGGTTGAGAAACGCTGACATAGATCAAATTAACATAATTTAAAATAAAGCCATTGCAATTAATGAAAACATATAAGAACATAACATCAGCATCAAAACTAGCTACTCTTGCTGGAATAAAAGTGGGGAAAATGTTTAAACCATCAATCTTGCTAAAATACCTCAATTTCAGATGGATTTTCTCCAAAAGGCTGCTTCCAGAGGCAAGTTTTAAGTTGCTTTCTAAAAATCAACAAGGAGGAAGCCAATCCAATTCCCTTCGGAAGGGCATTCCAGAGCCGGGGAGCTACCACTGAGAAGGCCCTCTCTCTTGTTCCCTCCAACCATGCTTGTGACAGGGGTGGGACCGAGAGGAGGGTCTCTCCTGCAGACCTGAGGGCTTGAGCTGGTTCATAAGGGGGGGGTGCAGTCAAGCAAATAAGCAAAGGAGGAAAGACAGAGGAAGAAAATGTAGTGTAAACTTTTAAGTACTTTTTGAACCATTACCTGCAAAGAGGAAGCACCAAGGGATGTTCTTTTGCACCTCGGTAAAGATCTTTCTCCTTCAAAGCAGCCAACACCTTCTCTCGGGCCACAAATCTATTCAGGCCCTGAAAGAGAAGCATCAGCTTGATTTATCATAGGGTCTTGGAGGTATCTCAAAAGGCTAACCCTTTTTCTGGGTTCACATCTACTCTAACTCTTTTAGTAGATCATTGCTCTAGAGCAGTGGTTCTCAACCTGGGGGTCGCGACCCCCAGGGGGGTCGCAGGGTCATTTTCAGGGGGTCACGAAGGTGCCTGGGTTGGCCCCGCCCCTTTTGCCTCCTCAAAATGGCTGCCGGCCCCTGTGCCAGGGAAACAGCCAGGCAGTCCAGGTCAGCTCCTCCACCTTCTGTTCCCACAGGGCTGCAGGGAATCAGGAGGAGGAGGAGCTTGAAAGCAAAGGCCTCGCCGCCTGCTGAGCTCAGCAGGGCTCCTTCACACAAGGCCTTGTTGTGCGTCGCCTCTCTCGTGCTCCCGCCGGCTGGCAAGAGGGTGTGGGAGGTGAAGGCAACAAAGGAAGAAGCCAGGCCGGCAGAGAGATGTTGGAGCTTGCATGGGCAGGAGGAGGTCAGGCTAGGTGGCCTTTAGGTGCAGAGGGAGGGAGGGAGGGAGCAAAGGAGCCCCCCCTGCCCTCCTCCCTGCCTTCCCTGCAGGCTGCGCGGCAGGCAGAGCACCAAAAAAAGGCGCGAAAAGGCAGTGTGTGTGTGGGGGGGGGGAGGAGTGAAGGTCCCATTGCTCCTTCTTCCCTGCAGGCCGCATGCAACAATGGAGGGTCTCCCTAGGAGGAGGAGGAGGGAGGGTGAAGGTGCTGATGCACTGTGCCCCTTTTCTCTCGAGTCCTTTTGACTTCCTCCCTGCTCCTCTTCCCTTGAAACCCTCGGGGCAGAGACCTGGCTGGGATGCTGTGAGTTTTTCAGGCTGTATGGCCCTGTTTTAGTATCATTATGGTCTGTCGGGTTTTGTGTATGAAGGAAAGAGTTGCCGGTCAGTGGCACCTCAGTTGAGTCTTTCTGCTTCCCAGATGGGTTTGTTTTGTGTTTAAGGCGGGGGCTGCAGGGTTTGGGCAAAGTTTTCTTTGGAACATTGCCCTCCCTTCCTTACCAATATCCCCAATGACAAGTGCCCTTGTTGTTTTCCCCAAGGCACAGGATATCCTTCCTCCCCATTCAATTCCTTCCCTTTCTTCTCTCCCCCTTCTCCTTGCTTCCTTCCTACCTTGCTTCGATCTTTCCGCCCCTTCCCTCCCCAGGCTGCCTAAATCCATGCAGCCCCTGTGTGTACTCTGCAGCCACCCACCCACCCACCCGTGCATTGGGAGGAGGGAGAGAAAGGGAGGGAAGGAGGGAGGCTGCTGCTGCTGCTGCTGGCTCTGTGCTGCTAGTGGCATTCGTGGAGTAGAGCAGCACCCAGCCTGCACTGGCTGCAGGGGACGCAAGCCGCTTTTGCTCCCCCCTCCTCTTCTTCCTCTTCCTCCTTCGTGTTGTGCTTTTGTTTTTGGGAGGAAGGAATGAGGAAGGGAGTGAAGCCGCCTGGCGCTGCTGTCTTCTGTGGTGCCCCCAGAGTTGAAAGAGGAAGGGGTGCCTCTCCAGGTGGCCTTAGCCCAGGCCTGGGCAAACTTGGGCCCTCCAGGTGTTTTGGACTTCAACTCCCACAATTCCTAACTGCCTACTGGTAGGCGGTTAGGAGTGTAGGAGTGAAGTCCAGACACCTGGAGGGCCTAAAATAGTTTTGTGATTTATCACTATGCTTTAATTATATTCAATTTGTAACAATGAAAATACTGACCATATATACCAGATATTTATATTACTGGGTTGCTGTATGTTTCCAGGCTGTCTGACCATGTTCCAGAAGCATTCTCTCCTGACAATCTGCTCACACCTGTGGCAGCTATCCCCAGAGGTTGTTGGGATCTATTGGAAACTAGGCAAGGGAGATTTATATATCTGTGGAATGGTGTCAGGGTGGAAAAAACTCTCGTCTGTCAGAAGCAAGTGTGAATGTTGGAATTAATCAGCTTGATTAGCACTGCAAAGCTTTGCAGCTTCAAGGCCTGGCAGATTCCTGCCTGGGGGATATGTTAGCTGGCCTTGATTTTTCATGCCTGGAATTCCACTGTTTTCAGAGTGTTTCTTTCTTTTTTTACTGTCTTGATTTTACAGTTTTTAATACTGGTAGCCAGATTTTGTTCATGTTCAATGTTTTCCTCCTTTCTGTTGAAAATTTCCATGTGCTTCATGTGGCTTCTCTGTGTTGTCTGACATGGTGGTTGTTAGAGTGGTCCAGCATTTCTGTATTCTCAAATAATATTCTGTGTCCAAGTTGGTTCATCAAGTTCTCTGAATCAAGGAACATGAAAGGCACTGCAGACTGATTCAGCCAGAGAACTCAGTCATAGCAGCGCACTTGATAAATAATTGAATTTAATATTAAATAATTAAAGAATTAGTAATTAAATAAGTAGCAACGAAAATAATTTTATGGTTGGGGGTCACCACAACATAAAGAACTGGATTTAGGGGTCACGGCATTAGAAAGGTTGAGAACCACTGCTCTAGAGATTGTTTTTCTGTTGTTTTTCTAATGTGGACCCTATCACATTAGAAAGATAATCACTGTAGTAATGACTAATTGTCAATTTTCAGTGGAGCTTCCAAATACACTGTCTCACATAACTGCATCCCAAAGATTGGTTCTGCTAATGAAAAAAGCACAAAAGGGGAGATTTTTGCAGAGCCCCCCACTCAAACCTGTCCACCATGCAGTAAAAAAAATCTGGTCTGCCTTAAAGCAATGCATTGGAAGAAAAAGAAGGCCAACCAATCTAAATGCCTCATCAAAGACATGTTTACCTGCAGCCATTCCCCACACCCTGTAGTCATTGTACCGTCTTCTTCAATCACCGAAAGCAAAGGCAATCCATGCCGATTAGCCAATTCGTAGTCGGCATAGCTATGAGCTGGTGTCACTTTCACAGCCCCTGTAAAATAGTATAAAGTAGTGCAAATTGACTTTTCTAGTCAGAATCCTGTCACATTATAGCAACGCATAATGTTTGACATATTTGTGTCAGGAAATATTCAGTAACTTTGGGTGTAATCAATTATCCATCTACATACAATGCAATGGTACGGTTTAAAAGGATGGCAAATGTGTGGGCACAGCTCTGCCTACCAATCCCCATGATCAGAATAGCAACCGAAACAGTCACTGGAACCTTGCTCTACCATACTGAGGAAGAAGAGCTCCATGCCTGATGCTGCTGTAGAGCTATCCAGACCAAACTCCCATTTTCTGTGAAAAGGCAGGCAACTTGCATTTTTCTTACCTGTACCCATCTCCTGCTCCACTAAGGGATCTGTAATGACTGGTATGAGCTGCCCAGTGAATGGATGGCAGAGCCTCTTCTCATGGAGATGCTGGCAAAATAAAACAGAAAGAAAAAGTAATCAGGATAGTTGTGGTCATTCTTTACCAAAGCTAAGAAAGAGATCATTTCCTGTTTGTTTTCTTTTTTTTAAAGGTTTCCAACAACTTCATTAGCAAGAATGGCCTTATCATGATTCAAGGTGGCCAGTTAATTTGACTAAATACTGCCCTCTACGGTTTGAGGCAGAGATTGTTTTTCTGTCCAACCTGGGATAAGTAGAGCTATTCTAATATATCTACACCCTATTTATTTTGAAGCATCCCATCCTGCTTTCCCTAAGACAACTAGGAGATTGGAGAGCATTGGACCCTCGGTGGGATTATCAAGAACATCCTTTAAAGAAAGACCATCAAATGGTACACTTCAGGGAGCCTCCGCAGATAACCTTAGCAGGTGAGCAGATTCAAATGAGAGGTTTTCAAGCTGCTCCTCCCAATAACTCAACATTGACTATTTTGGCCTGGACTACAGGGAGTTGCAGTCCTATGTGGTCCCTGAGATCTGCTAGAGAGGCCCTTCTCTCGGTCCCACCACTGTCACAGGTGCAATTAGTGGGGACAAATGGGGGTCCTTGGCTCTGGAATGTCCTCCCAAGAGAGATTAGATTCCCCTCCCAAATCGTCAAACCTTCAATTCAAGCCTAAAAACATGGCTATTTACATGGGCCATGTACTATGGTTATGTGATGACGTTGACCATTGTTGTTCGGCACTTTAGTTCATTTTTAAAGAAACCCAATGACCCACGGGTATGACTGTGTTTTACAATTTATATATATATATAATCAATTGATGTTGTAACATTGCTTGTATTCAGTCAAATTGTGTATAGCTTTGATGATATTTTATTTATTTATTTATTTATTTATTTAGACTTGTTAGTCGCCATATGTAATTCTATTTTATGTGTGGCACCTTGAGTGATTTGTTGGTTGCCCCGAGTCCCTTCAGGGAGTTGGTCGTGGGGTACAAATAAAGTTTTATTTATTATCTATGCCATCTGGAAGGTCACACATTCCTAGCCCAGTTCCAAATCAAATTGATAAGCAGAACTTATTCAAGTTCTGCTTGGATGCTCAGTATTTTGCTTTATTAGGCATGCCTAATAAAGCAAAATACTGAGCATTCAAGCAGAACCTGGATAAGTTACTTCTTGGATGACAATTTACAAAATGTAAACAGCAGGGATGTCCCTATAGTAAACTACAGCAAACACCAGGGAAGAATATGTTCAGGCATAGAATGCCAAATATAAAAAAAAAAATACAATCATTGTCTGGAAATCCAACTAATAAATTCACCACTAGATGGTGCTATATGCTAACAGTCCATATTCATAATGGTAATGCAAACACTGTCAATGTGATCTAATACCCAAGTATACTGTCATACTGTGAATGAATTGGTTAAGTAAGACCAATCCACAGATTGATTGGTGCAAGAAAACTTTAACCATTATAAAGCAGCCATGTTGACCTTAAGTGCTGATTCAGATATGGAAGGGGTTCCTAAATGTTACTTTAACTACACAGATGTGTTCTGTATTAGATCACATTGACAGTGTTTGCATTACCATTATGGATATGGACTGTTAGCATATAGTATCATCTAGTGACGAATTTATTAGTTGGATTTCCAGACAATGATTGTATTTTTTAATATTTGGCATTCTATGCTTGAACATATTCTTCCCTGGTGTTTGCTGTAATTTACAAAATGCTCCAGCCAGGAAGTAGTACTGCCCAAACCAGTATGAGTTTAAGGATTGTAGCCTAAAAAGGTAACATTACCAATCTGTTTCCACATCAACCTATGTTTCTGTCTGCAAACAGATCTCATAGTTCCCAAAGTCTCTACAGCCTAATATCCTTTTTGAAAAATCTGAGTTGCTACAGCTGAAACTCAAGATCTTCTTCACGTGTAGATTACAGAATCATGGAACCATAGAGCTGGGAGAGACCACAAGGACCACCCAGTCCAACCTCCTGTCATTAGCAATAGCCCCGTCCCCACAAAAAGGAAGAATAGGGCAGAAAAGACTTACTGTATACCGTGGGTCATCTGGATGGACAGCAACTGCCACATCTCCTAACATTGTCTCTGGGCGGGTTGTGGCCACAGGAAGCTCCTCATCTGAAGCAGAAGAGTTCAAGATGCAAAGTCCAGATGGCAAAAGTTTAAGACAATAAAATAATGTTAATGTCTTAAATGTCATATTTGTATATTTAAAATCTTAATCTTGTTAGTTTGGGTTATTTTATAATTATAATAAAAAATAATAAAAACAGTAAATGTTATTCATTTACTGTTTATGATTTGATCTGTTTGTTATGTCTTGCTGGCACTGAATGTTTGCCATTTTTCCTATTGTACACCACCCTGAGTCCCCTCAGGGAGATTGGGTAGGATAAAGATAAAGTTATTATTATTATCATTATCATCATCATCATCACATTTAAGAGCAGGCTGTTCTCTCCTCTTGTGTGTTCTGAAGAAGTCCAGTCAGTATTATTAACTTTTTTTCACATTTTTAATATTATTATTACAAATTTTATTTGATACAGCCGAACAATTAATACTTTTGCCATACAAGACTTCTCAGTATACATTATTCCAAAGTAAATATTCCTAAATTGACACTTTATACATTCCTTAGATATGTATCCCCCATCACCCACCCCCCACCCCCACCCCCAAATTCCCCTCACCCTCCTGGAACAGCAATTCTAAATGATGTCATTGCATCAGTTTAACTGTGTGGAAAGCCTGGTTCGAAATGCTATATCTGTTGTCGCTGTCTATTTTGTCGATTAGAACAGACCATTTCCTGTGCCAGTCTTGTTCTGTATGACTATTTACATATTTGTTTTTCCTTTGATTGATGACATCGTTCATTACATATTCCAATAGATAAGCCCACCAAGTTTCTAAATCCTATCTTGTGTTGTCTCTCCATCCTCGGGCTATTGTGGCCTATATTGCGGCTCTCATATATTTTAGGATTTCTGTCCAATTATTGTTAGCTTCCTTTGCCTCTATGAATCTGGCTTTATCCCATGTTCTTTCCCTATTATTTTTCCCATTACATTTCTTAATCTATGTTTTAGCATGTTTTCTAGGATGTTTTAGAATGTATAATGTGTTTTTAACTGTGTTGTGTAACGTGTTTTTAACCGTGCTTGTGTCTAACTTGTTGTGAGCCGCCCCGAGCCACCCGGGAGTGGCAGCCTAGAAGTCCAACTAATAAATAAATAATACTTCTGAATTTTTCTACAATCCCACTACATGTGAGAGAATGAACCTATCTCCCACAGTTGTTTGCCAACACTTGTTTGAAATATTGCCCATTATGTGTGCTAATTGAAGGGGGATTCTATACCATTTAGAGATTATTTTCCTTTGGGTTTCTTTCATCCTCCTATGCTTAGTTTTATGAATATTGTCAATCCAAGACTTAATTAATTTCTCACTAAAGTTTTTTTTCTTGTTTCCAATTCTCTATAAGGGTTATTTTTGTGTTGTAAAATAAGGTGATTAGTTCCTTATACAGTAGTCCAAACATAATTTCCTATATTTGTTCCAAACCCTCCAGATGAATATTCCTAACTATCTGCTGAAGAAGTGGGATAATTCTATAAAAATGGGTATTGGGAGGAAACAAACACAGAATTGGCAACTTTCTATATTACAGTAAACATGAAATATAGAAAGGTGGGCCTGTTTGGGAATATACTATGAGGCAAGTCAGCGAGGTTATACGAATTGGAAGGGTCAAAAAGATGAGTGCAAATAGAAAGGAAGCAAAGGAGAATGTACATGGGAGAGAGAATAGACAAAAAAGACTTAAAGAACTTAAAAGTTGGCCCCTGCTTATCAATGTTGTTAATCTGGAGAAAATGGCAAAACAAATTTCAAATAAATAAAATTGACCCTTTCCCATTAGAAACCTTGGAAAATAAAGATAAGACATTCAGGAATCTAATCAGGGCACTGAAGGAAGATGGGATCAAAAGGGTAGGGGACCTTATGGAACCCAATGGAGAAATAACAGACTGGGATAAGATAAAAGACAAAGGTAGTCTTTTATTGTTAACCCACCTTCCTCTCCTTCCACCTTATACGCAAACGTCTCCAAGAGCCCAAATGGTACTTTGCCCGTGACACCAGGCACTGAGAGCTCTGTCCGTCCTTCAAGCTGCCTGTTCTCCACCTGCCAAACAAATATACCATTAAAAGTCTCCCACCATCAACTGCCTGCTTGGAAAAACTGTTTCTTTGATCTACAATTCCCAGAGTAGCCCTATATCCATGATTACAGTGGATTCTAAGGCCTGTAGACCAGAAAATTACATTTTCAAGCACTGACCTTGACATTTGTCATTTTGTTTACCTCAATGTCAGAGATGGCTGATCGCAGAGCACACGACCAGTTCACCAGGCGCCTGTCTCGATATACCAGGCCTTGCTCATGCAGTCGCACAAAGGCCTCAGTCACTGCCTGGGAGAATCTCTGCAGACACAAAGAATAAGGCAGTTACAGAGATTGTGATGCCTATGAAAAAAATCTATTCTTCTCCTGAATTGAGTCAAGCACTTTATATATTTTAATCTGTTTTTATTGCTCTATGTGTTTATTTGCTCAGGTGTTTTAATTGTTTTATAGTTGATTGGGTCTGTTTTATTGTTATGTTTATATATAGCATTGAATTTTGCCGGAGTTGTAAGCCGCCTTGAGTCCCCTCCGGGGTGAGAAAAGAGGGGTATAAATGAAATAAGTAAGTTATGGGATACGGATGTTACATAATGAATCAGTTCTAATTCTTCCAGATTTAAATCCACTTACGCAGATAATAATAACAACAACACATTATGTTAAACCCCCAACAGGATTCTACACTCAGTCTGTATCTATCCTTTCCTCCAAAGAGTTTGGAACAATATTTTTTGCTTCGCAATAACCTTATGAATTTCAGCTCTGACTGAGGAACTGAGCTGTGATTCTTTAGTATTTCCAAAATTCTCTTCTACTGATTCTAATTGGAAGATATTGCAAACTTGTTGGCCAAAAAGTTTAGCTGTGTCACTGAGGTTCCTTTACGCTGCCATATAAAATCCAGACTATCTGCTTTGAACTGGATTATATAGCAGTGTAGACTTATGTAATCTAGTTCGAAGTAGATAGTGTGGATTATCTGCTTTTATGGCAGTGTAGAAGGGGCCTGAATTGTGCAGATTTCCCAGCATCTTGGTGTCACAGCTAAAAAAAACATAAAAAATTGGAAGCAGCCCAACTTCAGAGCAGAATTGCCATATTCAATGAAGTGGGGAGATGATTTAGAAACAGTGATTCACCAAACATTAACAGACACATCTTTCATCATCCATTACTCACAGAATCCATGGTGAAACAGGCTCGGTCCCAATCCAGTGATGCTCCCATCACCTTCAGCTGCTGAAATATTTCATTCCCTTTTCTAATATCAAGGAAAAATAAAAAAATAAAACAAAATCTATACAATGTAGAAATATATAACAACAATCAAGTCAGAAGTATTATAGTTCATTCATTGGGAAGTATTAAATCCCCCCTGGCCTTTCAAGAAAAAGCTTTAAAACTATTTTATTTAGGGTTTACTAGGACATACAGTCCCTTATCTATCCATAGACAACATAATGACAGCTATTACGGCTGCTGCCTCCACCTTATACTCACTCTTCTTTCCAGTTCCAAACTTCTTGGAGGAATGCCTCTCGCGTGAGGTCTTTTCTCCGGACTGCCTGCTCCTTCCAGATCTTTTTTTCTACCACAGCCTGGAAAAAAAGAACATGAAAGGATGTGAAAAGCAGACCCCACTTGAAGAAGGATAGATCCCTCTTCTCTCTCTCTCTCTCTCTCTCTCTCTCTCTCTCTCTCTCTCTCTCTCTCCTTTTAAAAACATTTTAGGACATATACACAGCATTTACAGTTCCCACCACAATGGGGATTATCTTCATATTGTCGAAGGCTTTCATGGCTGGAATTACTGGGTTGTTGTGGGTTTTTCAGGCTATATGGCCATGTCCTATTTATTTATTTATTTATTTCTTCGGTTTTATATTCCGCTCCTCCCTGCAGGCTCGGGGCGGATCACAATTGCAAACATATAATAAAACATACAATAAAAACACATAGTAAAAACACGATACATAACCGAGATGGAACGGGTCAACAATTCTTTAACTGAAGCAGGACGAGCCAATCACATTTGGGTTTAGCCAAACGCTAGCCTGAAAAAGCCGTCTTACATTCCCTTCGAAAGGGAAGGAGTTCAGGGATCGCTCGAATATGCTCAGGGAGCGAGTTCCAGAGTACTGGAGCCGCAGCAGAGAAAGCTCTCTGTCTAGTGCTGGACAGGTGGCATTCTCTCCTGACATTTCGCCTGCATCTATGGCAGGCATCCTCAGAGGTTGTGCCTCACAACCTCTAAGGATACTTGCCATAGATGCAGGTGAAACGTCAGGAAATCGTCCTTTTGGACGATTGGGGGAATCATCTCATCATACAGACTTCTTGCCTGGACAAAGACAAAGTCAAGGACGACAGACAGACGTCGTTTATGTTTAATTAGAGACTCTTTTGGGTGTTGGGGTTTTTTGAGATTTTGGAAGCCGGATTGTGGCTATGATTTATGTTCAAATAAACTGTTAATACTTTTACTAAGTTTGGCGTGTCTCAAGGCCATCTGTGGAAGCTACAACAAGTTATTCATAATACAATTCTTGACCCGGTTCCATCTTTCTTCAACTTCTCACATTCTATTTTCATTACCTTTTGAATCATTTAATTTTACATCCATAATTTCAAATTCCATTTGATCCACCCTATACTGATATCATTTATTTACTGTCCACTTTGATTTATCTTTCCATCCCAGTACTATAACTGCTTGTGTGTACTCAATTATTGCTTCCTTTATTTCCCTGAAATTTCTCATTCTCTAAGACTACCACTTCTTTTGTTATCACCCAATCAATTCCTAATATTTGGTTGGACACATTTTGTATAGTTTGCCAGAAGTATTGTACCTGTTCACATTTCTACATGATGTGCATAAACCGCCCTTCCTATTGGCATGCTTGCCAGCACTGACTGTTCCCCTTTTTATAATAGTACGGTAATTGACAAGGGTACGATACCACTTATGTAATATATTTCCTCCTCATTTCTCTTACTTTTGTATTCCTTGTCATCCCTATTGTCTCTACCACTTGTCATATCTGAACAACCAGGTATGATTACTTGTTCTCACCTGAGTGGCAATTCCAGCGTGATCTGAACCTGGAACCCACAGGACTTTATAGCCTTGCATCCTTTTCCTAGAAGACATCAATAACCAAATGCATACACAAACAACAGAACTCAACAGTACAACAGTGACAAAAAATGGAACTGTGTGGGACTCATCACCCTTAGAAGGCAAAGATCCCATAACCATTTACCATGCTCTTTAGAACTTGACTTACCACCGTACCAAAGCATCTTCAATAGCAACAGTCAAAGCATGACCCAAGTGCAGAGACCCTGTAACGTTAGGTGGAGGAATAGAGAGAGAGAATGTTTCTGGCTTCTGATTCGGCAAATTATGCTGCCAAAAGAAAGAGAAAGAGATCAGCGCTGGATGAAGTCAGAATAACTCTTAGAAATGGAAATGAGCATCAACCTCCAGAGTCGGACTCCACTAGACTTAATGTCAAGGGGAAACTTTTACCTTTTACTTACGTAAAATGCCTTGGAGCAGATATTTTTTTAATTATTTTGGTTTTTATTTAAAAAAATACCTGCACTTGTATATGCATTGTGAATGATGGGTGGGGGGAAGGGGGCTAGTTGCACATCCAGCCCTCACTGCGCTTTCATCAAGAAGCTATTACTTCACCACAGTTAGAGAAAAGGAAGCAGAGAGGACTCTGGATTCTGCTACTAGACTTACGTAAAGCTCTTGTAAGAAGCAGGCATCAGAGAAGGCAACGTCTAAATGGATTTTGCTGCTACAGATTCAGGGAATGTTGCAAAGCCCCAGCTGCCCAGCCAATCCAGTCCACCCTTGCCCCATTTCCAGGGCACCCATCCCGTAATTAGCCAGGTAGAAGGAAACATGGCATCAGTTTCCAGACATCTGGAGCTTTGGAACATTTCCTGAACTACAGCTGCTGGATGCATTTGGAGGTATCCCTCCCGACACCTGCTTTTTACAGGGATTTGTTTAAGCCAAGCAGGAGAATCCAGAGTCCTCACCCTTTCCTCCGTCAAATTTCAAACTGTTGTGAAGCACACATGCTCCTTAATACAGGAATTCAGCAACTAATGACTGAGCTTAGTGAAATATACTTTTTAATTGATGAGTCTCCACAGAAATTGTAATTGGTTTTAAATGTTTTTAATGCTTAATATTTATTTATATCTTATTTCTGGACGCTATTGTGTTTTGTGTGATTTTTGTCTTATACTTCATGTAAAATGTGCTTTGATTTGTATTGTATTATTTTTATGCACTGTGCATTTACAATTTAGCTCAGAAGTGGCCAAACTGTAAGCCGCTCTGAGTCCCCTGCAGGGTGAAAAAGCAGGATAGAAATATAATAAATAAATAAATAAACTACAGCAGGCTGCTAGGAATTGTGGGAGTTGAAGTCTAAAACACCTGGGGGGACGAACTTTGCCCATGCCTGAACTACAACATCCTCATCCATCCCGTTTAAAAACCTCCAGCAAAGGAAAACCTGCCAACTCCCAAGCCCTCCTTTTCCACTGCCATACAAATCTAAGCGTTACAGCAAAGATGGATCTGTAATCATCTCTTGTTAGACTTTAACTCCCATCAATCCTTGCCGTAATAGGCAATGGTAAGAGAGCCGCCCATTCCAAAACCTATAGTGAGGGAGCCAAATATTGCCCCGATTCATTTTTTCCAACTCATACGTCACTTCCTCCAGTATTCATCCTTCTGTTGATTCAAAGGAGAACATTCCCCTCTCATTTATTCAGGAGAATGCTTTTCTAATACAATTAGATCACAGAAACAAATTTCTACCTGGTATTCTGGTTTGAAAAATCCTTCTTTCACCCACCAATCATACCAAGCAGCTTCAACATAGCGTGGACTATAGGAGACGGGCAGAGGCCCCGAAGTGTCTGTGGAGGGAAATGCAATCAATACAAAGACTCCATCATTACGACAAGCATTTGCACATTCCGCACACACTTAAAACTCAGTTTGTTATTGTATATCTTCACGAACTTATCAACTTGCGGTGGCCCTAAGTCAAACCTCTCCTTACCTTTCTTTTCACCAGCTACAGTTGGGATGTCATACAGAGCCATGTCTCTCGCAACTCTGCCCTTTCCTTGGTTGGGATGCTCATCCTGTGAAGAGTAAAAACAACCGTGAAAGAAAATTCCTGCCCTTTGTTTGAGAGACCTATGCATTGTTCAAAGCTGATGTCATGACAAGTAACTACAAAAATCATGTTGACAAGCTATTGTGCACCACAGCTCTGAGGGTATATCTACACTGCAGAATTAATACAGTTTCATACTCCTTTAACTGACAGGGCTCAATCCTATCAGTAACACTATAACACCAATTATTCCTTAGCATTGAGCCCTGGCAGTTAAAGGAGTATGAAGGAGTTATAGTCACAGGAGCCCCCAGTGGCGCAATGGGTTAAATCCTTGTGCTGGCAGGACTGCTGACAGACAGGTCAACAGTTTGAATGCAGGTAGAGTGGGTTGAGCTCCCTCTGTCAGCTCCAGCTCCTCATGTGGAGACATGAAAGAAGCCTCCCACAAGGATGGTAAAACATTAGACATCTGGCCGTTCCCCGGGCAATGTCCTTGCTGATGGCCAATTCTCTCACACCAGATTAGTTGAGAGATGGCGGCAGCGGACACAGAACCTTTAACACCACTATCTATGGGGTCTGACCTCCAGCAGGGAACTGCTGTAGAAGGTCCCCCCGGAGCCGACATAGAACGAAGAAACAGCAGACGTTTCAGTTGGGGCCTGCGAAAGAGCATACCGGGCCCCACGCCACCGGCTGCCTGCGGTAAGGGTCCATTGGCGTCTGCTGTAGAGCTCCCTGTGGGTGAGCTCCAGCAGAGTCTCTCTGATTTCCTGGACACGGCCGGCTGGTCCTGTCGATCCCTCTCCGGGGGGATGACGATCGACTGCCAAACCCAGGGGGTCGTTTTGGGAGACCCACGGACACCGAATAAACAAATTTGGCTGGGGAAAGCAACCGGGCTATCACGGAGGACGCCCAAGATGTCCAAGGACGGATGGGTCGTCTGACCAGTGACGGCCTCCGGTGCCCGCCTCTTGAGGATGTTCGGTAGGAGATCGTCTATTAGAAGATCACCCCCACGGACCCCCCTGATGGCGGAACAGCCAGCCAACAGGAGGCCCCAGACCTCTGGGCCACAGGGGGCTCAAAGAAGCAGCTCCCCATGGAGGCCTCGGCAAGCGGACCAGGGCCCTCCCGCTGATCAACTTGACCCCTGCATTTATGCTGAGCTGTTTGAGGAATACGCCAAGCTCATGGCTCACGTGAAGGAATTTGGGGATAAATTTGGCGGACTGCTGGAGAATATGGGGATTCCCATTGCGCAGTTCCCAATTCTGAACCTGGAGTCCACCAGCCTGGATGACCCCCCCGCGAGTCCCCCCCCACAAGCCAGGACCTTAGGTGGGATCAGTCGTGGGATTTTCCCACCTGTACCGCAGAGATGGGCCGGGAGAGGCCTGTCCCCTCAGTCGAAGACCCCTCAATCATCCCTGGAACCATCCCTGACCTGGCCCGCCAGTGGTCCCCCCCTGACGAGGACCTGGGGTTGAGCCGGGAGAACCGGGAGGAAACAAACTCCGACGCTGGAAGTGAACTAGCCCAGACTGCCCACTTACCCTCAGTGGAAGAGCCACCCGGAGACCCTGAGTGCCGACCGGTGAGCCCTGGGGTCCCATCGGTGTTGGCGGAGTCGTCGCTGGCCGAGCTTGACATCTCGGCCGTTCTGGCCCCCCCTCCTGATGCCTGCCGCCGCCGCCGTCCTGGGAGAAGTTGGGGAAGCCTCCTCGAGGAGGCAAGACCCAACATGGCGTGTGTCCTGGGAAACGCCCAGCCAGCCCAGGTGCTGGGGCCTCACGAAGAAACGCCACCTGGAAGTAGTCAACTCCCGGAAGTCCCGCCCTCGGAGGACTCCGCTCCCGGCGTTGACCTGACCAGAGTACAGCGAGGCCCCCAGAAGAGGAGGAGACACCTCCGGAAGAGGAAGGAAGGCACCCGAGCTGCCCCACAGACTATGGAATGGAGGCCGGACCAGCCTCCCGCCAGATTGGCCAAAGGGACCGAGCTCGGAGAATCGATCCCCTTGCTGACGGGTCCAGAACGGAGAGGGCCCAAGTCGTTCTTCACCAGGACGTTTTGGAGCTCCTGCTACAAGCAGTCGAAGCTCCGAGGGCCTCACTGGACCATCAATAAAGATGTGAAGGACACTGCGCGGTCAGGCCGGGACTCCCAAACCAGACTCCCATATGGGAGCTCACGGGTTTTAACCCCCACCGGCGCCTTGGCACTGGCGATGGTATTGGGACATCCCTGCCTGCCTCCTTTCGATGGCAGAATGGGGCCTTAAGGGCATCGCTGCGGACACTTCCCTATTTCCTCCCTCCCTCCCCACCCTTTTGCTCTTCCCTCTGTGTTTTTTGTATATGTTGTTGTTCTGTTGCTGTAAATCGCCCGGAGCATCTATGATGGAGGGCGATTAACAAATATTAAATTAAAAAAAAAAAAGAAGAAGCGACTTGAAGTTTCTCAAGTTGCTACTGACACACACACACACACAAAGAGTCACAACTTCCTTAGCATTCTCTAAAAGTGCTGTTGCCTTACCAAACAACAACTCCAATGATACTACAGCACAAAGTCATGGCAGTTCAAGTGGTGTCAAAATGAATTAATTTGACAGTGTAGACGCACCCTGAGACAGAGGCAGGATAGGAATCAGATGCTTACATACATATTCATTTTCTGTTAACTCTAAACTTAATCAGATTTGTCCATAATTACACGGCCTGGGGCCAGCGTATCTGAGGGACCGTCTCTCCCCATATTGCCCTATGAGATCACTTCGCTCTGAAGATACCAACCTTTTGGCTGTCCCCTCCGCAAAGGCGGCCAAATGGACATCCACTTGTCGAAGGGCATTCTCGGTGATTGCACCAATACTCTGGAATGCCCTTCCTGCAGATACGCACGCCATCCACGACCTGCTCCCCTTCAGGCGGGCGTGCAAGACCCACCTTTTCCAGCTCGCCTTCCATGTGTAGATCCTAGTGGTATGCTCCCCCCTGCTGGAAGCTCTTCTCACCCCAGGTCGTTTTTAATTGTTGCTATTGTGATATTTTAATGATGTTTTTATGCTCTGCTTTTATTCTGTTTGCTGTTTTATCCTGTGATTTTTTTTCTTTAGTGTTGTGAGCCGCCCCGAGCCCGCCGGGAGTGGCGGCATAGAAGCCGAATGATAAATAAAAATAAATAGATAAATAATGAGAGTTGGGCATCACAACCTGCTTCACTCACCTTCATTCCAGCAGTCAGTCCAGCTTCAATGGAGGCCAACCTCTCCCGCTGCCGCTTCTGTTTCTCGGCCCTATTTTTCAAATGGGCCACTTTCCCCACTTGGCCATGAGGCTCATGCTTGTTGGCTTGGGAGTAATTCCTCCAGTCGGCAGGAGCATCCCAGTGCCTCTTGCGAAGCCGGAGAAGCAGATGGCAGACAGAACACAAATTTCGACCAGGATTAAGTGAAGGTGATGGCATGCTCAGAAGTGGAAGCTTTCAATTGTTGCAAAATCTTCTCTTCACTAATAAAAAACCATAAATAACATGGGTCAAGCTCACAAGCCATGTAGAAGCTTAAAGATGAGGAAAGCAAGGGTTGGATTTTATATTAAAGGCACCTGAGCCCCTGCTTAGAGGCTGACATAATGTGAGTTGCTCAAGGACCCCCAGTGCATTTTTATGGCTACAGGAATTCAAACTCCGGTATTGCAGAGAATAAAGGTGCATTGCAGAAATAATGTAGTCTGACAACACTTTAACTAAAAAAATTATCATTCATATTAATATCACTTAGACTATGTAACAAAATCTGAAAAAATATTCTGTTCCTGGTTTGAAAGTGTTATTTCCTGTTTAATTGTGCAGTACTTACTTTGAAAGGAGTTGTTATACTCCAGAAACCTCATTTATGTGGCTGTCACAAACTATGTTGAATTGGTTGCATCTCTATGAGATATTCACAGAAAAACTATAGCAAAATGTACTGCAGCTTGTCCCGCAAAAACAAAGTTTTAGCAACTTAATAAACTTTTTCCATGTTTTTTAAATGATAAAACCAATTGGCTGCCACAAACTATGCTGAATTGGTTGAGACTCTGCCCCCTTTTAAACTGCCATATAAACCAGATTATCAAAGCAAATAATCCATAGGCGCCCCAGTGGTGCAGTGTGTTAAATCCTTGTGCCAGCAGGACTGCTGACCAAAAGGTTGGCAATAAGATTCCGGGGAGTAAAGTCAGCTCCTGTCTGTCAGCTCCAGCTTCCCATGAGGGGACATGAGAGAAGCCTTCCACAGGATGGTAAAACATCCAGGCGTCCCCTGGACAAAGTCCTTGCAGATGGCCAATTCCCTCACACCAGAATCGACTTGTAGTTTCTCAAGTTGCTTCTGTGTGAGGAAAAAATCTACTTTGAAATTGATTATATATAAGTCTACACTGCCATATAATCCAGATGATCAAAGCAGATAATCTGGATTTTATTTCGCAGTGTAGAAGGGGCCTCTGTGAGATAGTCATTGAAAAACTATAGCAAAATTTGCTACAGGATGTCCCACAGAAACAACATTTTTGCAGTTTAATAAATGTTTCCATGTTTTTATGATAGAACCAAGTAGGAAATAACATTTATAAACCAGGAACAAAAATCATGTTACATAGTTTTTTAGTAGATTTATTTAATCATCATCATCATCATCATCATCCCCCTCTCTCTCTCTCTCTCTCTCTCTCTCTCTCTCTCTATATATATATATATATATATATGCTCTGTTCATTTTGAGTGACCTCATAACTCAATATCCACTGGACGAATTGCTGCCAAATTTGGACGCAAGGCACCAACTAATTTTGTCATGTGGGAGTTGTAGTTGCTGGGATTTATAGTTAAACTACAATCAAAGAGCATTCTGAACTCCACCAACTATTGAACTGAACCAAATTTGGCACACAGAACTCCCATGACCAACAAAAACACTAGAAGGGTTTGGTGGACATTGACCTTGAGTTTTGGAGTAGTCGTTCACCTACATCCAGAGAGCACTATGGACTCAAACAATGAAGGATCTATTCTAGACCAAACTTGGCATGAATACTCCACATGCCCCCCTAACGCTACCCTGCAATTGGAGACAGGCTTCGTGAAAGTGGAAGCGAGAATATGGACAGCTATTCTCAATCAATCAATCAATCAATCAAATTACTAGCTACACCTATCCTTCTCCCCATGTGGTCTTGCCCTCCTCATCATGAGAGACTACTTCCAGTCCACATAGATTAAAACAGTAGCAGCAAAGATCGCAACGCTAGGTTTCTCCAAAGGACAATTGCTAAGCATGAGATGGGACCAAGCCAAGGATCTCATTAAGCAACGGATCCTGGACATAGAGCGCCAATCTGACCTAGCCTGTTCCCCAGCCTTCATTGTTAGTGAAGCCACTAGATAGCTCTCTGCCCCCATGGCATACCTAACAGACCTGGAGGTGCCCAAACCCCTAAGGGCTTTTACCCTGGCAAGATGCCATGCCCTCCCATCGGCTGTATTGGAGGGGAGGTATCAGAAGACCCCCTTCAAGCAGAGACTATGCCCCTGTGGGTCTGGTCATGTGGAAACAACTGAGCACATGCTCTTCAATGCATGTTCTACAGAGATCTTAGATCCAATCTCATTAGACCATGGCTTTTAAAATACCCGGGGCGCAGTGAAAAATATTATTCCACCCGGCTGCTTTCGGACTCTAACACTACAATAACTTACAGTGTTGCTAAGTTCTGTGCTGCTGCTCTTAAAATTAGACGGTTGATGACTGATACCATTAGGCAACACCCTGCTGGGAATAGGGTTAGAGCAACATGTTACAGCTGAAATACTACTAGACTTGCAGTGTGCCCCTCCCTTCCCCTTTGGTGCCCCCCACCAGTGCTTTTGACTTCTCTCATCAACCACTCCCCTCCCCCTTCAGCTCCATACCTGTTACAATATCCTGTCTTTTAAAATATATTTTTATACTGATTTCTAATCTAATTTTAAATAACTGTTTACTGGGAGTTGCTTTGTGCTGGTCAGTGACCGTAATAAAGTTTTGTTGTTGTTGTTGTACTCCACATGCCCAAATATGAGCACAGCTGAAGTTTGGGGGAAATAGACCTTGACATTTTGGAGTTGTAGTTGCTGGGATTTATAGTTCATCTACAATCAAAGAGCATTTTGAACCCCACTATTGATAGAATTGGGCCAAACTTCCCACCCAGAACCTCCATGACCAGCAAAAAATACTGTGTTTTCTGATGGTCTTTGGTGACCCTTCTGATACCCCCTCACAACACCCCACAGGGGTCCTGACCTCTAGATTGAGAAACACTGTAATAGAGGATAACATGGGAATCACCAGATTGGGCCAGAGCAACACATGGCAGGGGACAACTAGTAACTTAAAAATAATTAACTTTATTTTTAATCCACCCTCTCTCCTTGGAGAGACTCAGGGCGGCTTCCAAAAAAGAAAAATGGCAAACATTCAATGGCATGTGAAATAACAAATTAAAACAATTAAAGCAAACAATTAATAAATTTAGGAGATTTATTTAGCCATAAACTGGACTTTTTGTCATGTTATCATTTGCTGCTTTGAGTCCCTTTTGGGGAGATAAAGCGGGATATAAATAAGTATCATTCTTATTATTACTATTATTTATTTATTTATTTATTTATTTGTTCGATTTTATATTCCGCTCCTCCCTGCAGGCTCGGGGCGGATCACACAGCATACATAAAACAACAATATGGATGAAACATTAAAATTACATAAAATTCAGATAAAACAGGTGTCAGACAGACGGATTAAACTTCCTTTCAATGAATCTCAAGGCATCCAATAAGATGTTTAAAACAATACAAAACCATAAAACATTAACAGAAATATAAATGCAAGTTTTAAGAAAAGCCTTTATGGAGAGGACTAAACCACACTGACCGCCAGAGGGAGAGGCTGCAAGCAGGAGAAATACAGGCAGGTGGCCAAAGAGAGCATCCACATTGTAGAAATAACGCAGTTTGGCACCATTTTGTATTACTAGAGATGGAGGCTATGAGTACAAAGAGAATTGGTGTAAAATGGGACCGGGACTGTGGCACAGCTGGCTGAGAGACAGCTGCATTGAGATCACTACTGACCGAAAGGTCATGAGTTCGAAGTCAGCCCACGTCGGAGTGAGCTCCTGACCAAAATTGTGTAGCTTGTTGTTGACCTTTGCAGCCCGAAAGACAGTTGCATCTGTCAAGTAGGAAATTTAGGTACCACTTTGTGAGGAGGCTAATTTAACTGATTTACGAGGCCATAAAAATCTCCAGGAAGTATGCAAAAAGTGACAGAAGCTGGAATGTTAAATAGCCGCTGAGCGTATGTCTATACTGTATATCTGGTGTGTCTATGGCATTGAATGTTTGCCATGTATATGTACATTGTAATACGCCCTGAGTCCCCTGCGGGGTGAGAAGGGCGGAATATAAATACTGTATATAAATACTGTAAATAAATAAATAAAATAAATAAATACCTAACGCCTGAAAAGCTATAAAAGAGAAACAAGGGAAAAACTAATGAGAAATGCTGGAAATGTGAGAAACACATTGGAATTTTTTTCCACATGTGGTGGAAATGTAAGAAAGTTAAAAAAAATTCTGGTACCAAATACATAAGATGGAATCAATTCTACAAATAAAATTCGAATTAAAACCAGAATATTTTTTATTAGGACTTACGGATTTCAAAATGGATAAGAATACTGATATGGTTTTCTTTTACCTGACTACTGAGGCAGGAATCACCTTGGCTAGATTATGGAACTCATATGAAATATCCACTTTGGAACAATGGATTTTGAAAGTAATGGGACGTTATGAATGTGGACAAACTTACACAAAAATGCCACACAGAACAGACTGGGTAAAATTTCTGGAATTCCTGAGAAAGGAAAATATAGAAATTTCTATCTGTAGGATCTGAAAGAAACTGTAGGATCTGAAAGAAGTCCATTCAGCAGTTCACCTACCTGGGAAGCATCATCTCTTCAGATGCCAAGATTGATAAAGAGATAGATCATAGTTATTTATTTATTATTTCATGCTTGCACGTCGCCACTCCCGGTGTGGATCGGGGCGACTTACAAAGTGCATAGACATTAAAATTCCTAAAAGACACGATAAAATCACTAAAAACAATAAAATGAGTGTCGCTAATTAAACAAATATTAGCAAAGGCATATAGTGCATTCGGAAGGCTTCACAAAAGAGTCTGGAGCAACAAGCACCTGAGGCAAAGCACCAAAATCAGTGTGTACAGAGCTATCATACTATCTATTCTCCTCTATGGGTCTGAAACATGGGTCACCTATCGCCAACACCTACGACTCCTCGAACGCTTTCATCAGCGCTGTCTTCGCACAATCCTACATATACACTGGACCAACTATGTGATGAATGTTTATTTATTTATTTATTTATTATTCGGGTTTCTATGCCGCCGACTCCCTGAGGCTCGCGGCGGCTCACAGGAACCGAAGGTACAACTACACACAAGCAATGCGATAAAACATCTAAGACAATTAAACAGTTAAAACAGCAAAATACAAAACCCCCAGGTACAGTTCAGAAATTAGATAGCGTGACACCCCAGGACAGCGGCTAAAGCGGAACATGGGCAGGACCTACTCACCGAAGGCCTGCTTAAACAAATAAGTTTTGCAGGCGCGTCTAAACGGGAGCAGGTCCTTTATAGCCCGCGTTCCAGCCAGGAGGGCGTTCCACAGCGTAGGGGCTATAACGGAGAACGCCCTCCGGCGAGTAGATGTCAGTTTAGCCGATTTCGCCAAGGGTATCTCTAACAAATTAGCATCCTCGGAGCGTAGTGATCTCGGGGGACAGTGTGGGGTGAGTCGGTCCCTCAAGTACGCTGGCCCCAGGCCATGCAAGGCCTTAAAGGTAAGAACCAACACCTTGAAGGAGATCCGGTGCTCGATTGGGAGCCAGTGCAGATCCTGCAAAACAGGTGTGATGTGGCGGCCTGCTGGGGTTCCAGACAGGAGCCGGGCGGCAGTGTTCTGCACCAACTTGAGCTTCCGGGTCACCGACAAAGGAAGGCCAACGTAAAGCGCGTTACAGTAATCCAGCCTTGAGATGACCGTAGCTTGGATCACCGTGGCCAGGTCATTCCGGGAGATATAGGGGGCCAGCCTCCGAGCCTGTCGCAGATGAAAAAAGCAACCTTGCTGACCGCGGAGACCTGGGCCTCCATGGTCAGCTGGGAGTCCAGATGGACCCCCAGGCTCTTAACGGAAGGCGATGGGCATAGCGCCATGTTGCTGTCCTTGAACAAGCAGGGATCACCAGCATTTTTTTAAATTATTGTTTATTGTTGGGCTTCTATGCCGCCACTCCCGGGAGGCTCGGGGCGACTCACAAGCGCCAGATAAAACAGCATATTAAAACAAATTAAAACACGGCAGAATACAACACAATATAAAACAAACAAGGTTAAAAGCCTGATGTGAAGGAGACACAGCACAACAGACACAGAACTTACACACATGACGGGCTGTGCATAGGCAAGACCTACGGGCCGAAGGCCTGTTGGAATAGGTAGGTCTTGCAAGCCCGCCTGAAAGGCAACAGATCCTGGATGGCGCACGTTTCAGCGGGGAGGGCATTCCACAGAGTGGGCGCAATCACGGGAAATGCCCTCCTACGGGTTGCTGTTAATTTGATAGACCTCGCAGAGGCCATGCTATTGAGGCCATGCTATTGAAAACAGAGCTGCGCTGGGCAGGGCACGTCTCTAGGATGGAGGACCACCGCCTCCCAAAGATACTACTCTACGGTGAACTTGCCACGGGTCAGCGCAAGAGAGGCGCTGAAAGGTAACAGATCCTGGATGGTGCACGTTTCAGCGGGGAGGGCATTCCACAGAGTGGGCGCAATCACGGGAAATGCCCTCCTACGTGTTGCTGTTAATTTGATAGACCTCGCAGAGGCCATGCTATTGAAAACAGAGCTGCGCTGGGCAGGGCACGTCTCTAGGATGGAGGACCACCGCCTCCCAAAGATACTACTCTATGGTGAACTCGCCACGGGTCAGCGCAAGAGAGGCGCCCCCAAAAACGAGATATAAGGACTCCCTGAAACAACACCTCAGGCTTGGCCAGATTGATCACCAACAATGGTCCACCCTGGCCTCACATCGGGAGGCATGGAGACCGCACTATCCACAATGCTGCAGCCTCTTTCGAGAAGACACGCCGAACGGGTCTCGAAGAGAAACGACAACGCAGAAAGGACCGCAGCCTGGAAACGACATCACCCAAGGAGACTTTCTGCTGTGCTTTCTGCAACCGGACTTGCCTATCTCAGATGGGCCTTCGTAGTCATCAACGCGCTTGTAGAAAGCGTGGGATGAGTCCGCAACCTGGAAACGACATCACCCAAGGAGACTTTCTGCTGTGCTTTCTGCAACCGGACTTGCCTATCTCAGATGGGCCTTTTTAGTCATCAACGCGCTTGTAGAAAGCGTGGGATGAATCTTTGTTTGCGAAGAAAAGCCAAGAAGAATAAATAAGTTTATAATGAGTTATTTATCCCTTTTTTCCCCCTCCCTTTCCTTCTATTTTGCTCCTATTCCTATGGAGCAATGTACATAATTCAATAAAAATAATTTTAAGAAGGGATGGAGGCCGTGGAAAGCCAGGGAGTTGTAGCATGGTAAGGCCTTCTCTGCCCAAGAGAGCTGGGGCCTGGCTGAGCTACAGCTCCTAGGTTGCTAGAGCCGTGAGCCAAGGCAGCCCCGGCGGCGCTCCCTTCCATTCATTCCACTGCGGGGGGGGGAGAGAGAGGGAGAAGGCACACACACACCTCCACCAGGGCCCATGCGAGAGGCTCATGCGGCTTCTCTGTGGTCGCTTCCGGGCGAGGTGCAGGATGGGGAAGGAGGCGGGCTGGAGCGGAAGAGCCGGGCAGAGAGGAAGAGGAGCCGAGGGAGGCAGCCTCGCCTGGAGCATCCTCCCTGGTGGTGAGGCTGAAGGCAAAGGACGGGGAAGGGGAGCGCCAAAGAGGCATGTAAAGCAGGCCTGGGCCAACTTGGGCCCTCCAGGTGTTTTGGACTTCAACTCCCACCATTCCTAACAGCCGCAGGCTGTTAGGAATGGTGGGAGTTGAAGTCCAAAACACCTGGAGGGCCCAAGTTGGCCCAGGCCTGCTTTAAATACATCTTGAGATCTTTCATCTTTTATGTGAGGCTTGTTTATTTTTTATTTACTGTGTCAGGAGATAACCAAAGAGTTGGGAAGTCTGACTTGGCCACGGTGGTCCACGCTCTGGTTACATCCCGTATAGATTACTGCAATGTTCTCTATGTGGGGTTGCCTTTGAAGACTGTTCGGAAGCTGCAACTAGTCCAACGGACAGCAGCCAGGTTGATAACAGGAGCGCCATTCAGAGAGCGTACAACTCCTCTGTTGCGCCAGCTCCACTGGCTACCAGTTTGCTACTGGGCACAATTCAAAGTGCTGGCTTTGGCCTTTAAAGCCCTTAACGCAGTGTTTCTCAACCAGTGTGCCGTGGCACACTAGTGTGCCGTGAGCGATCATCAGGTGTGCCGCGAGAAAAGCTCTCTGCCCCGTCTCGCCCCTTGCTTGCTGAAGCCGCGCGGAGGAGCCCTGCCTACTGAAGCCCGTCCACCGCTCATGCTCCTCCTCTGTGGGAGAGCTGAAGCCGGGGGGGGGGGGGGGCATGACGCAGCCTGGCTCCGCCCCTTCCCCCGGCTTCAGCACTCCCACAGCTTTGCCAGCCTTGAGGGGGCAGTGCCAAGCCAGCGGTGGCAGAGACCGCACAATGCTGGCTTGGCACTGCCCTCTCAAAGCTGGCGAAGCTGTGGGAGAACTGAAGCCGGGGAGGGGCAGGGCATGGCGCGGTCTGGCTCTGCCCCCCCCCAGCTTCAGCGCTCCCACAGCTGCTCCAGCCGTGAGGGGTCAGTGCCAAGCCAGCAGTGGCAGAGCCAGCACAATGCTGGTTTGGCACTGCCCCCTCAAGGCTGGCGAAGCTGTGGGCGAACTGAAGCCGGGGGAGGGGGGTGGGGCCTGGCACGACCTGGCTCCTCCCCTCCCGGCAGCACTGCTCCCGCAGGTCACCACCCCCAGCCGTTCTTTACTGTGTTACAGTGTCATTTTGTGTCATTTTGGTTGGTGGTGTGCCCCAGATTTTTTAATGTTAAAAGTGTGCCACGGCTCAAAAAAGGTTGGGAAACACTGCCTTAACGGTTCTGGTCCAACTTATATGTCCGAACGCATCTCTTCCTATGAACCTTCAAGATGCTTAAGATCATCCGGACAGGCCCTGCTCTCGGTCCCACCTGCTTCGCAGGCGCGATTGGTGGGGACGAGAGACAGGGCCTTTTCAGTGGTGTCTCCTCGGCTTTGGAGCGCCCTTCCTAATGACATCAGATCGGCCCCCTCCCTCCTGACATTTCGCAGGAAGGTTAAGACCTGGCTATTTGACCGGGCATTTGCAGATGTAGTATGATTGTCAAATTGAGACCTAAAGAACGACGATGATGCAATTGGAAGTCGATTTAATTAATGAGATGCTGATATTGTGTTTTTAACGTTGAATGCTAATTTGTATATGTTGGAATTGTATTGTATTGATAATTGTTGATATGTTTGTCTTGAGCAGTTTTTGCTGTTGTACACCGCCTCGAGTCGCCTTCGGGCTGAGAGAGGCGGTCTAGAAGCAAAGTAAATAAATAAATAAATAAATATTGCATTAAAAACAAACAAACAAAAGACAACGTTTGCAAACTTGGCCTTCTATTAAATGTCCTTTGACCAGTAGCTGCCCACTTGGAGTGCCTCTGGTGTCACTGCAAGAAGGTCCTCCATTGTGCATGTGGCAGGGCTCAGGCTGCATTTGCAGTAGGTGATCTGTGCTTTGCTCTTCTCCACACTCGCACGTCGTGGATTCCACCTTGTAGCCCCATCTCTTAAGGTTGGCTCTGCATCTCATGGGGCCAGAGGGCAGTCTGTTCTGTGCGCCCAGGAGGGAGTCTCTCATTTGGTATCGGCCATTGATTGAGGTTCTGGGTTTGAGCCTGCCACTTTTGGACTCTCGCTTGCTGAGGTGTTCCAGCGAGTGTCTGTAGATCAGGGGTGCTCACACTTTTTCAGCATGCGAGCTACTTATAAATCAACCAAGTCAAAATGATCTACCTACCCACTACAAAAAATGTGAAACATACAACACAATATCTGCTTTGAACTCGGTTTTCTGAGTCCACACTGCCAGATAATCTGATTCAAAGCAGATAACACGGGATTTTATGCAACTGTGTGGAAAGGACCTCAGATAACCCAGGGCCGGCAGCACTTGGGCAGCATCAGGAACCTGCGGGGTGGGACTAAGCCTTCCTCCAGCCCTGCCTGCGATCTACCAGGACGTCCTACACAATCTACCAGTAGATCGTGATCTACCTAATGAGCACCCCTGCCGTAGATCTTAGAAAACTATTTATTTATTTATTTATTATTTCCAGCATTTATACCCCGCTTCTTCTCAACCCCAGAGGGGGGACTCAGAGCGGCCTAACAACGGCAACGATTCGATGCCACACAGTATACATAATAAACAACAGTTAAGATTAAAATACATTAAAATACAACTAGAATTAAATACATTAAAATACAATTAACATTAAAACATGTACATTCATCACAGTTAAAACAATATTCCATCCATAACCCTTAGATCTTATCCACCAATTTGCCATCTGACCAATCTAAAGTGCCATATCATGCTAAAGTGCAAAGGCTTGGTCCCATAACCAGGATTTAAGGCGTTGGCGTGCTGGCTGATACTCAAACAGGGGATGTACCACAGATGTCACTGCCTTGGTCCTTCCACTATTGGTTGCTACTTCCCGGCAGATGTCACGTGGTGCAATACCTGCTAAAGAGTGTAATTTCTCCAGTGGCATAGGGCATGAACGCCCCGTGATAATGCGGCATATAATAATAATAATCTTTATTTATACCCCATCACCATCTCCCCGATGGGGACTCGGGGCGGCTTACATAAGGCCAGGCCCAAACAAGAAATCACAATAAAATCAAATCAAAACATCAACAATAACACAATAAAAATACATACATATAATAGAACAATATGCAAATAAATATCTAAAATCACAAATGACAAGCGGGCCGCATGCACAATATAAAAATTTAAAAACTCAGGGTGAAATAACAGGAGAGCACACTTAACACGGGTTATTGGAGGCTTTCATATAAGATGGGGGGAGTGGACTCCAAAAACGGGAGCATTGAGGAGAGCAATAGTATAAAGTTTAATTACTACTCTCCGAAGGCACAGCTGGTGGCTGTTAGCAATTGTGGGAGTTAAAGTCCAAAACACCTGTAGGGCCCAAGTTGGCCCAGGCCTGCTTTAAATGCATCTTTATATCTTTAATCTTTTATGCCCACACCAGAGATGTCCTAGCCACAAACTGGACTTTTAGCATGGAGTCGGTGATGAAGCTCCAGAAGGTACACTTGAAATGCAAGAACCTGCACGAATTCCTGCGAGGCCTCAGTCCTGGGGTCTTGGATCGCCTCTACAACCACCCCGCTACTTGTCTAGCTGTCTTTCGGTGAACCACCCCATCTGAATGTTGCTACTTGTCTAGCTGTCTTTCTCTATAATTCAATGGTGAGTAAGAAGCCCCCATGGAACAAGGGATTTGTATGCCGTCTATTCGGTCTACCTCCCCCAGGCATCTGAATGTTGCTCTTTCACTGGTCTGAGATTGGAGAAGACATAAAAACTCTATTATGCTTTATTAAAAAATATAGCCATTCTGATTCACAGATTTTTGTAGTACTTAAGCTGCATAAACTGTAAATGTAATGTGATTTAAAGAGTGTGTTGAACACACTCAATACATTCACTCAATACATTCAGTGTAGCACATTCATCTAATCACTTAATCACACTAGAGAGAAAAAAATACACTTAAAATCTAGTTTCTGTCTCATGCAGAATTCTGGGGTTTGTAGTTTAGTGAGGTTGTCAAAGGCTCTTCCCTAAACTACAAACCCCAGAATTCTGCAGGAGGCAGAAACGGGATTTTAAGTGGATTGTCTGTATATTGTCTATACAAAGTAGCATTGAATGTTTGCCGTGTATGTGTACTGTGATCTGCCCTGAGTCCCTTTTGGGCTGAGAAGGACAGAATATAAATAATGTGCTGTTGTTGTTGTTGTTATTTTCTCTAGTGTGATGAGGCCTTTGACATACATCTACTGTGGGCATTATACTTTTGCAAATAATTTAACCTCTTCCAAAGAGTGTTGATGTCTCATTAAATGACAACTCCCAAGATTCCATAGCATTGAGCCATGGCAGTTAAAGGGAAGTCAAACTACATTAACGGTACAGTGTGTATCAGTGTTTTCCAAACTCTGGTGTTCTAGGGCCCCTTCCACACAGCTGAATAAAATCCAGCATTATCTGCTTTGAACCGGAATATATGGCAGTGTGGACTCAGATAACCCAGTTCAAAGCAGATATTGTGGGATTTTCTGCCTTGATATTCTGGGTTATATGTTTGCGTGGAAGGGCCCTAGGTGTTTTGCACCTCAGCTCCCAGAATCCCTGATTGTTGCCCTGTTATTACATTTATTTATACTCCGCTTTATTTCTCCTACAGGAGACTCAAGGCAGCTTATCATAAAAGCATCAGCATACAATTTAAAATATGCATACATTAAAACAGGATTAAATATAAACTGTATTTTAAATTCCCAGTTAAAAACCACTAAAACATATTCAAAGTTAAAATCCACAGCCCAACGCAGCTGAGATTTCTGTCTGCCGGGTCAAAAGCTCCTGGAAGACTAGAGTCTGGGAATCACTGTTTGCACACTAATTTTGCACTATAGTTCTAAGTTCTCTCCATTGACTTGCAGTAGTTAACAGAAATGGGAAATTGCCCAGCTTCAAATTAAGCGGCCATAATTTTGAATATGTTTTTTTCTGCTCTAGTTGGCATCAGTCAATCCAGGAGTAAAATATTACAGGAGTAATTTTATCCTATTTTAAAGAACTAAGACTGGATCTATACTGCCATATAAAATCCAGATTATCTGCTCTGAACTGGATTATATGGCAGTGTAGACTTAGACAATCCAGTTCAAAAGCAGATAATGTAGATTATCTGATTTGATAATGTGGAATATATGGCAGTGTAGAAGAGGCCTGAGTATAAACTAATAGGAAAGTCTTTGTTGTTACGTTTTCAGAGAGCTGCCAGGCTTGGCCAAGAACTATGTTATGCGGATGCTGCTTTTGGAACAGCCTCTTCCTCAGGCCGCTGTAGCATCATGGGTAAAAAAGGAATGCACTAAGTAAGTTATTCCACTTTCTAAGGACCGCCTTACCCCGTATTTGCCCCCGAGATCACTGCGATCAGATGAGCAGAATCTGTTATTAATTCCATCAGTCCGCTCCTGCCACCTATCAACGACCAGACAAAGGTCCTTTTCTGTGGCGGCACCGGTGCTTTGGAACGCCCTCCCAGATAATGTTCGGGCTATTGTTGAACTAGCCCCGTTTCGGAGGGCGTGCAAGACGGCCCTCTTTGGCTTGGCCTTTAATTAGGCACACCGGTTTAAGAACTATGTTATGTCCTCGCATCCGTATCGGTCGATGTAACTCTGGTTTTAATGTGGTTTTATGTTATTGTATTTCAAACTGTAGGGCCGTATGCCGTCGTAACGGCATGCTGCCCATGTATTTTTACTGTGATCCGCCCCGAGCCTGCTGGGAGGAGCGGAATATAAGAACGAACAATAAATAAATAAATAAATAATTTTTTCCTTCTCAAAGGCTCACTATGTGTGACAAATATTGAAGCGGTGGCCAATAACAGTTAATGGTTAGACCTGGATCTGATTACTGGTTTCAACTAAAGTAAACCCATTGGATTTATGGGATTTAAGTAAGCAGTTCACCAAGCTTGGTAGCGATGGTTGTTGAAAACTAGTCATGGGTGGTGGGTGCATGTAGAATTTAAATGTACAAAAATATGTGTCTAATTGTGTAACTGATTTATTATGTGTTTTGTGTTAATGTTAATTGTGTATGATTTGTACTGTATAATTTATTTATTACGAATAAATAATACCATTATGGGGGAAAAAGCAAAACTAGTCTAAGTAAGGTCTAATTCTGTATATAATAGGAATTGCAGGAGTTTTAAATTTTAAACATTGATGGTATATCTATAAGGGGAAAGTGTTGCAGAATTGTGGAGAAATTACTAGGGCTGCATCTCTGTGCTGAACCGGTCTTAAAGCAATTATGCATTTCCTAATATTTAAGTGGTATCTCTTGGCTTGTAATATGAAACCATTGGTTCATTTCTAGTCCCTGAAGCAGCAAAAAAACCTTACTCTATCTTCTACATTACTGCTTCTTAAACTGAGGGTCCCAATCCTAATGGGGTCCCCTTAGCTCAATGTTGGCATCACAAAAATTGACAGCAGTAAAAGGTTTCTCAGTGTCACCCATTTACACAAATTTGTTAGCAACAATGTGCAGTGTTTAGCATGGACTCTGCAGAAGATGCTTCAGCTGTACCCCATAAAAAGGAAAATCGGCCTGTTTAGCAAGCCTTTCAAATGTTGATTAATTATCAGTAAATGTTTGATTTTTATACCTATGTACTTGGGGTCAAGTAAAAATGTCTTGGAGGCCAAGAGAAGTCCTGAGTTTAAGAAGCCCTGTACTATATGACATCCCTGCAGATATATAAACCATCCCATCACCAGTGGGATTTGGAAACTTATGCTCCAAAATAATAGCTTTTCAAGCCTCCAACATGTACACCACATCTGGGAAGTTTTGGTGGTGATACTAGAGACTTATAAGTCTCTAGTATCCTGATCCATTCCTGATATTGACTTATGAGCTACTTCTTCCTTCTGATTGTGATTACTTAGTTTGTCACTGGTTCTTTTGTCTCAGGCAACAGGAGGAGAGCTCAGATATCTTGCTGGGTTTGCGGCTGTGGCACAAGCAGTTGCTTCCAGGGGGTCTCCAAGGAATCGTCTTGAACCCTATCTTCAAGGTGAACTTGCGCATTGCCCTGCTGGGAGGGTAAGTGAGAGCCAAAAGGACAATTGTGGTCTGGGGGATCAAGGCAGAGGCTCAACGTAGAGTTTGCTTTAGCCCTAGCTTAGCCATAATATAATAATAGCTTAGCCACGTTGTGTCAGCTCCACTGGTGGCCAGTTTGCTACTTTGCACAATTCAAAGTTGTGGCTTTGGCCTACAAAGCACTAAATGGCCCCAGCCCAATCCCCCTGTCCAAACACATCTCCCTCTTTGAACCACCACGGAGATTAAGATCTTCTGGGGAGGCCCTGCTCTCGGTCCAGCCACCATCACAAGCGCATTTGGCAGGGTCAAGAGAGAGGGCCTTCTCATTGATTGCCCCTTGGCTATGGACAGGGGCGGATCTTAATGGAGGCAAATTAAGCGGCCGCCTCAGGGCGCCACATGCGGGCAGCATGTGGGTGCGACTCCAGGTGGATGGTGATGCAAAACGCATTCCACGAGGCCAAAAAGGAGGATGTTTTGCAGCCGCGGCGGAGCCTCCTGCCTTCGGCTGCAAAACGCCCTCTCTTTCGGCCTCCTGGAGTGCGTTTTGCATCACCATCCACTTGGTGTTGTGTCTGCACGAATGGCACATGCACCGAACTAGCTGGCCCCGTGCATGCGCACACTGGTGAGCATGCGCGAAGCTGGCCCTGCGCATGCGCAGAACTAGCTGGCCACCAGCGTACGTACACACGGAGAGTGAGGGGGCACCAAAAGGTTTGCGTACCATTTGAAATTACCTTCGTCCGGTCCTGGCTATGGAACTCCCTCCCTGGTGAGATTAGATCACCCCCCTCCCTCCTGTCCTTCAGAAAGATGGTAAATACTTGGTTGTGGGACAGAAGCCTTTGGGACAGTGCAATAAATAAAGCAAATATAGGAAACTTTGCCCTGCTGACTGGATTCAATATGGATGATTTGAGACAGTTTTAAACCATTGATTTTAGTGTTTATGTATGTTTATAGTTTGCTTTATGCGCCGGCGTTGAATGTTTGCCGTAGATATGTTGTGCTCTGCCCTGAGTCCTCTTTGGGGTGAGAAGGCTGGAATATAAATGCTTTAAATAAATAAATAATATTGTAATTGGTTTTATCCAAGTTCATACATGTGCATAGTTTTAACCAGTGTTGATCTGTCTTTTTATTTATTTATTTATTTAGTTATTTATTTATTTTAGGATTTATTAATCGCCCATCCCAGATGGCTCTGGGCGATTTACAGTAAAAACGCACAGCTACTATCGCAATACAGATACATACCTAAAACATCTAGAAGTATCTCACATCTAAAACATCTAAAAACAATTAGCATCTAAGAATATCTAAAAACAATTAACAGTCTAAAAGTTCTCGGCCGAACGCCCTCTCAAACAGCCACATTTTACAAGCCATGCCAAAGTCTTTTAGATCACGGGTGGCTCTGATGTAAGGAGGGAGGGCGTTCCAAAGTGATGGGGCGATCACTGAAAAAGCTCTATGCCGGGTTGATGTCAAATGGGCATCCTTAGGGCCTGGGACCTGTAATAGATTCTGATGGTCTGATCGAGGCGATCTCAAGGGTCGACACGGAGAGAGGTACATCGGCCCTTGACCATGCAAGGCCTTAAAGGTTAGAACCAGCACCTTGTGAGTAATACGGAACTCGACCAGAAGCCAGTGTTAAATCATTTAAGTTACTAAATGATATAGTAGCCTTTTAAAATCATGTTCAGTGTCTGAATGCATTAAGTTCATTTTATTGTATGGTGTCTTGAGATTTTTAGATGGCTGGATAACTAAGGTTGACATGTGCAGCTATCCTGTGTTTTCTTTTTCTCGTCCTCTCTCTCCAGTGGTAAGCCCTGGTCTGATGACACTAGCCAGTTAGGACCTGACAAGCATGCCCGGGATGTCCCATCTCTAGACAAATATGCTGAAGAAAGGTGGGAGGTGAGCATTTTTTGTGTTTTTGTCTTAGTATTCTGACAGTTAAGGCTGTGTATCAGATTTCTAATCTATGTTGATTTCTAATAATATTTGAAACATAAATCCAATCAAGATTTGCTATCAGTTCCAGGTCTAACATTGTCATGCCTTTGGCTCTTCTGAGCCGCCGCGAGCCCCCGGGAGTCGGCGGCATAGAAGCCTCAATAATAAATAAATAAATAAATAAATAAATAAATAAATAAATAAACTGAGTCCCAGTACTGGAGGGCCATGTTTCTTCTTCTGTCTGTCTAGTACTTAGTGTAGGATGTATCAGTTATGCAGCCTTTCATGTCAAAGGGACCTCAGCTGTTACACTATGAGACTTCTTTGAAGATAGTTCAGAAGCTTCAACTGGTCCAGAGATCAACAGCCAGACTACTAACTGGGGCCCTGCACAGGGAACAAACCACTCCCTTGCTGCGGTAGTTTCTCTGGCTGCTGACTCGCTTCTGGGCTAGATAGTGCTTAAAGTCCTAAACAGTTTGGCCCAGACTATCTAGCAAATCACATCTCCTTGTATAAGCCTGCCCGGGCTCTTCGATCAGCCGAGGAAGCCCTACTCCAAGTCCCACCCCCTGTCTCAAGCACGGCTGGTGGGAACAAGAGGGGGGCCTTCTCTGTGTTCACCCCCCCCCCTTTGGAATGCCCTCTTCAAGTAGATCAAAATGGCCCCCTGCTTACTCTCCTTTAAGAAACAGCTTAAGACATTCTTACGCAATGAGAAGGAGGAATAAAGTTTACAGCACAGTCTAAATGGAACATAAGGGGACTGATATGTCATTCTACCTCAGCTGGACTTTTAAACTGCTTTTAATGTCACTGTCCTTCTTACTTTATTGTACAATGTTGATTATTTTTTTCGTTTAAATATTTAGTCCTCTGTTTGAATGTTTGCCTGTTATTATGTTGGAAGCCGCTCAGAGTCCTCTCGAGGTAATAGGGTGGGATACAAATAAAGTATTATTATTATATTCTTTGGATCTGTTTTGCAACAGTGTGTAGCTAGCCATGAACCAACCCCTGCAAAAACCTTACAGTTTGTATACAGCTTTCTGTTTCTTTACACTTCCTCTTAGGTCATCTTAGACTTTATGGTGGGCTCTCCTAATGCAGCAGTGAGTCAAGATTTAGCCCAGTTGCTCACTGAAGCTGGCCTGATGAAGAGGTAAGAGGGCAAAGAACATAGAAGGATAATCTCAGAGGAGCAAGTGAACTGAGGCCCCTTCCACACAGCTGAATAAAATCCCACATTATCTCCTTTGAACCTGAATATATGGCAGTGTAGACTCAGATTACCCAGTTCAAAGCAGATATTGTTGATTTCAATGGCTTCTCTGTGAAATCCACAAGCATGTTGACAATTACAACAAATAGGAGATAACCATGAAAATGAACAAAGTCTGGCTACCAGCATTAAAAACCTCAAAAATCAGGACAGTAAATAAAGAACAACACTCCGAAAACCGGGGAATTCCAGACATGAAACAATCAGAGCCAGATAACACCTCCCAACAACGGATTTCCCCAGGCAGGAATTAGCCAGGCCTTGAAGCTGCAAAGCTTTGCAATACCAATCAAGACGTTTAATTGCAACATTTACACTTGCCTCCAACAGACAAAAGTTTTTTCTCCCACCCTGGATCTTTAACAGATATATAAATCTCCCGTGTTTAATTTCCAACATACCTTACAACCTCTGAGTATGCGCATCCAGCCATAGATGTGGGCGAAACGTCAGGAGGGAATGCTTCTGGAACATAGCCATACAGACCAGAAAACTCACAGCAACCCAGTGATTCCAGTCATGAAAGCCTTCGACAACACAAAAATTAACATTTTTCAAAATAAATTGCCTCAAAATGCTCTCAGAGGTTTAGGAAGGCACCCAAAATGCATTTGGATGTGGTCTTTTCTGGAAAGTACAATGAAAGGCATAGCCCTCCGAAGTTCTCTTGGAAAGTTAATGCAGTGTCTTAATCCTCCACAGTTGTCCGCCCTCACTTATTGTGCTTCCATATGTGCAAGTACAGAATAAGAATGTGAATAACACAAAAGCAGAAAAATCCATTATAGGGTCGCCATAAGCCAGAAATGACTTGAAGGCACATAAAAACCCACAAAAATATATAACCTCTTGAATTAACAACCAGGAATGTGGCGCAGTTGGCTGAGTGTCAGCTGCATAAGATCTCTACTGACCAGAAGGTCATGAGTTCGAGGCCTGCCCGGGTCGGGGTGAGCTCTCGACCAATTTGTGTAGCTCGTTGTCGACCTTTGCAACCCAAAAGACAGTTGCATCTGTCAAGTAGGACATTTAGGTGCCACTTTGTGGGGAGGCTAAATTTAACTGATTTCCGGAATGTTAAATTTCCTCTATGACTGTCTATATATGTTGTATGTCAATGGCATTGAATGTTTGCCTGTATATGTGCATTGTGATCCGCCCTGAGTCCCCTGCGAGGTGAGAATATAAATGATGTAAATAAATAAACAACCAGCTTTCTTTAACTTTGAGTGCTTTCCTCTACAGTAGTGAGCCTGGCGAACCACCTTGCATTACCTCTTCTGGTTTCCAGTTCCTCTTGCTGGATACCTCATCACAACTCTGGTACTTCATGCTTCAGTATCTCCAATCAGCTGAGGTAAGGAGATGTAAGAACTACTATCCATTTTACTTCATTTGTTTGGTCAGTTTCCATTTATTCTGAACTAACTATCCTTCCTTATAGACCCGGGGCATGGACCTGGTGGAGATTCTTTCCTTCCTCTTCCAGCTCAGTTTCTCCGCTCTTGGCAAGGTAAGAAAGGAAAAAGTTCCCTATCTGGTACCAGTCTATTAAATAGGGCCTATAGATTGAGGGACTCTGTCTGACTCTGGCAAGAAGTAAAAATAAATGCTTTGTTTCCAGTTATAACTAGTGAGCTTGTCTTAATTCCAAAGATCTTCCAGGTTCTGACAGATTGGCAACAGACTGCAACTAAGTCAAGACATGTTGGATTTATCTGTCAGTCACCAAATATGAAATGATCAAGTAATATTGTCAATTTTCACCTAGGATTATTCTGTGGAAGGAATGAGTGAATCTTTGCTAAACTTTCTCCAACACCTCCGGGAGTTTGGTCTTGTTTTTCAGAGAAAGGTAAGACACAGAAAAAGTAGAGTACTATTTGATATTATAAATTATATTATCTTAGGTACCTGGTGATGCCTGGGTTAGACATTTGGTAATTTTAACAATATTTATTTGAAAAAGTCAATGTCTTTGGATTTTATAAATTGTCCCATTAAGAAAATGCCTAAGGATGTGGGTGGACTACAACTCACATCATGCCAGATAAACCCCTTCAAAATCTACCAGTATTAAGTTGGTCATGTTGGGTATGTACCATGTTTTGTCCAGATCTGTCATCGGTGAGGTTCAGACTGCTCTCTTGATGCAGGGTGAACTACAAGTACCACCGTACTGGGTCAGTCCCCCCAAACCCCTCTAGTATGTTCATTTGGTCATGGGGGTTCTGTGTGCCAAGTTTGGTCCTGATCTGTGATCGGTATGGGTCACAGTGGTCTCTGGAAGTGGGAACCAGTGGGTAACATACATCATCGCCCACATACAAACATTCATGCATCCACTAACTTTTATGAGATAGATAGATAGAGCTAGATATCAGTATCAGAGATTGGGGAAAGTGTGGGGTTACAAAGAACAGAAAGCTGCAAATTGAGGAATTGTTAGTGGCAGTGATCAAGAGAGAGAAGGCAATGAGCTGTGGACAATTGAAAATTTTAAACTTTCAGGGATCTTTCTCCTATTGCCCATCCTTCTCTCCTTTCAGAGGAAATCCAGGCGTTACTACCCAACCCGCCTAGCAATCAACCTTTCTTCTGGCATTTCGGGCACTACGACAGATACTCGTAACCAGGGCTTTATTGTCGTGGAGACAAACTACAGGATCTATGCATACACAGGTCAGAGGTCAAAGGTGTAATGTTGACATGTTTTGCTTCATTCGAAGGGCCCTTCTTCACTGTCTTCCTCTTGTTTTATGATTTTGAGCTATTCTTCCCTGGCATATTTATCCCACTAGGTGAAGATTTGCAGATCTTAAAATGATAACTGTAGCATTGCAAGCTGAAGACACTGTAACCATGATGCAGGCCAAGGTTTTCAAAGAGCTCCAAGTTTTTCAAGGTCTCTTCCTCCACAAACCCTTTGAAGAGTTTAATAATAATAATAATAATAATAACAGCAACAACGAAAACACTTTATTTATACTCCGTCCTTCTCCCTGACACAGGCAAACAGACACAGACACAGGCAAACATACAATGAGACACAGGCAAAGGCAAAGGCTTCTCCTTTCATTTCTGGCTCCGGGAGTGGCGGTGTAAAAATTGAAGAAATAAATAAATAAATAAATAAAAATGATCACTTCTAAAATTTGGCAAACAAAATCAAGCATATGAAACCATAACAAAGGGCAGTATACTTGATCATGTGCAGTGTACATTTCTGTCTCACATTCTCCAAACCTGAGAATAGAGGAATTTCTTCCAGAGCAGAGGCTGTAGTTTTCAAGAAACTTCCTGTTTGGGAAATTAAGCTTTGATCTTTCTTTTCCTCCCTGTTCTCGTTCCCAGATTCTGAGCTGCAGATTGCACTCATTGCCCTCTTCTCTGAGATGCTGTATCGCTTTCCAAACTTAGTGGTGGCTCAAGTCACCCGGGAGAGTGTGCAACAGGCCATTGCCAATGGCATTACAGCAGATCAGGTAAGAGCCTGATCTTAATGTTATTTTAATATTGATCTTAATGTGATTCTAATATTTATACTCAGATATTTTAATGCTTTGTTTTAATGTTTTAATGTTGTTTATGTCTTATGTTTAATGGTTTTAATGATTTTAATTTATAGTTATATGTTAATGTTTAGTTATTACAGGGTTTTTTTCTTTCTATATGTATATGGCATTGAATTTTTGCCGTTATATGTTGTAAACTGCCTTGAGTCCCCGCCTGGGGTGAGAAAGGCGGTATATAAATATAGTAAATAAATAAACAAGAAGGAGACATTTAAAAACTGGTTTATGCAGTTGAGTGAACCCCTTTGAAAGAAGTATAGAGAAGAATAGTCAGCTTCTGTCTGTTGTTGTGTTAATGTCCTGCTTCTGAGCTTCCAGGCATTTCCCAGGCAAAATGAGCAACTTGTAGGGTCCAATTTGAAATATGCTTGGAGCAAATTCTTGTTGGTTTCTCTCTTGCAGATTATTCACTTCCTGCGCACTAGAGCTCACCCTGTGATGCTGAAACTGGTAAGCAAATGATTGCCATGGTCAAGTCTTGTGGTTCAGGGGATATATCCTTCCTCCTCCTCCTCGTCTTCCTGGGCGCAATGATCACCCTGGTTTTGCTGCTTCTCAGTAAAATGAGGAGGAGGAAGAGAAGCCCGGTTCAGACCAGTGTTTGATGGTGGAGGCATTCCCTTCCTCCTCATCTTCCTGGGTGCAATGACCACCACGGCCTTGCTGCTAGTGGTCATCGAGCCCAGCAAGAGGAGGAAAACAGGAAGCCTGCTCAGGCCAGTGCCCAACCGTGGAGGTGTCGCGAAGGGGGAGAATGGACAGGAGATTATGGGATTTGCAGTACCTTCAACCTCTTCAGCTCTCCCCCCCCCCCCCATGGTGTTTGTGGGGGGAGGGTTGCTATGGGGCAGTCCTTATTCTACTCCCTTCTCCCTCCTGCTCCTCGACCCGCAGGCCTGCAGGAGAGAGCAATGAAGGCCCGGCTCTGGCAGCCCTACTGACAGGGAGGCTCCAAATTACGCCACTTAAGAACGAGAGCCCAGATAGAAGGGGGAGAGAGCTCACGCGTGCCTAGTCCTGCCTCCTCGCCTTTTCCCACGTGCGCTGTTGCCTCCAAGCACAACGTGGTGACCTGGGGAGGCGGGGCCAAAGTAGGAGACTCCATGACCCCTCTAAAATATCAGATCGACCCCCTGGTTGAGAAATGCTGCCTTAGGGGGAAATAATAAACTATAAGCATAATCAGTGTAAGAAATACTATTACTGTTAGCAAAGGAAAGAAGATTAACTAGTTCCAAGGGAACAGTCTCTTGGGCAAGTCACATTCTCACAGCTATAGAGGAAAGCAACAGGCAAGACCCCTCTGAACAAATTTTGCCAAGAAAAACCCCAACTGATCGCCATATGTCAGAAACAACTTGAAGGGACACAACAAGAAAAAGTGAAAAATGTTATGGGGCACTTAAAGGTAACAAGTACATTCTATCTTTTGCCATGTGACTATAGTTCTTTTGTTTTTCTTCTCCCAACAGACCCCTGTGCTGCCCCCCACAATCACAGACCAAATCCGGCTGTGGGAGCTGGAACGGGACAGATTGCGCTTCTCTGAGGGTGAGTGTCTGTATTATGGGATGGTTATTTGTTTCCTGGATAAAAATTGTTTTCCAGTCAGGAAGAATAATACAGGGGTGATTATTTTTTAGGTTTTGCCTGGTATTTGAATATTCCAGAACATTTGGGGAAACTATTTAGTGTAGACAGGAGCCCCTGGTGGTGGAGCGGGTTAAACCGCTGTACTTACTGACCGAAAGTTTGGTGATTCGAATCAGGAAGTGGGGTGAGCACCCACTGTTAACTCCAGCTTCTGCCAACCTAGCAGTTCGAAAACATGCAAATGTGGATAGATCAATAGGTACCACTTCGGCGGGAAAGCAACGGTACTCTATGATTTACTTGACTGACAATGGACAGACCTGGATTATGACTTGAACTTGCATAGTTTTAATTGAATGTTTTATATTTGATATTGTAACTGTTTCTTGTAAATGTAAACTGTTGTTACGATTGTCTTTGTTTGGGCATCTAATGGTTCCCGGTTGTGAGGCCGCCCTGAGTCCCCCTCCAGGGATGAGAAGGACGGGATATAAATGTATCAAATAAATAAATGCAGTCATGCTGGCCACATAACCTTGGAGGCATCTATGGACAACGCCAGTTCTTCAGCTTAGAAATTGAGATTAGCACCACCCCCCAGAGTTGGACATGACTAGACTTAATGTCAAGGGAAAACCTTGACATTAAATCTAGCCTACTTTATTCTGTGCAGAAATACATGTGGATTTTTTGTGTGTGTAAGAGAATTGTAGAGTTTTCTGCAAATAAAAGAATGCAGGTTGCTTCCAGGCAGTGATGTCCACTTTTTATTTATTTATTTTTCAAGATTGCTGTTTTCTACACAAAAAACAACACATATACAAAATAGTGACATGGCTGTGTTGTACAATACTTCTTTGTTTTTTTATTGTGCAAGATTTACATAGAAAACAGTAATCTTAAACGAAGAACAGATATGGATGTCTGGCTTTTTATGCTTAATCCCTTGTCACACACAAAAAGAAATTAATTTCTGCACATAATAGTTTCCTGAAACATTTCAAGATGTGCAAATACCAGGCACAAACTGCACCAAATTTGGGGGTTCTGTAGAAGGAAGAAAACTATTGGATTTATTTGTTCTTACATATGAGAAATACACTATTGTTTTTCAACTAAGTGGTGTTATGATAGATCCCTTTTCCCCTTAATGCTTGAATGGACACTCATCCTTTCTTCTTGTCCTATGTAACAACAACAGCAACAACAACAATAATCATTTTATTTCTTACCTGCCTCTCCTCGAGGCAAGTTACAGCATAACTGAAACACATAAACATTGAAAAAATTCTATAAATATACAGTTTCTATAAAAGATACATATTAAAACATATTTCTATAAGATACATATTAAAGTAGACAGCACAGAGATTAAACACAAGACATTAGTTTCAAATTCCTGCTTAAAACTGGCTGCCAAAAGAGTTAGGTCTTTAGATGGTTTTTAAATCATAGACTTTTGTTTTGTTTGCCTTTTCTATCTGCTACTGTCCATTAATTTTTTCTTTAATTTCTCAGATCTTCTATATTTTAAAAAAAATATTGCTTACCTTTCCCTAGTGCATGTATGTATATATGTGTGTATCTTTTACTTAATTTTCCTGGACATCCCTGCTTTGTCCTGCATTGCTTCTTTTTTCTCTTACTGTATTTATGTGTTTTGCTTTATGTCCCCCTCCATCCCTCCATTCTCAGTCCTCTCCATGTTGTCTTGAGCCTTTCATTTCCCCCTCTCATGCCCATCTTTGTTTGTATATGCGTCTTCTTCCTACTTTATGTCCTCTTGAGCTTCTCCCATTGACCATGTTCTCAACTGTATATTTGCTCTCCTTTCCTCAGGTGTTCTCTACAACCAGTTCCTCTCCCAGGTGGACTTTGAGCTGCTGAGGGACCATGCCAGGGAACTCGGGGTGCTCGTTTTTGAGAACCCTTCCAAGCGTCTGATGGTGGTGACTCCTGCTGGACACTCAGATGTCAAACGCTTCTGGAAGCGGCAGAAACACAGTTCTTGAGAACAGTGGCTACCTTCAAGACCTTATGCTTGATGCTGGAAGTTGGAAGCAATTAAGGCTTTTGCCTGGTAGCACTACATGGGTCAGAAGAAGAGAAAGGAGATGTCTTGACAGGAGTTGCCGGATGACTCCTATCCAGCCAAAAAGAAGTTAAGAATCAAGTGAAAACCCATTGATAGTTTACAGCACCAAAGCAAGAGCATGGTCCCATTCTGTTTCATCTTCCGGGAATTTTCTTTGAAAGGAACTACAAAACAAGCGAGAGCTTATGTGCTTAAACTATTTCAGGAAACTTGAAATGAGTAAATGGCCCAAATTGATTCCTCCTCAAGATGTACTTACTTGGGACACGATGCTGAGATTACAAAAACTCGCCCACTTGTGTGGATAGGAGTCTGTTGGCTCTTTTGTGTAGGAGAGTCATTCAAGAGTAATACTGTTTAAAACAGAGACTTGATACCCTGGACTTTTCTCCTCCCAATATTTGTAGTAAAAGGGAGGTGAACTGTGTTGGGGAAGAGTTGCTTAGAAGACTGTTTCTTTTTTTGGACAATTGTTTCCACAGGTCATCAGTTAAACATAGCCAAATAGATACTGAGATTCTGGGAGTTGTAGTCCAAAAAATAATTTCCACAAACTAGATGGGTGCATACAGTTACACACACATACTTTCTCCTTTTCGTCATGATTGGGGGAGCACAAGAGAAATAAAACAAACATTTCAGAAAACGGTAGGTCTGTCATTTCACTTGTGAGTACAAATGAAGCTTTGGGAAAGATTGAGAACAATTTCAGTGGGATCAAAGGGATTGGGAGTACTGAGTAAGTGGCCACTCAGGCACAAAAACAAATAGTTTCACCTTCTCAAGACTAGCGAAAAGAAAGTGTTTGCAAGTATGGACCCAAATCAACTCTTATGTACTTCCTTTTCCAATTCCAAATATGAATGGAAATTACATTTGTAAATTAAGACCATCAATATTTGATACATATTAAATTTGTTCTATCTAACCTATAGCATTATTACATCAGGTACAAACCAGGAGTCCACAGTGGCGTAATGGGTTAAACCGTTGAGCTGCTGAATTTGCTGACCGAAAAGTCAACTGTTCAAATCCGGGGAGCGGGTTGAGCTTCCGCTGTTAGCCCCAGCTTCTGCCAACCTAGCAGTTTGAAAACATGCAGATGTGACTAGATCAATAGGTACGGTTTTGTGGGAATGTAACAGAGCTCCATGCAGTCATGCCGGCCACATTACCTTGGAGGTGTCTATGAACAATGCCAGCTCTTAGGCTCAGAAATGGAGATGAGCACCACCCCCCAGAGTCAGACATGACTAGACTTAATGTCAAGGGGAAACTGTTTCCTTTACTTACAAACCAGTCTATCAATATGGAGGTAAGCATTTATTTTCAATCACTTTCAGTATTGTTCCTGGCTTACATTTTCAACACCCTTGGACTGAAGTCTCTTATAAGCTACCAAAAAAATGTTGCATAAGCAGAATGCTTCACATAATTTTTAAAAGAGACAGGAAGCTGTTTATATAAAGTACAACTTTTGGTTTTGAAGTGGGCATTGATAGCTTGACAACCCATAAGCAATGCCACTTGATGGCTAATCCTCACCTCCAAGTCTGAGAGCACTTTGAGGGTTGATCTACGTTCGTTCAGTTAAATATTTTAAACAACTTGCCACTTCATATTCCAATTTCCAAGCATGGTTTAAAAAGCTGGTCACCGAAGAAATCTGGAAGATAGTTATACAGATACCATGGACTATTAAAAAGACAAATTAGTGATTCCTAGAACAAATGAAACCTGAACTCTTCCCTAGAAGCCCAAATGACTAAACCGAGACTAGACAGTTGACTACTTTCACCAAACATACCTAATGAAAAAAGTAATGATTTCTGATTCTAAATTTGTTCTTGATCAACTTTTGATTTGTTTAATGTGGTTGTGTCTGAGTCATATGGAATTTCTGTGGTCACTGTCATTCAGATCACCATATCTATATGACTGTTTCATAAGAGTTGTCAACTTTTTTCAACCAGCTTTCTTCTGCACCTCTAATAGTAACTTAACATTGATTATCCTCATACTGCTTATCTTCACGATAATGGTGATTCCTGGAATGCTGCGAGCTGCAATTAAGCAACATCTGCAAGGCAGTATGATTATCACCCTGTATGTCAAGTTACTGTACATTTTTAATTTAAATTATATTCCACTTTTCTCTCAGGATTTATTACATCACAACAAGATAGACACTCATTTTTCTGTCTGTCCTTTGGCACTGGAGAAGCAAAAACCTGTGTGGGGAACCTGAGAGAACTGGATTACATAACCATGGGAAATCATGGACAAAATCCATGTGTCTGTGGTTGTTATGAGTCAAGACATCCCAAAAAGAATACTAAATATGTACATTGAAGCTAGCACAAACTAATCCTACAAGGAGCACTTCTAACATAATGGTGACAGTCTTCACAGTTCCACCTGCTGTTGTGGTTAAATGCCTCAAAACCACAATTGGTGGTTGGGAAATATTAAATACCAACTCAATAAGGTGTTGGGTGGTTAGGGATTATTATAAACCTTGTTTATGTAGTTGAGCAGTTTGGTTTCTACGAGAGCAGGGAACATGTGGCTTGTAAGATACTATTCAAAAGGATCTTGCCTTCCAGCTTGCCTTCCAGGTGTAGGTCCTAGTGCTATGCACCCCCCCTGTTGAAGAGTCTCATACTCCAGGTCGTTGTTTTACTGCTGTGTTTTACTATGTTATTTTAGTGATATTTTAATGATGTTTTTTTATCTCTGTTTTTAATTTATTGCTGGACAATATTTGTTGTGTTTCTTGGTGTTGTGAGTTGCCCGAGCCAACTATGGCGGCATAGCATAAAAACACAGAAAATATACATTGACAAATAAATAAATAAATAAATCTTTCATTATCCATCTCCATTGCAAACTCTGAGTAATGCTGATGGAAGTTGCCAACTATAAATGACAAATCGCCAAAGTGGATGGAACTGGAGCATACAGTTGCTGTCATTTAAGAGAAGAATTTAATACAAGCCAATACAGAGTTCATGGTATGGCACAGTATGGGGTATAGTATTAGGCGGGCCTATTTGTAATAGTAACTCTCAAGCAACCAGAATCTACAATGTCATGTGGATTGTGGGTTTTGGTTTATGGTGAATTCATTCACGGACGATCACTTGTGACTGCGTATGATTGTTTTGGCAAGGGAATTGTAAATAAATGGATGTGAAGACCTATTCTGGCTTCACATGTTATTTCACAGTGAGGACATAGGTTTCCTGATGGAAAGTATTCATGACGGGTTTGCTTGACATGCCTTCCACTTAGCATGTTTCTTTGTGCCTCTTAAAAATCCATAGCACTGTTAGTAACAGCTGACCTCAAGTTAAAGCGCTCAAGGGCCAGGTGTGAGGACTCACCCATTTTATGCTAGGCCGAGACCAGCATGGCAGTTTGGCATCCATGGTAAAACAGGATAGCCAGGAAAGGGGGGGGGGCTTGGATCCTTCTCGGAGAGAGAGAGAGCTGCCTGGGAGTGGATCAGAGCTGAGGGGGGGAGCCAAGCTGCTTAAGAGGAAAAAGTGTAGCTTTTTCAGTCAGTTTGGGACTAGGCTTTGACAGAGCAAGATCAGAGTCTAAGAGATGAGTCTCTTGAGAGAGCTGAGAGTGAGCAGTCAGAGAAGACAGTGGTCTTGTAACCTGACAGGAAGAGTTCTGTGTGGAGCTGACAGGTAGTCAGTCACAGACTTTTGGAATCTCTAGGGTTTAGAGATTAGCTCACGTCTCTGGGGAAGTCGGCTACAGGAAACCTCTAGGGAAGAGTTAGTAGCTAGGGTGCTTCTGGAAGACTGAATGTTAGCTCAGGGAACTAACCAAGTTAGTTAGTTGAAGACTACTCACGACTAGTTTTAATATTAGAAGTGAGGAAGTTAGTAGACAAGTTTTGAACTGTCTAGTTTTGTAACGAAGTGAAGAAAGCAATATTTAGTAACCAATACGCTCTAGTACCATTCTGCATAACCGTTACACATCTGTGCTTTAATCTGCCTGTTAAGTTAATAAACGTTCTATTTGTTAACTTTACAAGAAAGCTTTCAGTGTGCCATTTCCAGCCTTCCCATATTCCCAGTCTGGGAGAAGATATCTCGCCTCAGAAATCCTTGTAGTTTACCTTCAGTTTAGGAGCCTAGCTTAGCTATTTTAAAAGAAATCCTAAAAACATTTTTTAGGTTGGTGGCAGCGTTCTAAGTGGTTAAAGCCTCCACTTAGTGACTTTTGGCGTTTAGGGTGGCATCTAAAAAAAACAAGGTCCACCCTGCCCCAAGGGCCAGGTCGTCACACCAGGCTTCCTAGAATCATGGAATCACAGAGTTGGAAGAGACGACATGGACCATCTAGTCCAACCCCCTGCCATGCAGGAAAAACATAATCAAAGCACTGGAATAAGTTTGTGGTTGCTTGACAGTTACTATTAAAATAGGCCTAACCAATACTATACTATGGAAGAGACGACATGGGTCATCTTAGGCCCTCCCCTGTTTGGGACTTCAGCTCCCACAGTTCCCAACAGCCTCAGGCCTTCCCCCTTTCCACCTCAGCTGCTTAAGGGGCCTGAGGCTGTTAGAGACTGTGGGGTTAAGTCCCAAACACCTGGAGGGCCAAAGTTGGCCCATGCCTGCTATAACCCATACTATACTATACCATGAAACTGATATTGAAATACAGTAGTTTAGAAGTAAATTAAGACAAAGGCACACGTAACTGTAACACGTTTACTGTTTTGCTGTATCATGAAAACGTTTTTTAAATAAGTATTTCCCTGATTTCATTTTGCCTGTTGCTTGAGAGTTCCGGTTAACTGAGACCCTGCTGTATAATTCTTTTTGGATTTGAAGGATGCCAAAGAGAATCCCAAGCAAAAGAGGAGCCAGGGCTGAGGCTTCCCTTTTTACCTCTGAGTTCTCCCTGTGACTCCAGATGGAGCCGTATAAAGAAATCCAAACTACAATTCCCAGGATTCAATAGCAGAGGGGGCGGACCTAGAAGCCTGGAAGCAGAGGAAACGAGTAATTTGTGGCTGGAAAGGCTCAGAGCGTCAGAGGGGAAGGAAGACTCTTTTCAAACTTCCCAAGGTAAAGAAAATGTCTCGTCATTTCTACTCCATGCAAAACTCCCTTTGGCAACAAGTGCCTAGAGAGTTTCTGTGAGTTTAAAGCCACCCTATCCCGGTTTTTTCTTGGCAAGCTTTGTTTGGAGGTGATTTTTTTTGCCTCCCTTTTAGGCCCCTTCCACACAGCCCTGTATCCCAGAATATCAAGGCAGAAAATCCCACATTATCTGAGTGTGGACTCAGATAAACCAATTCAAAGCAGATACTCTGGAGTTTTCTGCCTTGATATTCCGGGATATAGGGCTGTGTGGAAGGGCCCTTAGGTTGAGAGAGCATGATCTTCCTAAGGTTGCCCACTGTAGATTTCCAGGCCTGATTTACTCCCTTTTAAGAAACAGAAGGTCCTAGGAGTGCAATCCTATTGCTTTCTGGGTTCCATTATCTTGATCGCGCTGTGCATTTAAGACTTGGATCCATGTGCTTGTTAAAACTCAGATCCTTTCTTGAATTACTTTGTTTTCCCTTTTGTGAATTAAGTTTTGAGCTGTAACTTTGTTGCAAAGTGTTGCAAAAGCAGGCCTGGACCCACTGTAGGGAGAGCATTCGGGAAGTCAGGGTGGAGCAGTCCTAAACAAATAAGGCCGATGAGGTTTCACAATCAGGCATTTGGATTATAAATACACTCCGTTGAGTCTCCTTATTTGAATGACTCAGCACTTTGCCCTTGGCAGTATATCTTTTGGACCCGGGAACTCTCATACATGGACATGAACTTTGGTTGGTATTATTGACATTTATTTGAATTTATTGTTATACTACAGGAATCGCTGCTGCACTATTTGTGGTGTTTATTTACAGCCGATTTCGGCTTTTGGCTATTTGCCACCTTCTTTATAAACTCATTTGGAAACGATATAGTTGTTATTGATTTTGCTTGCATATCCCCCATTGAGGCAGTTCATATTTGGCCTGTGCATCTTCATTGGGAATTAATACAGTTTTGACACCGCCTGAACTGCCATGGCCCAATGCAATGGAATCCTGGCAGCTGTGTTTTTACTAGTTCTAAAGCTGACTATATAATATCATTTGGAAAGAGTAGACTAGAAAGAGATCTAAAGGAGAGGGAGGTTTGTACATTGGCTTCTTTTTTTATCTTATTAGTTTTGCGTTTTGGTTTGTGTGTTTTATAGTCCTGTGTTCATGGTCCATTATTTTTAGTAGATATTTACTTGTTGTAGGTTTAATGTAGATGGGTTTGTTGTTTATTTGGTCAGTTGTTTCCAACTCTTCGTGACCTCATGAACCATCCCACATCAAAGGAGCCCCCAGTGGCACAATGGGTTAAACCCTTGTGCCAAGGAAAAAGTAGCACAAACGCTAAGCAATGCAATGAATCACACTGTGAGTGATTCATTGCATTGCTTAGCGTTTGCGCTACTTTTCCTTTGCCTATTGCAGGGCTGTCCAACTGGCGGCCCCGGGGCCGGATCCGGCCCCGTAGCCTGTTGGACACGGCCCCACCTATGCCCTCAGCCGCCATTTTTAAATTTGAAAAAAAATCGGTGGGGGGAGGCGGAGCAGGGAGGAGGAAGAGAGCTAGCTCCTCCTCCTTTTCGGCGCCCCCCCCCTACCTACCTAGGGCGGGAGAGCCGCCGAAAAAGGGCAGAAGGCGGCGCCACGAGCAGCGCGTCACAGGCCTGGCGTGACGCGCTGCCCCTTGGCGCAGCCTTCTGGTCTTTCTCGGCGCCCCCCTCCCTTCCTAGGGCGGAGGGGGGGCGCCGAAAAGGAGGAGTAGGCGGCGCCAAGAGCAGAGCGTCACAGAGCGTGACGCTCTGCTCTTGGCGCCGCCTTCCTCCTTTCGCGCCCCCTCCGCCCTAGGAAGGAGGGGCGCCGAAAGGAGGAGTAGGCGCGCCAAGAGCAGAGCGTCACAGGCCTGGCGTGACGCTCTGCTCTTGGCGCCGCCTACTCTCCGCCCCCCGCCCCCTAGGAAGGGAGGGGCGCCGAAAAGGAGGAGTAGGCGGTGCCAAGGGGCAGCACGTCACGCCAGACCTGTGACGCTGCTGCTCTTGGCGCCGCCTTCTGCCCTTTTTCGGCCGTTTTAGGAGGGCGGGCCTGGGGTTGGGGGCGGGGCCTGGGGGTGGGGCCTGGGGGCGGGGCCGAGCGGCCCCCTAGGTCATCAGTGACCGCTTATCCGGCCCTGGACCCCATAGAAGTTGGACAGCACTGGCCTATTGTATAGGTGGAACTATCGATCCTTTCTTCACTTAAACCCTTGTGCCGGCAGGACTGAAGACCGACAGGCCGCAGGTTCAAATCTGGGGAGGATGAGCTCCCTCTGTCAGTTCCAGCTCCCCATGCAGGGACATGAGAGAAGCCTCCCACAGGATAGTAACACATCTGGGCGTCCCCTGAGCATTGTCTCTGCTGACAGCCAATTCTCTCACACCAGAAGCAGCTTGCAGTTTCTCAAGTCACTCCTGACACACACACACACACACACACACACACAAAGAGTCCACACCAGAACCAGCTGTCAGCTCACAGAGCTCCCACCCCCAGCTTCTTCAAAGTCAATCCAGTCACTTCAAGGACACCTTCCATCCATCTTGCCCTTGGTCGACCCCTCTTCCTTTTTCCTAAGCATCATTGTCTTCTCCAAGCTTTCCGGTCTTCTCATTATGTGGCCAAAGTACTTCATCTTTACCTCTAATATCCTTCCCTCCAATGAGCAGTTGAGCTTTATTTCCTGAAGTATGGATTGGTTGGATCTTCTCACGCTCCAAGGCACTCTCAGAGCTTTCCTCCAACACCTCACTTCAAAAGCATCTATCTTCCTTTGCTCAGCCTTCCTTATGATCCAGCTCTCACACGGAATACCATTGTTTTAATTATGCAGATCTTCATTGTCAGTGTGATGTCCCTACTCTTAACTATTGAGGTTGTAGATGGGTAGTTTTTTTAAAATGTAATAAACGTGTTTGTACATTTTCATATTCTTGTGTAACTAATTTTGTTTTTTAGAATAAAAAATATTTTTTAAATGTGATATTGAACTGCATTAATGGGTGATGGAGTCTTCTCTGGAGGCTTTTAAGCAGAGATGACCATCTGTTGAGGATGGTTTGATTGTGTTTTCCTGCATGGCGTGGCAGAATGGGATGGGACTGGATGGCCCTTGGGGTCTCTTCCAACACACTGATTCTGTGATTCTACAGTGTAGATGCATCTGAAGTATCCCGAAGTGATTTTTAGTACCAAAAAAGTAGCTTCCTTTCTAGGTGGCAATCCCTGAATCTTCCGCTGGGGTTGTAGGAGTCATAGTTCCCCATCTTCTTCCCCGAACTGCATTTCCTGGCAAGCCTTAAGGACTGGTGGTTTGGGTCTTGGGAGGCCAGAGTTTGAGTCCCAGTTCAGCCATGGAAACTCTGCAGTGACCTTTCGGAAGTCACACTATCTCAACCCCAATGAAAAGCAAATTAATGCAGTTTGACTACTTTAATAACCATGGCTCAATGCTGTAGAATGCTGTAAGTTGCAGTCTGATGAGGCACCAGCACTCTTGCACACTGGCCAAAGACTTTGTTAAACTACAGCTCCTGTGATAAAATGACTTCAAACTGCATTAATTCTGCAGTATAGATGCACCCAAAGCCATTTCTCCTCTCTGAATCTCATGATAGGGTCCCCTATGGCAGGTCCAACTCCTGGGACTGTTTTCTATAAAAGAAAACTCTGAAATAGCTCCAAACTGAAGAATATTTTGGTCTCGGGTTGTTGTCATTAGTGGTTCTGTGCCTTCAAGTTGTTTCTGACTTATGGAGACAATATTTCCTCAGAAGGAGTTTGCCTCTACAGTAGAATTAATGTAGTTTGATATCATATAACTGGAATGCACTAGTGAAGGAATAGGCCAGTGAAGGACATTGCAGAACTTGAAGAGCAAACAAACTGGTGTCTGAAATGGGGACATGTAAATTCCTCCTCTCAGTAACCTAAAAATATCCTCCACCCCCCCAATAGGATTGCTATTATTAAGTGTGTAAGGAGAAGCTAGAACAAATTATACAGAAACAGCTCTTGCCAAGTAACAAAACCTTGTAGTGCAGATTTTGTAGATGTTTCCACCTGTTGTTATGGTTAAATGCTATGGTTTGCCTCAAAACCATAATTGCTAGCTGGGGAATACTACAGACTCTTGTTAAGAATATGAAGTGTTGGGGAAATGAGTAATTACTAAGCCCTTTTTATGTGGCTGAACAGTTTGGTTTCTAAATCCAGAACGGGAATGTTTGGCTTACCAGATTTCTTCAAAGGCACCTTTCATTCAAGAAAATATAATAAATGCTATGTTTAGCAAAGGGCAAGAGGGATCCTCTCACCTCTGCAGGAATCTATCTTATACCATGCAGCTGTGGACAAGTGTACATAGGGACCACCAAACGCAGCATTGCCCAGACACAAATCAAGGAACATGAAAGGCACTGCAGATTAATTCAACTAGAGAAGTCAGCTATAGAATAGCACTTGATCAACCAACCTGGACACAGAATATTATTTGAGAACACAGAAATTCTAGACCACTCTAACAATCATCATGTCAAACTACACAGAGAAGCCATTGAAATCCACAAATACTTGAACAATTTCAACAGAAAGTAATAAACCATGAAAATGAACACCAGAATCAAGACAGTAAATAATGAACACCACGCAGAAACGGGAATTCCAGACAACAAGCAATCAAGAGCTAGTTAACAACTCCCAAACAGAATGCCACCAGGCAACAAAGGCCAGCCTACCTCTATACAGATATCCTTATCTATTGACTACTAGCCATCCCCTGCCATGCATTGGTGTGGCCCAGTCTGTGTATATGTATTTTGTGTGTGTATATGTGTATATATGTGGTTTTGCACATGCGTTGTAGTAAAAAACATGCCTTTTAAGTCTGTGTTTTTTTGTGAGGGTCACTCGTTGGCCTGATAGATATATTGTGTCCAATTTTGGTGTCAATTCGTCCAGAGGTTTTTGGGTTATGTTGATCCCACAAACGAACATTACATTTTTATTTATATAGATGCAAACACTTCAAGGCTACTCAAATGCTAATTCAGGCTTATAATTGCAACATTCACACTTGCTTTAAACAGATAAGGGTTCTTTCTCCCACACTGGACATGCCACAGATATATATACATCCCACTTCCTTCACTGCCAACAGAACCTCTGAAGATGCCAGCCACAGATGCAAGTGAAATGTCAGAAGAGAACACTACTGGAACATGGCCATAAATCCTGAAGAGCTCACAGCAACCCAGCAACTTTCATTATCCATCTAACTAACTAACTTTTATTATTTATGAATCGCCCTCCACAAATGTGCTCCGGACAACTTACATAGCTTGGCATTTACAATACTAAAATATTAAAATATTAAAATGTTAAAATATGGGAATAGGCAGGTTCCAGGTCACTGATTGTCACTTATGCATATGCTCTTCTAAATAGCCATGTCTTAAGTGCCGCCAGAAATGGATGGCTCTTTGGTCTGGCGGCAGAGAGTTCCACAGGACAGGGTCCACAGTGGAGAAAGAGCTCTGTCTCGTGGACTCCAGATGAGCCTCTCTCAGACCCGGGACACAGAGAAGGTTCTCGTAGGCTGGCCGTGGTGCTCTCAGATGGATAGATGGTATCAGACGGTCTTTTAGGTATGTAGGACCCTGACCCTGCCAGGCCTTAAATGTCAGGGTCTTATAAAGGATTCTGTACTCGACCGGCAGCCAGTGCAAATGCTGTAGGGATGGCATTATGTGACACCTCATTGGTGTTTTTGTGAGGAGCCTGGCGGCACCATTTTGTACAATCTGGATCTTGCGAGTTACTGACCGAGGTAAACCGTTGCAATAATCCAGCCTTGATGTAACCGTGGCGTGGATTACCGTGGCCAGCGCCTCCGTTGGTAGATAGGGCACCAGTTGCCTCGCTTGACGTAGGTGGAAGAAGGCCCTTTTGCTCGTGGAGGCGATCTGGGCCTCCATCATCATTTTAGAGTCCAGGATGACACCGAGGCTCTTCACAGTGGGGGATGGAGTCAGCGGTTCCCCTTCGAAGGGTGGCAGTGGATTGACTAGTTCTGATGGACAGCCCGGCCACAAAATTTCAGTCTTTGCTGGATTCACTTTCAGTTTGTGGGCCCGTAGCTATCTTGTCACTGCTCCTAGGCACTGGGTAAAGTTGTCAGGCACCGAGGTTGCTCCAGGTTCCAGCTTTAGGAGGAGCTGAGTGTCGTCGGCATACTGGTAGCAATCCAGCCCCAAGCTCCAGACTAGTCCAGCGAGAGGCCGGACATAGATATTGAACAGCATAGGTGATAATATGGCGCCTTGGGGTACTCCACACTCAAGAAGGGATTTTCCAGATGTTTGGCCTAGCCATTCTACTCGTTGACTGCGTCCTCGCAAGAACGAGTTGAACCAGGTTATGGCTGATCCTTGGATTCCCGTGGCAGCTAGTTGTTGAATCAGCAGATCGTGGTCCACCGTATCAAAGGCAGCAGTGAGATCGAGCAGTACCAGAACTACTGAACCTCCCATTTCTAATTGACGGCGGATGTCATCCGAGATGGCCACCAGAACGGTCTCGGGGCGGAAACCTGATTGAAAAGGATCCAGGCCATCCGAATCCTCAAGAAATTTTTGGAGCTGATCTCCATTGGCAATTGAGTGGAGCTGATGGGAATGACTGTCTGACAATATAGGCCCTTCTACGCTGCCATATGTCCACATTATCAAAGCAGACAATCCACATTATCTGCCCTGAACTGAGTTATATGAGTTTACACTGCCATATAATCCAGTTCAAAGCAGATAATCTGGACTTTATGTAACAATGTAGAAGAGACCTCTGTCTCACATAGAGCGACAGCTCTCTTTTCTCTCTCAGGGTCAAACTGACATCCTTCTGCACACCCCTATTATTCCTTTCCCACACACAAATGTTCTTTTTTTTCAAATGCTCTCAAAATTTCTTTCAAAGCAAGAGGCTGGAGGGCCATCATTCCTTCTTGTTCTTGTGTACGTATGGCGATCCTGTTGTTTTTTTTCTTGGCTGGATTTGTAAGGGTGCTGCCTCTGCCTCCCTCTGTGGCTGAGAGAGAGAGAGAGAGAGAGTGATGAGACTTAAGTGTACCTTGCTGTAGGTTTCCAGGTCCAAGCTTGTGGGTTGATACTCGTATTTGAACCAAGTGGTTTCAAAAACTAAAATCACATGTTAAATCACTCCCCCACTTTTGTAAAATAAAAGTTTGGCTGAACTTAAAAGTTTTCCAAAAAGTTTTTTAAAAGATTGCTCAGAGTGGCATAATACTGCTTTCTATGCTCATCTACAATTACATGGTTGAATTAATGCAGTTTAACACCACTTCAGCTGCCATGTCTCAAGGCTATGCAATCATGGGAGTTGCTGTTTTGCCCGGGAGTTGTAATTTTTCATATTAACCTTCTCAGCTGAAGTGTGCTGGTTTCTCACCAAACTACATAACTACAAGCCCCAGGATTTCATAGCATTCAGTCACAGCAGTTAAAGCAGTGGTGCAATGGGTTAAAGCCTTGTGCTAACAGGACTGCTGACCAACAGGTCAGCGGTTTGAATCCAGGGAGAGTGGATTGAGCTCCCTCTGTCAGCTCCAGTTCCTCATGCGGGGACATGACAGAAGCCTCCCTCAAGGATGGTGAAAACATCAAATATCCAGGCGTCCCCTGGACAATGTCCTTGCAGACAGCCAATTCTCTCACACCAGAAGCGACTTGCAGTTTCTCAAGTCTGGCACACACAAAAGTTAAAGCAGTGTCAAACTGCACTGATTCTACACCTAAGTTAGAGGGCAAGAAAGAGAGGGAACAGCCACTGCAGTTTACGCCATTTATGCCCAAATTGCCATGTGCGCTTTCCCTGATAACATGCAATTCAGATTGACACCAGGGATTTTCGTGCCGTACTGCCGAAGTATAATGCCGTGATTCCATTTTAGCCTGAAAGTAGTAGTTTAGGGAAAAACATCTATGATTCTCGACCAGAGGAAAACTTCAGACCCCACCTCCTCCAGCAGCAGAGGAGCTTGGGACCGGATCTTGGGGGAGTGTCTGGATAACTGGATGAAACCGGGGAAACTGGATGAAACCATGTTACTTGTGCTGTGCGGTGCAGCCATCTCCAACCTTTCCAAGGTAATGAAATTTTCTTATTCCACAGTTGACTGTAAAATTCCTTTGGCCAAAGGGCCTCCCTTTCCTCCCTTCTTTTATACTTAAGGCAATCCTATTACAGTTATCTATCCTTGGCAGGATGTGCTGTCAGTTGTCTTTGCCTCCCTCTTGAGGCGAATACAATCACTGGCATTATGAGTTTCTTTTTTTTTTTAATGCTTTTTATTGAAAGTTTCCATTTTATCAAACATACAAGATCACAGTAGGAAAATGGGAAGGGGAAAGGGAAAAGGAAATACATTGACTTCCATTCTAGCTCCACACTGATTACATATATTCTTTGATTACATTTTTTAAACACAGGGCATCCCCAATGCTCTTATTCTTAACAATGAATATCTGACAGTATTACTTTGCATATTCAATATCTACTAACTATTCATTAACTTAAGTCCAATCTGTCTTTAGTCTCTTTGCCATTTTTCTACCACAACCAATATTTTAATTCATATATTTCTTATCTCTCATTTTCTCTATCCTCTATTCTTTTAAAGGTTGGAGGTTCTATTACCACGAGTTCACAAATGCAATCCTGGCCGCTGTTATAGGGAGCACAAAAACTTTCTCTACATTTTCATTACCCTTCAACACAATGTTAAACCTCTCTTTATTTAGTTTTCTATCTCAGGATCAGCAATATTTATCCTCATCTTGTTCTTCTTTTCCTTCCTCTTCTGGTGGGTTCCCGGGGTCAGGTTCTGAGGCAGTTTCACCTCAGGATCTGGGGTTTCCTTTCCATTCTTTTTATATATATATATATATATATATATATATATATATATATATATATACACTTATTATTATTATTATTGTGTTCTTTGTCCCTTCTTTTTCAGGTGCGGAGGGCTAAGATTGGGTCTTCCTTTCCTTCTCTAGATCTCATTCCTACTCTAAAGTACCTTGTCCTAGTAGATCCCCATGGCATTATGAGTTTCTAAGGTTGAGCTTGGGCCCATCTACACTGCAGAATGAATGCAGTTTGACACCACTTTAACTCCCATTGCTATGGAATCCTGGAGTTACGGCCCTTTAGCCTTTCCTGCCAAAGAGCACTGGTGCCTTAGGATTCCATAGCCTTGAGCCATGGCAGTTAAAGTGGCATAGAATGGCAGGCCTATTGGCTATGAATTTTAAACTCGTGTCTTGTATTTACTATGTTTTAACGTTTTTTCTGTATATTATATGTATTTCAAATAAGTTTTAAAATATGTATTTGACAGAATGTTTTATAATAATATAGTTTAACTGTGTTGTGCCCCACCTCAAGAAGAGGTGGGTAAGAAATAAAAATTATTGTTATTATTATCATCTTTATTACTTGATTAGTCGCCCTCCACCGAGGTGCTCTGAGCGACTTACAGCACAGCAACAGTATAAGAATACAACAGCAATTAAAATTTACAAGTTAAAAGCATTTCTGAAAAGCCAGGTTTTGAGTGCTTGCATAAAGGAGCAAATGTCCATTAAGGCTCTGATGTGTGATGGCAGTGAGTTCCACAGGATTGGGGCAGAGGTTGAAAAAGCCCTACGTCTTGTGGATTATTATTATTATTTTGCTTACACAAAAACACAGTATGTCACAGCAAACAAGATATATATGCTGGATTTCATATCACAAAATCACAAGTCGAATGCTTCTCAAGTGTCTAGGACTGTATGATGTATTTTCGAAGGATGCGCACAGATCCAAGTAAGGTGGCCTTTTGCAATTGACAAATCATGATTTTGTCAATGTTTATTGTTTCCAAGTGCCAGCTTAGGTCTTCTGGTACGATGATGAAGATTATTATTATTATTATTATTTTATATGTATACCCCACTTTATCTTCCCAAAGGGGACTCAAAGCAGCTTGACATAAAAGCATTACTATACAATTTAAAATATACGAATATGCAAATATTAAAATAGATTTAAACAGAAACAGCACTAACATTCAGTTAAAATCTATCAAAATATTTTAAAGCCACAGCACCCCCTGACTCTATCTTAAACATTAGCTAAGGGCCCTTCCATAAGCCCTATATCCCAGAATACCAAGGCAGGAAATCCCACATTATCTGAGTGTGGACTCAAGATAACCCAATTCAAAGCAGATATTGTGGGATTTAATACATCTGTGTGGAAGGGGCCTTAGGTATCCAACAATGCCCCAGGTAGATCTTTTATAATGGTAAAAGAAATAGACATTGTTTCTTTTGGGGGGTTTATGAATAGTTCTAGTAGAAAATATATAAGGATGCAACTCCCATCATCATCTATCATTGCCACAAAAGCATACAAATACTTAAAGTTGGTCATGGGGGGGCGGGGGTGTCTGTGTACCAAGTTTGGACCAGATCCATGGTTGGTGGGAGTCACAGGGCACTCTGGTAATGGAAGCCATCACAGAAATCCCTTGCCCACATACATACATATTTTCCTTTTATTATATGCTACCTTAGGCCTGGGTTAGGTCTTTTGTAATGCTATTTGTAAGAAATAATATTCAAAGTTTCACGGTTATGATCATCCAAGGTCAGGTTCAGGATCCTTCCACACAGCCATATTTTCCAGAATATCAAGGCAGAAAATCCCACTATATTTTCTTTGAACTGGGTTATCTGAGTCTACACCGCCATATATTCCAATTCCAAAATGTGGGATTTTCTGCCTTGATATTCTGGGTTATATGGCTGTGTGGAAGGGCCCAGAGTGCTCTCTGGATGTGGGTGAACTATAGCTTCCAGCATCCAAGGTCAATCCCCTTCAAACCCTACAAGTTGGTTATGGTGAAGATCCAATATCAATATCAAAAACTCCCACAGTATCTGCCATGAACTGGGTTATCTGAGTCCACACTGCCATATATTCCCGCTCAAAGCAGATAATATGGGATTTTATTCAGCTGTATGGAAGGGGCCTGGAATATATGGCAGTGTGAACTCAGATAATCCAGTTCAAAGCCGATATTGTGTGATTTTCTGTCTTGCTATTCTGGGTTATACGGCTGTGTGGAAGGGCCCCCACAGTACTTTCTGGAAGTAGAGCCATCCTAAAAAAAATACAAACATACGATACATACACACATAGAACTTTTCACTTTTATTATAGACTCGTTTAGGTACCAAGCGATGTCCCTGTTAGATATTGTATAAATATAAATATTAAAAGCAGTCATTGTAAAGTGGGTTCTGATAGACACATGTAACAAGCTTGGTCCAGATTCATCATTGGTGAGATTCAGTGTTATCTGGTTGTAGGTGAAGTACAACTCCCACCATCTTAGGTCAATCCCCCCCCCTCCCAAAGTCTGTCAGTATTTAAAATTGTGTAGGAAGGGTTTGTGTGCCAAGTTTGGATTAAATCCATCGTTGATTGTGTTCAGAGTGCTGTTTGATTCCCAGAACTGTTGGTCAATTCCCCTTAAATCCTGCCAGTATTCAAATTTGGTCATATTGGATATATGTGTGCCAAATGTATTCCAGATCCACCATCGGTTGGGTTCCTAGTACTCTTTGATTTTAGGTGAACTAGAACCCACAACATGGTGGGTAAATTCCCCTGGAACCCTGCCAGTGTTCAAGTTTGGTCATGTTGGGTATATGTGCCAAGTTTGATCTAGATTCATCATCAGTTGGGTTCACAGCGTCATTTGAGTACGGGTCAACTACATATCCAAAAATGGTGAGGCAATTCCCCTCAAACCCCACCAGTCTTCAAAGATGGCCATGATGGGTCTGCATGCAAGGTTTGGTCCAGATCCATCATTGGTGGGATTCAAAGTGCTCTCTGGATGTGGGTAAACTATCACTCCTAAAATCCAGGTTCACCCTCTCAAAAAAAAAAAGCTCCAGTATTTTCTGTTAGTCACATGAAGTCTGTGGGCTAAGTTTGGTCCAGATCCATCATCCATGGGAGTCATGGAAGTGGGAGCCATCCTGGAAATTGCATGCAAATGTAGATATAAACATACAACCCTTTATTAATAATAACAAAATTATTAAATAAATTATTGTTTTTATTATTTGATACTGCAAATGCATCCTGACTGCATTCATCCTGCTTTTCCTGACCATGTAGTTTGTAAAACATGATTTGTTGAATTGATCCCCCCCCCCCATGTAAACACACACCGGTTTTTATGTATTTTGTGAAACATGTGAGTTGCTTCAAAGTTGGGCAGTGCTGGATCTGGCAGGGTGGAGTTAAGTGTACTGGAGATGACAGCCATCTGGAGTTTTTAAGGACGTCCAGTTATCAATACTGCATAGATAGGGCCACACGCTTTCTGGGCCGCACTGGATGCTTGCTCCACCTTAAACTGTGGTTTCCCGTTCCTCTGGTCCCTCCCTGTGACATGTAGGGCTATAAAAGCCCAGACATCCCATACTGTCAGGCATCCAGTCCCTCTGGAGCTGATTTCCCAGGTAAGCAAGGACAGAGAATGAGAGGGGGGGGGGGTTGTTGTCATTTGAGTCCCCTTGGGGAGATAAGGCGGGTTGCAAATAGTTTATTATTATTATTACTTTTACACAGCTATATAAAATCCAGATTATCTGATTTGAACTGGACTATCTGACAGTGTAGGCTCAGATAATCCAGTTCAAAGCAGATGTGGATTTTCTGCTCTGATAATCTGGATTATATGGCAGCGTAGAAGGGGCTTGTGGTAGCTGCTTCATGCTGCTTAATGAAGCAGCTGATCCTGTTTGAAAGTTGATGGGGATTTGAAACCATTTCTCTTCCTTTACTGCTGCTGGAATATGAAGCAAAGGGGGAGACTGGGGTGCACCCACACTGTAGAAGTAACACTGTAGAAGTAACACAGCCCTCTATCCCAGAATATCAAGGCAGAAAATCCCACATTCAGGGCCGTAGCCAGGAGTTTGGTTCGGGGGGCTGAGACTGGGTGGAAGAGGGTCTACCCTAGCAAACCTTTTGTATTGTTATCCCAATAACCCCATTAATGTGGGATATAATGAGCATGGTGATCAGATCATGATATGAATAAACATAACAGTTTAAATAATGTACCAGTAAGGCCTTTTCGCGGACCACCCTGAGAATTTCGGGGGGGAGGGCTGAAGCCCCCTTAGCCCCCCCCTGGCTACATGCCTGCCCACATTATCTGAGTGTGGACTCAAGGTAACCCAGTTCAAAGCAGATATTGTGGGATTTCCTGCCTTGATATTCTGGGATGGAGGGCTGTGTGGAAGGGCCCATAGTTTGACACCACCGTTAGCTTCCATGGCTCGATGCTGTGGAGTCCTGGGAGTTGTAGTGTTACAAGGTCTTGGGCCTTCTCTACCAAAGAGTGTTCAAGCCTCACCAAATTGCAAGCCCTGGGTCCCATAGCATTGAGCCAGGGCAGATCAAGTGACGTCAAAGGCCATGAGCTCCACAGTGTTGACATCGGAGACCTCATGGCAGGCTGCAGTTAAAGCACGCCTGGGCCAACTTGGGCCTTCCCTCCAGGGGTTTTGGGACTCCAACTTCCACCATTCCTAACGGCCGGTAGGCTGTTAGGAATGGTGGGAGTTGGAGTCCAAAACACCTGGAGGGAAGGCCCAAGTTGGCCCAGGCCTGTCCTACCTCAGGCAAGCCCTCCTGAAGCTCCTCGGCCCAAGGCCCCTTGCAGGCAACACCCCGGCAGCAGGGAAGTGAGCGGGATAATGGCGCCGGCTCTTCGCTCAGTTCCTCCGCCCCGGAAAGACAGAGAGAGAGAAAGGCGCTGGCTGGCTGCTTCTGCCGTCGCTCAAGTTAGGCAGGGAGGTCAGGGGAGGGTGCTGATTGGTTGCTCTCGCTGTCCGGTGCCTCAGCTTGCCTCCTCTAATTGAAGCATTCTGATAGGAAGCAAGGCTACTTCCGCCTAGGAAGGAGGGCAGAGGACAAGCGCTCTGGATGGCTGTTTCTGCTGTCGCTCAAATTGCTCAACCCGCCTCTTGGGGGGGGGGGGGGTCAAGGGAAGGAGTTGGCGGATTGGCTGCTTCTGCTGTTACTCTATTCAGCCCGCCTAATGACAGGCAGCTATCTGGTCCAATCATTGAGTAGGAAGAGACCTCGTGGGCCATCCAGTCCAACCCCCTGCCAAGAAGCAGGAAAATCCCATTCAAAAGCACCCTGACAAATAGCCTTGCAGTCCTCTGTTTAAAAGTCTCCACCACACTCCAGGGCAGAGAGTTACACTGCTGAACAGCTCTCACAGTCAGGAAGTCCATGCCCCGCCCCTCCCCCAAGCTTCAGCTCTCCTACAGAGGAGGAGCATGAGCGGTGAACGGGCTTCAGTGGGTGGGGCTCCTCCTCCATGCGGCTTCAGCAAGTGAGGGGCGAGAGTCATGGTGGGAGTCATGGCGGATTGGAGGCTGGCTGGGAAAACAGCCGAAGGAGGCGGTGCCCCGGCCTCTTCTTTTTCTTCGCCACTGCCCGGCCCTTCCTCCTCCTCCCCCAAGCAGCAGGAGTTCAGCAGGAAGGGGGGGGAGGGGGCAGAAAGCTTTTCTCGCGGCACAGCAGGAGGTCCGTCACGGCACACTAGTGTGCCACGGCACACTGGTTGAGAAAGACTGGTCTACACTGGTGGATATCTGCAACACTAGAGGGCACTAAAGAGACCTTTAAATCTAGCCCACTACCTTTCTCTTCTCATATAAACTCTCACAGCCAATGCCAGGCTCCCCCTTTTATTTAATTCCGTTTTGGAGGAGGTCCTCCCTGTTGATAGACTGTTCCTCAGGTTCAGCTAACAAAAAGTCACATTAGTACATCCAATATTTGACTTATGGGGAGTAGGAAATGAGAAAAAGGTTCCCAATCTTCAGGTGCCTAAAAACAACATTTTATCATTTTCAGTGAGTCTTCCCAACTGATCTAATGGCACTAGGCAATATTGTGTAAAAATTAGAATAATTCTTGGGAAGGGGGGGGCACAAGATTGTATGTATGTCACATTCCTGGCCCTGAGGACACATTTCTGGAGCCACAGAAGTTTCACTATGTCACATAAAGAAATTTCCCTTTCACAGTGGTAAATGGAAGTTTTCAGTTTGACATCTGGTTTGTAGCATGTTTTTCAGGGCCACAAGCCTGATTTGAATATGAATAAACAAAAATGATCATTTTAAAACAGTGGATTTGGTTCCAGATTTATTTAGAGTAGCCACATTGCTTTCATTTATTAAATGTGTAACTTGCCCATTGAGAGCACATGAATACTATTTTTTTTACATAACGCCCTGAGCCTGTTGGAAAGGACGGTATACAAATTGAAATAATAATAATATATTGTTCAAATCTGGAAATGGACTGAAGCACTGATGACCGAGGAATGGATAATCACTGTTGCTGAGTGAATAGCTCACCACTGTTGTTACTGGCCATTTAAAGGAAAAACCAATGGAAGACATTTTTGAAAGCTTAGGATTTATTTTTGAACTGTTTCAGCAATAAGAAACCTAATGATATAATATTCCAGTTGGTAGGATCTGCTCTGGTAAAACTATATATTTGTGTATTTTTTTTTAAAAAAAAAAAACACTTCCCAAGCATCTAGGACCAGGGGTGCTCACACTTTTTCAGCATGCGAGCTACTTATAAAACAACCAAGTCAAAATGATCTACCTTCCCACTACAAAAATGTGAAACATATAACACAATATCTGCTTTGAACTGGGTTTTCCGAGTCCACACTGCCATATAATCTGATTCAAAGCAGATAACATGGGATTTTATTCAACTGTGTGGAAAGGACCTCAGATAACTCAGGGCCGGCAGCACTTGGGTGGAGTTGGGAGCCTGCAGGGCGGGACTGAGCCTTCCTCCCGCCCTGCCTGCGATCTACCAGGACACCCTACGCGATCTACCAGTAGATTGCGATCTACCTAATGAGCACCCCTGGTCTAGGACTATGTGATGTATTCCCGAATGATGCGTGCACATCCAATTAAGGTGGCATTTGGCAGTTGACAGATCACGATTTTGACAATGTTTATTGTTTCCCAATGCCGGCTGAGATCTTTTGGCATGGCACCCAGTGTGCCGATTACTACTGGGATCACCTGGGATCACCTGAGCCTTTGCAGTTTGATTTTGAGGTCTTGATAGTGGCTGAGTTTTTCCTGTTGTTTTTCCTCAATGCGACTGTCACCTGGTATGGCAACATCAATAATCCAGACCTTTTTCTTTTCCACAATCATGATGCCTGGTGTATTGTGTTCCAAAACTTTATCAGTCTGGATTCGAAAGTCTCACAGTTTTTTTGCATGTTCATTTTCCACAACCTTTGCGGGTTTAGGATCCCACCAATTCTTTACTGCTGGCAGGTGGTACTTGTGACATAAGTTCCAGTGAATCATTTGGGCCACAGAGTTGTGTCTTTGTTTCTAGTCTGCCTGTACGATTTTCTTTCAGCAGCTGAGGATATGGTCCATTGTTTCTTCAGCTTTCTTGTACAGTCTGCATTTTGGGTCATCAGCTGATTTTTCAATCCTGCATTTGTTCGGATGGCTTGCTCCTGGGCTGCAATAATCAGGCCTTCTGTCTCCTTCTTCAGGGTTCCATTCGTGAGCCATAACCAGGCCTTTTCCTTATCAACTTTCCCTTCAATTCTGTCAAGGAACTGCCCATGCAATGCTTTGTTGTGCCAGCTGTCATCTCTGGTTTGTAGTGCAGTTTGTACTGGTTCTTTGTCTGCTGTGCTTTGAGAAGTTTCCAATTATTGACTTCAATTAAAGCAGGTTCTTGGCTTTCGTTGACATATTCTCCCAGGGTGTGTTTTTCTTCTTCAACTGCTTGTTCCTCTGCCACCAGACCTTCTTATTATTATTATTATTATTATTATTTATACCTTGCTTTTTCTCTCCACAAGGAGACTCAAAGTGGCTTATTGAATGTAATTTGATTTTAAAAATAAATACAAAACAGAGGAAACAAGCTCTAGTAATAAATGTACACCCTTATACCTTATAATAATAATAATAATTTATTAGACTTATACATCGCTAAACTCCGTAAGGCTCGCAGCGGCTTACAAAGCCAAGGCAACACAAAGAGATACATCAGCACACAGACAGGGAACAATACAACAGTGAGGAGGAAAAGGAGGGAGGGGCAACGTAGGAGCAGAAGTCCGGCAGGAGAGTGCCCAGCAGGTCAAGCGGCCCTACTCTCCCATCGAAGGGGGAGAGCAAAGGTGGTCTCAAGGTGATCCCACAGTACTGGTCAGAGGTGGCCAGTCCCCCATTGTCTGAGGATCTGGCGAGAAGTACCCGATCTATAGGGTTGATGTTTTTCTTCCACTGGGGGCCCACCAGAGGGGACCTCCGCTGTCTAAAGCCCGGACCCCAAAAGGTTCTGGCTCACAACGGATTCCGGAACCTGGGCTCGGGCAAGGCAGGGTTCCCATCTTTCAAGCGAATAGAGGCAAGCGTCCCCGGGCCGGGGGGTCTACAGCTCTTCGGCCTCCGGCGCCGCCTTCTCTGGCGGCCGCCCGGCCTCTGTGCTGGGCATCTCCCGGGGCCCGTCAGTTCCGGAGTTGTAATAACCCGGCTCAATGTATCTGTCAGCCCCCGGCCGTCAGGGGGGGGGCGGGGGGGTGTGGCCAGGTCGCTAGTGAGGGGGCGGCCAGCAACTGGCAGGCTCGACGCTGGAGTCGCACCTCCCGAGCCCCCGCCGGGGACCCGGGGACGCCCAGGGCTCCCAGCGGGGGCACCGGCGACAGTATATGTGCAACAATCTTAGTATACTGTGTCAAAGAAGAGTGATCTGACCCTACCATCTAAAAGAACCAGAAGAGGAAGAACAGGTTTTTACAGGACCCTGTAACCAAACAGGCATATATATACAGTGTGTGTGTGTATATATATATATATACTAGCTGTACCCGGCCACGCGTTGCTGTGGCGTAGTCTGGTGCTCTAAGAATGTCTGCCTAGTTTAAATAGTATTGTTAGTAGCATAAAAAATAAGTATGTCTTCTATGTTTAGTACTTATATTAGTGAAATAACTCACTGCTATCAGTTTCGAAGTATGGAGATATAAGTAGAGTAATAGGTACAGCTGTGTTGGGTAGGTAACGGTGGTCCATGCAGGCAGTCATGGCGGCTAGAGGAACTTGGAGGCATGTATGAAGAATGCCTGGTGGTAGGGTTAGAAATGAGCCCCTCCCTCTCCTGAATAGGGTGAAGTGGACTTAATATAAGGGGGAAATGTTAACCTTTTGAGCAATGAGTAAAGCACGGAGGTGTGGAAGTTGTTGAGCAAAAGGTTATCAGATGGAATCCAGGAAGTGGGGTGAGTTCCCAGCATTAGCCCCAGCTTCTGCCAACCTATCAGTTTTGAAGTATGGAAATATAAGTAGAGTAATAGGTACAGCTGTGTTGGGTAGTTAACGGTGGTCCATGCAGTCAGTCATGGCGGCTAGAGGAACTTGGAGGCATGTATGAGGAATGCCTGGTGGTAGGGTTAGAAATGACCCCCCCCCCTCATTTCTAATGGAATCCAGGAAGTGGGGTGAGTTCCCAGCATTAGCCCCAGCTTCTGCCAACCTATCAGTTTCAAAGTATGGAAATATAAGTAGAGTAATAGGTACAGCTGTGTTGGGTAGGTAGCGGTGGTCCATGCAGGCAGTCATGGCGGCTAGAGGAACTTGGAGGCATGTATGAGGAATGCCTGGTGGTAGGGTTAGAAATGCCCCCCCATTTCAAATGGAATCCAGGAAGTGGGGTGAGTTCCCAGCATTAGCCCCAGCTTCTGCCAACCTATCAGTTTCAAAGTATGTGTGAGCGTTGGTAGGCCGCTCAATAATCACACTCACTCGGGTATTGAGGAAATGCTTTATGAGTCCTTAATCCAAGGCAGTAAAACCGTACTGAAGCCTTCCTCCAAAATCCCTGCTCAAAACTCCCGAGCCCCTCCCCCTCTCTGGCGAAGAGCCAATCCTTGAACAGATAACCCCGGAACCCCACCCCTCTTGTCCTTTTTCGGGAACTCCAACAGCTCAGAGACAACAGGGAACAACATGGAGCTACAGAAACAACATGGAACAAGGAGAACCGATCGCTCGGTCCTCTTCCAAGATGTCAGCGCGTCTTTGTCCATTGCGCTATCCCGCATTGGACAAGGCACCGCTGACATAGCGCCCTCCTCCCGAAGGAGTCCACCGACCTGGGGGGAAAAGAAGCAAAGTATTTTCAGGGCCCTGGCTTGTCCGGGAAGGCCCTATGAAACCTTTTTGACTAATCTGGGGGCCTT